>CM038671.1:545547121-546123242 GCA_021605145.1 Aegilops bicornis
TCACACTATCAAAATGTTTATTCCAACTCCGAGATGCTTGCACCAGTCCATAAATGGATCGCTGGAGCTTGCACAATTTATTAGCATCCTTTGGATTGATAAAACCTTCGGGTTGCATCATATACAACTCTTCTTCCAGAAAACCATTCAAGAATGCAGTCTTTACATCCATTTGCCAAATTTCATAATCATAAAATGCAGCAATTGCTAACATGATTCGGACGGACTTAAGCATCGCTATGGGTGAGAAGGTCTCATCGTAGTCAACTCCTTGAACTTGTCGAAAACCTTTCGCAACAAGTCGAGCTTTGTAGACAATAACATTACCGTCAGCGTCAGTCTTCTTCTTGAATATCCATTTATTCTCGATGGCTTGCCGATCATCGGGCAAGTCAAGCAAAGTCCACACTTTGTTCTCATACATGGATCCCATCTCAGATTTCATGGCCTCAAGCCATTTCGTGGAATCTGGGCTCATCATCGCTTCCTCATAGTTCGTAGGTTCGTCATGGTCAAGTAACATGACCTCCAGAACTGGATTACCGTACCACTTTGGTGCGGATCTTACACTGGTTGACCTACGAGGTTCAGTAGTAACTTGATCTGAAGTTACATGATCATCATCATTAGCTTCCTCACTAATTGGTGTAGTAGTCATAGGAACTGATTTCTGTGATGAACTACTTTCCAATAAGGGAGCAGGTACAGTTACCTCATCAAGTTCTACTTTCCTCCCACTCACTTCTTTTGAGAGAAACTCCTTCTCTAGAAAGGATCCATTTTTAGCAACGAATGTCTTGCCTTCGGATCTGTGATAGAAGGTGTACCCAACAGTCTCCTTTGGGTATCCTATGAAGACACATTTCTCCGACTTGGGTTCGAGCTTATCAGGTTGAGGCTTTTTCACATAAGTATCGCAGCCCCAAACTTTAAGAAATGACAACTTGGGTTTCTTGCCAAACCACAGTTCATAAGGTGTCGTCTCAACGGATTTAGATGGTGCCCTATTTAACGTGAATGCAGCCGTCTCTAAAGCATAACCCAAAACGATAGCGTTAAATTAGTAAGAGACATCATAGATCGCACCATATCTAATAAAGTGCGGTTACGACGTTCGGACACACCATTACGCTATGGTGTTCCGGGTGGCGTGAGTTGCGAAACTATTCCGCATTGTTTCAAATGAAGACCAAACTCGTAACTCAAATATTCTCCTCCACGATCAAATCATAGAAACTTTATTTTTCTTGTTACGATGATTTTCCACTTCACTCTGAAATTCTTTGAACTTTTCAAATGTTTCAGACTTATGTTTCATTAAGTAGATATACCCATATCTGCTCAAATCATCTGTGAAGGTCAGAAAATAACGATACCCGCCGCGAGCCTCAATGTTCATTGGACCACATACATCAGTATGTATGATTTCCAATAAGTCTGTTGCTCGCTCTATTATTCCGGAGAACGGAGTATTAGTCATGTTGCCCATGAGGCATGGTTCGCAAGTACCAGGTGATTCATAATCAAGTGATTCCAAAAGTCCATCAGAATGGAGTTTCTTCATGCGCTTTACACCAATATGACCCAAACGGAAGTGCCACAAATAAGTTGCACTATCATTATCAACTTTGCATCTTTTGGCTTCAATATTATGAATATGCGTGTCACTACTATCGAGATTCAACAAAAATAGACCACTCTTCAAGGGTGCATGACCATAAAAGATATTACTCATATAAATAGAACAACCATCATTCTTGGATTTAAATTAATAACCGTCTCGCATCAAACAAGATCCAGATATAATGTTCATGCTTAACGCTTGCATCAAATAACAATTATTCAGGTCTAAAACTAATCCCGAAGGTAGATGTAGAGGTAGCGTGCCGACCGCGATCACATCGACTTTGGAACCATTTCCCACGCATTGCCACCTCGTCCTTAGCCAATCCTCGCTTAATCCGTAGTCCCTGTTTCGAGTTGCAAAAAGTAGCAATGTAACCAATATCAAATACCGAGCACTCTGCGAGCATTAGTAAGGTACACATCAATAACATGTATATCACATATACCTTTGTTCACTTTGCCATCCTTCTTATCCGCCAAATACTTGGGGCAGTTCCGCTTCCAAAGGACCGGTCCCTTTGCAAGAGTAGCACTCGGCCTCGTGTTTAGGTCCAGACTTGGGCTTCTTCACTTGAGCAAAGAACTTGCTTGCCGTTCTTCTTGAAGTTTCCCTTCTTCCCTTTACCCTTTTTCTCGAAACTGATGGTCTTGTTGACCATCAACACTTGATGCTCCTTCTTGATTTCTACCTCCGCAGCCTTTAGCATTGCGAAGAGATCAGGAATTGTCTTATCCATCCCTTGCATATTATAGTTCATCACTGTTAAGGCATGTCTCTCTAGATGTAGTTTTGGTGATTGATGACAACATGTTTGCGGACTAATCGTGTGCTTTGGGCATTTCAGAGATTCATCCTTTAGCACGAGACGATTTCCTTCCCCTCAGAGTGTTATTCAAGACGGTGTAGCTCTTTCGTTTCTTTTTGGTGAACTAGTTCTGTAGGAGTCACCGTACTATCAAGAGGGCGTCCGCTTTGGTAAGGCTAGGGTGGAATCAACATGTACACATCCTTTTCACACCCTCTGAGCCTTTCCGCTTCAATGGAGAGCTCATTCCCCTTCCTATGTGCATCGTTTGGTCCCAGCGGTAGTACCGCTTAAGAGCCACATGAGGTAGTACCGCTCTACAGCGGTAGTACCGCCTGTGGGTCCTCAGCCATAGTACCGCTGTGGTACTGGGCTCCTACCGCCTCGACTCGAGGGGGTCGCCTCTCGTGTCGGATTGTGCGGCACTAAGCAGCGGCAATAGTTGCGGTAGTACCGCTCATGAGCGGTAATACCGCCCTACCACCACGGTAGTACCGCACTGGGTCCGATCTCTGCACGCGTTCTTGCCTTCCCAGACTGCACGGCAGTACCGCAAAGGGGAGCGGTAGTACCGCTGGGCCCAGCGGTAGTACCGTTGCCTCCTGCGGTAGTACCGCCCTCTGCGGGACCGCTTTGGGGGATAACGGTTGGATTGTTCCCCCCACTATATAAGGGGGTCTTCTTCTCCAAAGTTGACTCACCTCTTCCCCCAAAAGCTCCTTTGTTGCTCCAAGCTCCATTTTTGCCCGATCTCTCTCCCTAGCCAATCAAAATTGTTGATTTGCTCGGGATTGGTTGAGAAGGCCCCGATCTACACTCCACCCAAGAGAAATTTGATTCCCCCCACTAATCCCTAGCGGATCTTGTTACTCTTGGGTGTTTGAGCACCCTAGACGGTTGAGGTCACCGCGGAGCCATAGTCCATTTTTGTGAAGCTTCGTGGTATCGTTGGGAGCCTCCAATTAAGTTGTGGAGATTGCCCCAACCTTGTTTGTAAAGGTTCGGTTGCCGCCTCCAAGGGCACCAATAGTGGAATCACGGCATCTCGCATTGTGTGAGGGTATGAGGATAATACAGTGGCCCTAGTGGCTTCTTGGGGAGCATTGCGCCTCCACACCGCTCCAACGGAGACGTACTTCCCCTCAAAGGGAAGGAACTTGATGCACATCCTCGTCTTCACTGGCTCCACTCTTGGTTATCTCGTGCCTTTACTTGTGCAAGCTTATTTGTGTTATATCTCTTGCTTGCTTGTGTGCTTGTTGTTGTTGCATCATATAGGTTGCTCACCTAGTTGTATATCTAGACAACCTACTTTGATGCAAAGTTTAATTTGGTAACTAAAAATTGTTAGTTGCCTATTCACCCCCCCCCTCTAGTCAACTATTTCGATCCTTTCAATTGGTATCAGAGCATCGTCTCTTTATTAAGGACTTTACCGTCCGAAGAGTATGGTTGACGTCACAGACGGTGTGGAGGAGCACTCCGGTGCGAATCCGGTCTCGTCTACGGGAGATGGGGAACCATGGTCTCGTGAGGAATTCAATGTGGCATTGGACACATTGAAAACCTCCATGACGCACCGAGGTCGAAAACATGTTTAATAAATTCATAGAAGGGCTTAAACTTTCCCTTTGCAAGGTGAAAGCGGGTGATCCCGCTAACAAGGTGACGGATGCTACCTCCGACAAGGGGAAGCTACTAGCGAAAGCTCCTTCTTCTAGTGGTAAAAATGGCACCGGCATCTTTGCCCATGTGGAACCTCCACTTGTCTATGGTGGACTGTTTCCTTCCACTCATTTGAATCATGCCGGCCCGGCCCCTAAGATTGAGAAGAATGTGGAATTTTATTCTTGGGTCTATCGCTTTAAGCGTCATTTAAATCATGTGAACACTAACCTTTGGAGAATCATTGAAGAAGGTTTCTATCCGCATGACCGAAGCAACTTCACCCCTAGAGAAGCCGTGGATAATCAATTCAATGAGAATGCTCTCTTCATCATCCAAGAAGCAATCCCACCGAAGATCTTCCTCATCTCGGCCCTACTCCATGGCCAAAGATGCTTGGCACCAAGTTGTTTCCCTCTACCGGGGAAGCACAAGCATTCAACGCTCCAACTATGAAGTGGTGCAAGATGAAGCCGATGAGTTTGCAATGAAAGAAGATGAATAACCTCGTGAGGTTTATCGGAGGGTAATGAAACTCGCGGTCTCACTCCGAGATCATGGAAGTAAGGACACGGATGACAATTGGATCAAGCGCAAATTCCTCAAGGTAATGATGCCCTACCACAAAGTCATGTCCTCCTTCATTCGTCAAAGACCGAACTTCCACACCTTGTCCTCAAGTGAAGTGTTGAATGAGTTCATTGCTATGAGCATCTTGGATAAGAGCGCCGACAATGCGATACTACGCTCTCTAAGAGTAAAGAAGCCCAACCTTTCACTAAAGGCCAAGGTTAGTATGGAGGAAGAGGATGAAGAGGAAGAAGAGGAGACCAACCTCGAAGATACGAAGTATGCCTATCATGAACACATGGCTCTTGCTTCAAGGCAATTTTGGAGCAAGAAGAACTCAAGGCCCAACTTCAACAAGAATAATTCAAGTGGTGCAAAGGGCAAGCAACGAGTGAGGACTTGCTTTAATTGTGGCAATGTGAGCCACTTTGTTGCGGAGTGCCCTTATGAGAAGAGGGAAGACAATGGTGGCAAGCTCATCCGAAAGGACAAGGCCAAGTCTTTCCCCAACAAGAGTAACTTCACCAAGAAGACTCCTCCCAAGGCATTGGTGGTACAAGAAGAGTACAATGAGGATGATGATGATGGTGAAGATGGTGAGTCGATTGCCATGGCCTCCGTTGCCATTGCGACGACTCCTCGGGTGTCTCTCTTTGACTCGCCCAATGAGTGCATCACATCCAAGTGCCTCATGGCTAAAGCCACCAACAAGGTAACCCCCAACATCAAAACTACCATCATTAATCATCCTTCTTTGACGTATGGCATTGATGAACATGAGGGAACAAATGTGGAGGAGAATGAGTTTGAGACCTTTATGGGTAAACTCAAGGGTAAATCCAAGAAGCACTTCGTTGCCCTCTTAGAACAACTTGGTGAAGCCAATGACATGATCGAGGCTCATGATGATACCATCTCTAAGATGGAGGGTGAAAGGACATGCGGTGCCCCCATGTGTGGTTTTGGTAATTGATGACATTCTCTATGGACTAATGGTTGCCTTGAGTTTATTTGAAGGTTTTGTCCATAGGCTTTTCTTGGAGTACATGTGTTGGTTTCAAGGAGAGTTTTGTGTCGACCAAGGTGCTATTCAAGGAATTATCCAAAGATTGGTCATGTGAGTGTTGAGCTTATTGCAAGCATGTCTTGAAGAATAAGATTGTGTGATCATTCATGTCCACCTTCAAGACATCATCCAAATGAAGAGAGTTGGAAAGATTCAAGGTTGATCAAGACTAAGTCAAGAGTGAATCAAGTTGATCAACTCACAAAGCGTAGAAGATGTACCGAGAGGGATCAAGTGATCCCATGGTATGGTAAGCATTGTTCATTACGCTTTGTGTGCTAACCCATGTCTTCGTGAGAGTTCTTTGTGGGGTTAGGTTGCGGTCTGCAAGTTCAAGTGATGCATCACGAAGAGATCAAGTGCTTGAAGCTTGCCGTCCATTGTGGTGACAATGGACTTGTGAAGATGAGTGGAAGAGAGGCTCACCCACAGTAGAGTATGGGGGAGCAATCAACTAGTCTTCATCCCGCCAATGCAATCAAGAAAGGTGGTCCAACTTGAGGGAGTCAAGATCGTCATCATTTAGCTCAAGTGGACCATCTGCAAGGCAAAGGTTTGCCCTTGATAGGTTTTCTATTTTACCGGTCTCATGTGGAAGACCGGGTTATAGGATCGCTTGCCGTACTATCAAGGGGGCTCTCGATGAGTTGCTTGATCGTATCGTTCGTAGAGAGCTCAAACCATTGCATCCTTGCATCATCTTTATTGGTTCTTGTTTGGTTCTTCTCCTTGTGAGATTTGGAGCTTATGGTCATTTTTATGACAAGCTCGAGTTCATCAACGGAGTTCTCATGCATCTTCTATGATGTTTTCGATGTTGGAGGGTATGCGGTTCTTCTTGGTTGGAGGTTTCACTCCTTTGTTTGCTAAGCATACCTCCCTGCCTCTTCTTACTATAACCAATCGTTGTTTTGATGCTACTCGTTGTCTTGTTTCAAACAAGCTTGAGTTTGCTCAATTCGAGCTCATATGAAGAAGTTATGGCGATTCTGGTTTTCTTGGAGTATTCTTTGCTTTCGTGGTTGTGGCTTAAGGCTGGTGCCGGTGATAGTACCGTGACCCTCGGTGGTAGTACGAAGCTCCGCAGTGATGATACCGCTCTCGGGTAGTAATCTTGCTCAAGCGGTAGTACCGCTCTCCGAGCAGTAGTACCGCTTGGGAGTTTCGGCCGTAAATACCATTGTCTTGTCTGGGCTACTTCCGCCTCGATTCTCGAGCGAAGTTTTTCGTGTCGGGTTTTCTGACACTAATGGCGGCGATGAAAGCGGTAGTACCGCTCTGACGGTAATACCGCTCTTCCCTAATGATAGTACCTCTCAGGGCGGGGCCTTGACCTTCTCTTGTAGCGGTAGTACCGCTGGATGAGAAGCGGTAGTACCGCCCTTCCCTAATGCGGTAGTACCGCTCTGTCGAGGATTTTCGGTGGGGTAACGGTTGGATTTTCCCCTCCTATAAAAGGGGTCTTCTTCCCCATTGAACCTTATCCTTTGATCTCGTGTTCTTCCCCATTGTTGACCTTCTCCGAGCTTGCTATCTCTCAATCCCTCCATGGTTTCTTGCTAGTTTTGGGGGAAAAGAGAGGAGATCTAGATCCACATTTCCACCAATCACTTTCTCCTCTATGTGAGGGGAACCCCTTGGATCTAGTTCTTGGAGTTCTTGGTGTTCTCCTTCTTGTTCTTCCTCTCATTTTCCTCCCTAGCATTAGTTGCTTTGGTGGGATTTGAGAGAGAAGGACTTGGGCACTCCGTGTGCCCTTGCCATTGCATTTGGTGCATCGGTTTGAGTTCTCCACGGTGATACGTGGAAGTTACAAGTTGAGAAGCTTATTACTCTTGGGTGCTTGGTGCCCTTGAGCTTGTTCCTCTTGGGTGCTTGGGCGCCCTAGGCAGTTGGTAGTGTTCGAGCTCAATCATTGTGGTGTAAAGCTCGAAAGCGTCGGGGTCTCCAATTAGGTTGTGGAGATCGCCTGAGCAATTTGACGGGTTCCGTGACCGCCCCAAGGGTTGCCAAAGTGTCTGGGTTCGGTGACCGCCCCAAGGGTTGCCATTTGTACGGGTTCGGTGACCGCCCTCAAGGGTCCCTTAGTGGAATCACGGCATCTTGCATTGTGCGAGGGCGTGAGGAGATTACGGTGGCCCTAGTGGCTTCTTGGGGAGCATTGTGCCTCCACACCGCTCCAAAGCGGAGATTAGCATCCGCAAGGGTGTGAACTTCGGGATACATAAATCGTCTCCGCGTGCCTCGGTTATCTCTTACCCGAGCCCCTTTACTTATGCACTTTACTTTGTGATAGCCATATTGTTCTTTGTCATATATCTTGCTATCACATAGTTGCTTATCTTGCTTAGCATAAGTTGTTGGTGCACATAGGTGAGCCTAGTTGTTGTAGGTTTTGTGCTTGACAAATTAACCGTTAGGTTTAGTCCGCATTTGTTCAGCCTAAAACGTAATTATTTTAAAGCGCCTATTCACCCCCCCCCCCTCTAGGCGACATCCTCGATCTTTCAGAGGGGCATAGTCGTGACTATGCCGACGAGATTTCGGATCTTTCCAATGCTCTTGAGGAAGAGCGTGGTCTTCGTTTGGCTCTTGAGGAGTCACACAACGATGATCATGCTAAGTTAAAGAAAGATCTTGATCATGCTCTTGTTGTTTCTCGTGTGCTCAATTCCGAGAAAGCCAAACTTGGGGTTGATCTTGCTAGACTCAAGGAGGAGTTTGATATACTTGACAAGGCTCACAAGGCCTTGATGTTAGAAATATGCCCTAGAGGCAATAATAAAATGGTTATTATTATATTTCCTTGTTCATGATAATTGTCTATTGTTCATGCTATAGTTGTATTAACTGGAAACCGTAATACATGTGTGAATACATAGACCACAACATGTCCCTAGTGAGCCTCTAGTTGACTAGCTCGTTGATCAATAGATGGTTATGGTTTCCTGACCATGGACATAGGATGTCATTGATAACGGGATCACATCATTAGGAGAATGATGTGATGGACAAGACCCAATCCTAAGCATAGCACAAGATCGTGTAGTTCGTTTGCTAAAGCTTTTGTAATGTCAAGTATCATTTCCTTAGACCATGAGATTGTGCAACTCCCGGATACCTTAGGAATGCTTTGGGTGTACCAAACATCACAACGTAACTGGGTGGCTATAAAGGTGCACTATAGGTATCTATGAAAGTGTCTGTTGGGTTGGCACGAATCGAGACTGGGATTTGTCACTCCGTATGACGGAGAGGTATCTCTGGGCCCACTCAGTATTGCATCATCATAATGAGCTCAATGTGACTAAGTAGTTAGTCACGGGATCATGCATTACGGAATGAGTAAAGTGACTTGCGTAACGTAGATTGAACGAGGTATTGGGATACCGACGATCGAATCTCGGGCAAGTAACATACCGATTGACAAAGGGAATTGCATACGTGATTGCTTGAATCCTTGACATCGTGGTTCATCCGATGAGATCATCGTGGAACATGTGGGAGCCAACATGGGTATCCAGATCCCGCTGTTGGTTATTGGCCGGAGAACGTCTCGGTCATGTCTGCATGGTTCCCGAACTCGTAGGGTCTACACACTTAAGGTTCGGTGACGCTAGAGTTGTTATGGGAAATAGTATGTGGTTACCTAAGGTTGTTCGGAGTCCCTGATGAGATCCCGGACGTCACGAGGAGTTCCGGAATGGTCCGACGGTGAAGATTGATATATTGGACGAAGGATATTGGAGTCCGGAAGTGTTCTGGAGGTACCGGGTGATGACCAGCATGACCGAAAGGTATTTCGGGAGCCCCGACAAGTGTTGGGGGGCTTCATGGCCAAGGGAAGGGGGCAAACCAGCCCACTAAGGGCTGTCAGCGCCTCTCACCTATTCCCACGTGACCAGGGGGTTTGGGGCGCCCCATCTAGGGTTCCCACCTCCTGGCTTGGGGGCCAAGTCACCCAAAGGGGAGATCCCATCTGCCCTGGCACCGCCCCCCTAGGGGAAACCCTAGGGCGGCTCCCCCTCCCCCTTGCCCCTATATATAGTGGAGGTTTTGGGCTGCCCAACACATGAGTCTCTCTCTCCTAAGGCGCAGCCCTACCTCTCTCCCTCCTCATCTCTCGTAGTGCTTGACGAAGCCTGCTGAGTACCGCTCCTCCACCACCACCATGTCGTCGTCTTTCTTTGCTGGGACGGAGTCTTCCCCAACCTCTCCCTCTCTCCTTGCTGGATCAAGGCATGGGAGACGATCCCGGGCTGTACGTGTGTTGAACGCGGAGGCGCCGTCCGTTCGGCGCTTAGATCGGGATCGACCGCGACCTGAATCGCTGCGTGTACGACTCCACCAACCGCGTTCTTGTAACGCTTCCGCATCGCGATCTTCAAGGGTATGAAGATGCCCTCCCCTCTCTCGTTGCTAGTTACTCCATAGATTGATCTTGGTGATGCGTAGAAAATTTTGAATTTCTGCTACGTTACCCAACAGTGGCATCATGAGCTAGGTCTATTACGTAGTTTCTATGCATGAGTAGAACACAAGTTGTTGTGGGCGTTGATTTTGTTCAATATGCTTACCGTTACTAGTCCTATCTTGTTTCGACGGTATTGTGGGATGAAGCGGCCCGGACCGACCTTACACGTGACGCTTACGTGAGACAGGTTCCACCGACTGACATGCACTTGTTGCATAAGGTGGCTAGCGGGTGCCAGTCTCTCCCACTTTAGTCGGATCAGATTCGATGAAAAGGGTCCTTATGAAGGGTAAATAGCAATTGGCATATCACGTTGTGGTTTTGGCGTAGGTAAGAAACGTTCTTGCTAGAAACCTATAGCAGCCACGTAAAACTTGCAACAACAATTAGAGGACGTCTAACTTGTTTTTGCAAAGATATGCCGTGTGATGTGATATGGCCAAAAGGATGTGATGAATGATATATATGTGATGTATGAGATTGATCATATTCTTGTAATAGGAATCACGACTTGCATGTCGATGAGTATGACAACCGGTAGGAGCCATAGGAGTTGTCTTTATTTATTGTATGACCTGCGTGTCACTGAATAACGCCATGTAATTACTTTAGTTCATTGCTAAACCGTTAGCCATAGTAGTAGAAGTAATAGTTGGCGAGACAACTTCATGGAGACACGATGATGGAGATCATGGTGTCATGCCGGTGACGATGATGATCATGGAGCCCCGAAGATGGAGATCAAAAGGAGCAAAATGATATTGGCCATATCATGTCACTATTTGATTGCATGTGATGTTTATCATGTTTATGCATCTTATTTGCTTAGAACGACGGTAGTAAATAATATGATCCCTCATAATAATTTCAAGAAAGTGTTCCCCCTAATTGTGCACTGTTGTGAAAGTTCGTTGTTTCGAAGCACCACGTGATGATCGGGTGTGATAGATTCTAACGTTCACATACAACGGGTGTAAGCCAGATTTACACACGCGAAACACTTAGGTTGACTTGACGAGCCTAGCATGTACAAACATGGCCTCGGAACACAAGAGACCGAAAGGTCGAACATGAGTCGTATAGTGGATACGATCAACATGAAGAAGTTCACCGATGATGACTAGTCCGTCTCACATGATGATCGGACACGGCCTAGTTGACTCGGATCATGTATCACTTAGATGACTAGAGGGATGTCTATCTGAGTGGGAGTTCATAAGATGAACTTGATTATCCTGAACATAGTCAAAAGGTTTTTGCAAATTATGTCGTAGCTCGCGCTTTAGTTCTACTGTTTAAAGATATGTTCCTATGAAAATTTAGTTGGAAGTTAAAAGTAGCAATTATGCGGACTGGGTCGTAAACTGAGGATTGTCCTCATTGCTGCGTAGAAGGCTTATGTCCTTAATGCACCACTCGGTGTCTTTGAATCCTGAAACGTCGTCATGGATGTTGCGAACATCCGACATACACGCTTTGATAACTACATGATAGTTCAAGAATGTTAAACGGTTTAGAATTGAGGCAATCAAGACGATTTGAAACATCGCGAACATATGAAATGTTTCGAGGGCTGAAATTGGGATTTCAGGCTCGTGCCCACGCCAAGAGGTATAAGACCTCCGACGAGTTTCTTAGCACCGCAAACTAAGGGAGAAAATCTCAATCGTTGAGCTTATGCTCAGATTGTCTGAGTACAAAAATCACTTGAATCGAGTGGGAGTTAATCTTTCAGATGAGATAGTGATGTTTCTCCAAAGTCATTGCCACCAAGCTACTAGAGCTTTGTGATGAACTATAACCTATCAGGGATAGATATGATGATCCTTGAAATATTCGCAATGTTTGACACCGCGAAAGTAGAAATCAAGAAGGAGCATCAATTGTTGATGGTTAGTGAAACCACTAGTTTCAAGAAGGGCAAGGGCAAGAAGGGATACTTCATGAAATGGCAAATCGATTCTTTGCTCTAGTGAAGAAACCCAAGGTTGAACCCAAACCCGAGACTAAGTGCTTCTGTAATGAGGGGAACAGTCACTAAAGCAGAACTACCCTAGATACTTGGTAGATGAGAAGGCTGGCAAGGTCGACAGAAGTATTTTATTTTCATTTTTCCCTTAAAAGATAGACTTTGAAATAGGAGTCTTGGAATAATGCTGAATTTTTTAGTGAGACCATATGCAATGTAGCAAAGTACCTTAGTGTGGGATTGTTCGAATCTATTTTTACGTGTCCTTTTATGCGTCTGTTGTTTGTGTCTTAGCGAGAACCATACTGATAAACAAAAGTTGTGTTCCAACACATGCAAGTTACTACTTTCTACCCGCTTCTAACATGAGTTTTATGTTTGATAGTACATGCTTCATGCATAGGGAGTTGCATGTGTTTAGTACTAGAGTTGCCCTGTTCTTACACCTCACAGAGGCAACTCTAGACTTTTTGCATAGCTACGATGCGCAAAGCTGTGCAATGGTCCTGCACATTGCATAGCTCTTTTTTATCTGCACGGAGTTGTTTCAATGCATACAATATAGAGAATTAGGTTTTGGTGTTGCAATGGTCCTGCAAAGCTGTGCAATGGTCCTGCATATTTTTCGCACTAGAGTTGCCCTATTGTTGTACTGGTGTTGCTTTTTGTTTTATTAGAGTTGCTCAAGATGCATGTCATATATAGGGTTGGCTCAAAGCAGTCTACAAGTTGCTCTTATTTTTTCACCAAATCAAAGAACGAACTAAAAACTAGTTGATGCTCAAGCAGGCAGGGCTGGGGTGGTTGAGTAGGGAAGAGTTGATCGAAGAGCAAGGAGGAAGAGAGGGCCGGGGGAGGTGGTACTTACCTTTTTGGGGGGAGGTAGGATGTCCTTTTTTGTCTCCACATCTGATTTTTGGAGCAAGAAAGGGGAGGAAGGAGGGGTTCCTGCGTGAGCTTGTTCTTCAAGACGCCATTGATGGGGCAGATCTAGTTTGGAGGAAGAAAGGAGGAGCAAGGAGGAAGAAGGGGACCCCTGTGTGGGCTTGTCCTTCAAGGAAAAGGGAGGAGAGGGTTGCGTGAGGCGCGTGAGGGCGCCGGGAATAGGAGCCACTAGCTGCGTGGGCGGGGGTGTGGGGGGTGGGGGTGACCAATGAGAGGAAAGCGTGATCGACTCGATCAGGTGAAGCGACGAGGCGTGGGGTGCGTGCTTTCCTTTTTTGCATGTCCTCGTCAGCGCGCGGAAAATTCTTTCCTTATATGGGAGGGCGCTCGCTCGAGCGAACGGGCGCCAGCTAGCCACGTCCTATAAAAGATGTATTTTTTTTTGCGATAAATAAGGGGATACACTTGCGTGGGTATAAGCTTCTTTGAATTGGACAAAAATTAGAAATCGAATTTCGTATTATTGAATTCTCGTAGGCTTCCTGAATTCGTTGAAAGGGGCTATACAGTGAAGATCTGCACCAAGTGTTGGAGAACGCAGCAACGTCCAAGCCGACGACGCTTTTGTGCTGGAACTTAAATAGGGCGGCCGTCGGAAATCATAAGCACATGGAGCATTTTTTTCTTCTTCTTCCTTGGAAACATAAACTTCATCTCATCACGAGGTACGGCCTTGCCGTCACCCTTTTGGATCACAGCGTACCTGCCCCTCATGAGAGCGTATGGTGTCTGGTGTGATCCATCTACGCGCACCGCTAGATATTGGCCATGCAGCACACGCATTTGGGCTGAGATGGACGCTCTGGTCTGAAGTAAAATCCTGCCGATTTTTCTGGCGACGAAGTCATCCACGTACGTCGTTGCTCGCAGCCTTTTCCCACCCGTGCACCACCATCACATGCGCCATGCCGTGTTCGTCTCCTGGCGGAGTGTGCCACCACCTGCATGACAGTCTACGATCTGAACTTTGGTTTCGCAGCACGCAGTACTAATATGAATTTAATAACGAGGCTCCATGCAAGTTTTATAAATTCTCTCGCACGAGAAACACATCTAGTCTCTTCGTTCCTAAATATTTGTCTTTCTAAAGATTTCAACAAATGCTTACATACGGAGTAAAATAAATAAACTTACACTCTAAAATATGTCTATATACATTCGTATGTGATAGTCTATTTAAAACCTCTAAAAAACAAATATTTAAAAACAGAGGGAGTATCTAGTAGTATTAAAAGAAGAACTTGTATGATTCTATCATTGTGCAGTAGAGGCACAGTAGCATAATGTTCAATAACCATCGGACTGAAGTTTTAACGCACCAGAGTAAATTATTACAGCATCATTGCTACCACGGCAGAGAAGAACACGGAGAGAGTATTGTGGCATAATCTGTACGACCGCTGAAAAGAAACACGTCGCCCAAAAGGAATGCGTCTTTCTTAAGTAATGGGCTTTTGCAAGTATACTTGCGAACATTGTGGCCGAAAGAGCCATCAAGAGAGCGCCGTTTCAAATATTTGGTACAGTACGTATATGAGAATAATATTTCCCATGTCCGTGTACGTATCCTGAGGCTTTGTCAGCTCAATTCTGTGGCCCTGTCAACGAGCTTTACACGATTCTTCTCGGCATAAAATAGAGCAGACTGAATGCCAGCCCTGCCCATTTCCCGCGTGTTTTATTGAGTGAACCCAACCGCATATGCAACACAATCATGGATGGATGGATACATGCATGATGCATGCATGCATTGCATGCAAAGCTGCAGGCAGGTACAAAGCACCCTTCCGAGCAGAAAAAAATGAAGAGTTTTTTTTAAGAAAAACACAAGAGTGTGCTATAGCACCCACTATCCGGGCAAGAATTAAGAAACATCCGGCGAGTAGAACAAACGAGAATGATCGGAGAAAGGAGAAAGAAAACATATAGGAGAAAACAGAAGGGAGATGATGGGCTTGGTCTCATGGTCCGGTCTCCCTTAGCTCTAGGTGGTGGGGTAGCAGGGTGCCGGGTAGCGTAGGCAGGGCCCATCTGCGGTAGACAAAAGAGAACGCACCGACCGCCCGGTTGGTGGAGGCGACGACCCGGTCGACGGCCACAGCCTTTCCCGATCGAGAGCCAAGATTCTGACCATCCAGCGTCCTCCTCCCCGCGCGCGAAAAAGCAGGGCGTGTTGAGCGAGCGAGTGAGTGAGGCGCCGATCGATTCGACGGACAGCTGCGTGCTCTAAGCAAACACCATTTTTGTTTTTGTTCCAAAAAAAAGAAGATCTACGCAGACACAACTGGCTACCAACGTAGCCGATGTTCATACGCAATCTGCACAGTCACGTCGTGATTGTGACGGGAGCAGCAGGAAATCTTGTTGTTGTTGATCGAGGCCAGCAGCACACTATGACTAGGGGGCATAGGAAAAAAGAGCGGAGAATGCATGCCAGAATGGGACGGCGTCCACCGCACCGCACCAAGAAGAAACCGCGTCCGATCCGTCCTTCCGGCCGAGACGAACCCGACACCACTCTCTTGCAAGCTAGCCAACGCCAACCACCACCTCCGGGTGCTGGAGCCAAATCCGGCATCGCATGCGGATAGAAACGAGGTCAACCGCGCGCGCTAGTACGCGCCGGTTTCAGGCTCATGGCCCGCGGACCCGCTCCACGTTCTGCCCACGCGTACCCGAGTTAACATGATCTTTTTGTCTTGGCTTCAGCCATGAGGTACAAAGCCCCTCCCGTCCCGTGGCTCGCAAAAGGTTGGAAACCACGCATGAGCCTGTGATTGCCTGCTTGGCCGCTTGCTTTGGCCTGGCCCTGGCCGGGCACCGAACCGTGGCACACATCGACGATCATGGAGCACCGACGTAGTACAGATCACCACGGCCTCTTTGACTCTAGCACCAATTAACAGTAGCAGCATCATGTCCAAGTCCACCAATCCATTTTGCCTTTGCGCGTCCCTGCCTGACACAAAGGCTGATCCCGCATGCTATAAACAAGTCGTCGTATCGTACAGTACGTATGCTCACCCAAAAGTCAGCAGCTCTGCGTGCATATATTATGTCCATGCATCCAGCTCCGGACCGACAGGGCGCAAGGGAGGGAGTGAAGTGCTGCTAGCTAAGCCAGGATTATTAGGTCACCGCACCAAACTGCAGGACATTCCGAGCTGTGAAATCTGCCTAACTGCATTGATTAGTCGTAGCCATCAGATGTAGTACATGCATGAGGAGATAATTTTTTACGTGCAAGTGCAAAGGTGAGATGAGATGAGATGAGCTGCCAAGCCACGGCCACTTGCATGCAGGAAAATGCCAAGTCGTCCACGTTGCATGCACGATGCACGCCACGCCTGCCGATCGATGGCCGATGGGGCATGCGTTTGAAATAGCGACCTCAGTTTAGATCCAGTCACCATCATGTTTTATACTCTGTGTTTGCGTACACAGGATCGACGACGACCTTGACTGCAGCCGGGGCTAGTCAACGGCACGCCACCGGCCAGCCTGTCCTCCTCGCTCGCTAGACCCTGCAGCAGGAGGCGCGCAGGCTGCGGCAGCGTCTATACCTCACTTATAGCAAGTTGGACGCACGTCTCGCCTCAGGCAGGCCCTCGCAACCGTGGGCCGGGCCCAACGAGCGACTGCACTCGCACTTCTAGCTAGCTACTCCCTCCGTTCGGAATTACTTGTCATCAAAATAAATGTATCTAGAACTAAAATACATCTAGATACATCCATTTCAATGACGAATATTTCCGAACAGAGGGAGTAGTAGCGTGCTTCTCTTTCATTTTCTGCTATATTTTTTTACTTTCGTCAGTATTTCAAATATTCAAAATAATTGTATTTCGAAATCACTTTCCATATTTTTTTGGAAAAAATGTAAATCATGCATTTCAACAAATATTAAACGTGTATAAAGAAAATGTCTTGATGTATAAGAAAAATGTACGACGTGCACGGAAAAATAGACATGAAAACATATATTTAAAAAATGTTAACCATGTATATAAATATGTATATAAAAACAATAGGCATCAAAATATGTATACTTAAAAAATGTTAAACATGTACTAAATACATGTTCTTCACATATATAAAAGATGTATCATGTACACGAAAAATAGACACCAAAACATATATTTGAAAAAATGTCAACCACCTATATGAAAATTTTTAAACCTGTATACAAAATGTTTTTGATGTATACCAAAAATATACAATGTGTATGAGAACAATAGGCATCGAAACATATATATGTAAGTAAATGTTCATAATGTATTAGAATAATGTAACAAATGTACTGAAAATATTCTTGACATATACGAAAAATGTACGATGTGTATAAAAATGTAGACATGTGTTGAAAAACTATAAAGAAAAATAAACAAAAATAAAGAAAAACCCAATGGCAACAGTAAGGAAATCACATAGAAAGTGAAAGTAAAGAAAATAACAATTGAAAACCGTGAGGAAAAGCACATAAAAAATAAAGGAAAAACAACAATGAAACCAAAGAAAACACACAAAAGATAAAGAAAATAAAAAGGCAATGAAAATGTAAGAAGACCATAAACAAAACACAAACAGAAAGAAAGAAAGAAAGAAAGAAAGAAAGAAATCGATGAAAACCGGACAATCCAACCAATAGAAAGATAAAAAGGAAAAAACCAACGAAACTGAGTGAGCGTCTTCTCCTGAGCGAGCTACCAAAGGCAAAACAAATTGAGAAACGGGTCGGCCCACTTGCCACGCGAGAGAAAAATCCTTCAGGGAGAAAAGCTACATGACTCACACTAAGCGAGAACTAGCGCTCGTGCGTTGGCGGCACGAAGGCAGGGTTCTTGATCCAGGCAGCGAATGTGCAGTCCAGACATGACACAATGTCAAATCATGAATTAGTAACTGTATCCAATCTTTGAAAAGTCCCAATTTATATAGAGCCACTATTTAATGCGTACCATACGGGGATATCTAGCGGGCACTTTTGGTTGCTTGGAGCGCGCGACTTGGTGCGCCCAGCAGCCTCCACGTGTTGTGCGTTGGCCGCACCCCGCGGTAGCACGAGTTATTTCCGTTTTTGTATGTGTTTTCGGGTTATTTTTTACTTTTGCTTGTTTTTTTCTAGGTTTTGGCTTTCTTTGAAGTTTTTTCAGTTTTCTCTTCTGAGAAGCTCATTTCTTTTGTGCTTTCGCGAGAAGCACAACTATACTTCCCCTAAAAAGGAATATCACAACCCATGCTTCCGGGAGAGGCACGGGTTTGCTTTCATGAAAAAGAAAAAAGCGGAGCATGTGCTTCCACAAAAAAGTAAAATACGCAACTGTGCTATCATCTTTGGTTTTTTCTTCTACTTTTTCCTGTTTCCATTTCATTCCAGGTTGCCTTACTATTATTTTTTGTTTTTCTTTTTTTTTTGCAATTTTTTTTGTCAAAACCTATTAACATGGGCTCCAGTTTTGAAGATTTTGAGGTAAGAAATCCCATGATGAAAACGGTTTAGAATTTGGACACATTCAATAGATTAACTTAAAAAAACAAATATGCGAAAAAAGGGAAAATTGCTAGGTTTCGACTAGTGATATATACGATTTTTTTGTTGAAGTTTAAGAAAAAATATATTTGACGCTCCGTGCTTTAAAATGTCATAGTGACCTATGGAGCGTCCGCAACATAGGTCCAGCAGATCATGGTTTTCCTAGCCGCTCTTCCTTTTCCTTTTGTTGTTTCGATTTTTGTGGGGTTCTTTCGGCTTTGTTCAGGTTTTGCTTTTATCTAGGTTTATTTTTCTTAGTTTTTTTTTCATTTTCCTTTGTTGTGTTTTTTACTATTTCTTTTCCTTTCTGATTATTTTCTTATTTCTTCTTCTTTATTTAAAATTTTTCCTGCATGTATTAAATTAATGATGTTTTTAAAATTTATAAGTGTTTTCATCTTGTTGATCATTATTCAATATACATGAATATTTCTAAAGTTTATTGACATTTTCAAAGAATCCAGAATTTTTTTAAAAATGCTTGTCCATTTTTAAAAATTTGTGCACAATTTGAATAATATAAGATATTTTTAGCGTAATAATATGCGATTTTCAATATGATATAGATATTATCTAAAATATGTGAGCATTTTTACATTCATGAATATGTTTCTAATCTTACAATTACAAATCCATAAACAAATCAAGCAGACTATTTTGTGGGAAACAAGGTGAAAAGCCAAAAATAAGAAATTGGGATTTCTTCTTGTTTGATTGTTTTTGGGCTCTTTTATTAACGTTTTAATTTGCTTTAATTATTATTTGATATCTTATTTACCTTTTTAAAAAATGTGAGAACATTCAAATTAATTAACTTTCAAATTTTTATGAACATAATTGACCACTTCTGAATTTCAATTCATACAGAAATTAAATCCATATAAAATTTAAACAATCGTGAATATTATTGTTGGTGCAATATTTGCCCTCCTATGTTTTGAAGATTGCTGACATAAACAGGCATGGACTGATTTGTTTGCTAGTGCACATAGAGAGAAATAGTCCATGCACAACCAAAGAGAATGTTGCCGCCGGTGTCAAGTTTGAAGAACTTCACAGAAGAATATCTACCTTGGAGGGGTCATTGTGATGCATCCTCTGGTCTTTGACTGTGGAGGGGTCAACATGATGGAATTTTGTTTTAGAACACACGGAGGTGCAACTCACCAGGTGGGTGTGGGTGTGAGTAGAAATCGAGCGGTGCTCAGCCGACTCGAAAAATAGTAAACTTATTTATGGAGCGAAATTATGAAGCTTAAGTGTGAAGGTGACTTAGCTTTATATGCTCTATGCATTGATAATGTGCTCTGGGTTGTTGAGGTCGTGAGATTCGAACCCTAGAACCAGATATGAAGAGACGAAGCTCCCGGTGCCGAACACGGCAGGGAGTCGGTCGTGATCATTGGAAAAGTTGCACATAAAATAATAGAAGCAGAAGAAAAATATACTCATAGGAATTAATATGCGTGAGCAAAATAATCATATATACTGCACTCTGAGCTGTAAGTGGCCAGTCGGAGCCCCCGCAATAGACTCCCTGCAGAACCGGACATGAAGAAACGGGAGCCCTCCAGCCGGTCGCGGCGACGTGGTCTTAGCGTGCAGAGCTAGCGTTAGGGCGGCAAGCTCCGTGCCCGTGGAGCGACGAGGCCAGCTTGACAAACCAACAATGCCTATGGGACAAGGCTGACTTATCTTCATACTTGAGGTAGTACTAGCATATGTAAAGAATTTATTTGTTACAATAATATTTATGGTTAAGTTGTTAGATGAATAGCACCTAGTGTCACAAGTCATGAGTCGGAGCCCTCGAACCAGACACGGCGAAGTTAGACTTGGTTGTGGGAGTCGGTGTATTGATTGTTGGGAACGTTGCATGGAAATTTAAAAAAAATCTACACACGCAATGATTTATCCATGAAAATGCATAGCAATGAGGGGGAGAGTGTGCCTACGCACCCTTGTAGACCGTAAGTGGAAGCATTTCACAACGCGGTTGATGTAGTCGAACTTCTTCATGCTTCAACTGATCAAGTACCGAACGCACGGCACCTCCGCGTTCTGCACACGTCCAGCTCGATGACGTCGCTCGCCTTCTTGATCCAGCAAGACGTCGAGGTAGTAGATGAGTTCCGTCAGTACGACATCATGTTGACAGTGATGGTGAAGGGATCTTCGCAGGGCTTCGCCTAAACACTACGAAAATATGACCGGGGGTGTAAACAGTGGAGGGGGGCGCCGCACATGGCTAACAATTGATCTGGGGTGTGCTATGTCGGTCTGCTATGAGGGGCGCACCAACTCCCCCTAGGTGGTAGGGGGAGGAGAGGCAGCCTGGCGCACCACATACGTGGCCGGGCGATCCTAGGGCTCTTGCCCTGTCCGCGCCCCCTCCCCTGCCATGTATTCTCAAAGGGGAAGGAAAAAGTGGGGGAGAGGGAAGGAAGTGCGAATCCTAATCCACACTTTCCTTTCCCTTCCCCCCTTCCTTCTCCTCCTTAGGCCGGCTTGCTATGGAGGCGCACCAGCTCCTTGTGGCTGGTGTGTTTCCTCTCTTGGCCCATAAGGCCCATATCTTTGCCGGGGGTGCCCGAAACTCCTTTCCGGTGACCCGATAAGTATCCGGTACCCTACGAAACACTTCCGGTGTCCGAATACCATCGTCCTATATATTAATCTGTACCTCTCGACCATTTTGAGACTCCTCTTCATGTCTGTGACCTCATCCGGGACTCCGAACAACATTCGGTCACCAAATCACATAACTCATATAACACGATATCGTCAACGAATGTTAAGCGTGCGGACCCTGCGGGTTCAAGAACTATGTAGACATGACCGACACACGTCTTCGGTCAATAACCAATAGAGGAACATGGATGCCCATATTGGCTCCTACATATTCTACGAAGATCTTTATCGGTCGAACCGTTATGAAAACATACGTAATTCCCTTTGTCCATTGGTATGTTACTTGCCCGAGATTCGATCGTCGATATCTTCATACCTAGTTCAATCTCGTTACCGGCAAGTCTCTTTACTCGTTCCGTAATACATCACCTCATGACTAACTCCTTAGTCGTTTGCTTGCAAGCTTATGATGTGTATTACCGAGAGGGCCCAGAGATACCTCTCCGATAATCGGAGTGACAAATCCTAATCTCGATCTATGCCAACTCAACAAAACACCTTCAAAGATACCTGTAGAGCATCTTTATGATCACCCAGTTACGTTGTGACGTTTGATAGCACACACGGTATTCCTCCGGTATCCGGGAGTTGCATAATCTCATAGTCGAAGGAATATGTATTTGTCATCAAGAAAGCGATAGCAGTAAACTGAACGATCAATATGCTAAGCTAACGGATGGGTCTTGTCCATCACATCATTCTCCTAATGATGTGGTCCCGTTATCAAATGACAACACATGTCTATGGTTAGGAAACCTTAACCATCTTTGATCAACGAGCTAGTCTAGTAGAGGCTTACTAGGGACACGGTATTTGTTTATGTATTCACACATGTATTTAGGTTTCCGATCAATACAATTCTAGCATGAATAATAAACCTTTATCATGAATAAGGAAATATAAAATAACAACTTTATTATTGCCTCTAGGGCATATTTCCTTCAGTCTCCCACTTGCACTAGAGTCAGTAATCTAGTTCACATTGTCATGTGATTAACACCCATAGTTCACATCACCATGTGACCAATACCCGAAGAGTTTACTAGAGTCAATAATCTAGTTCACATCGCTATGTGATTAACACCCCCAAAGAGTACTAAGGTGTGATCATGTTTTGCTTGTGAGAGAGGTTTAGTCAATGGGTCTGGCACATTCAGATCCATATGTATTTTGCAAATTTCTAGGTCTACAATGCTCTGCATGGTGCTACTCTAGCAAATTACTCCCACTATCAATATGCATCCAAATTGAGACTCTGAGTCATCTGAATTGGTGTCGAAGCTTGCATCAACGTAACCCTTTACGACAAACTCTTTATCACCTCCATAACCGAGAAATATTTCCTTAGTCCTCTTAGGTAACTAAGGATAAATTTTGACCGCTATCTAGTGATCTACTCCTGGATCACTATTGTACCCCCTTGCCAAACTCATGGCAAGGTACACAATAGGAGCATATTTTATAGAACCTATGGCTGAGGCATAGGGAATGACTTTCATTCTATATCTATCTTCTGTCGTGGTCAGATTTTGAGTCTTACTCAACTTCACACCTTACAATACAAGCTAGTCCTTCTTTGACTGATCCATTTTGAACTCCTTCAAAATCTTGTCAAGGTATGTACTCATTGAAAATCTTATCAAGCATATTGATCTATCTCTATAGATCTTGATGCCCTATATGTAAGCAGCTTCACCGAGGTCTTTCATTGAAAAATTCTTATTCAAGTATCCTTTCATCCTATCTAGAAATTCTATACCATTTCCAATCAGCAATATGTCATCCACATATAATATCAAAAATGCTACAGAGCTCCCACTCACTTTCTTGTAAATACAGGCTTCACCGTAAGTCTGTATAAAACCATATGCCTTGATCACCTCATCAAAATGTATATTGCAACTCCGAGATGCTTGCACCGGTCCATAGACGGATCGCTGGAGCTTGCACACTTTGTTAGCACCTTTAGGATTGACAAAACCTTCTGGTTGCATCATATACAACTCTTCTTTGAGATATCATTAAGGAATGCAGTTTTGACATCCATTTGCCAGATTTCATAATCATAACATGTGGCAATTGCTAACATGATTCAGACAGACTTAAGCATCGCTATGGGTGAGAAAGTCTCATTGTAGTCAACATATTGAAGTTGTTGAAAACCTTTTGCGACAAATCGAGCTTTGTAGACAGTAACATTACCATCAGCGTAAATATTCTTCTTCAAGATCCATTTATTCTCTATGGCTTGCCGATCATTGGGCAAGTCCACCAAAGTCCACACTTTGTTCTCATACATGGATCTTATCTCAGATTTCATGGCCTCAAGCCATCTGTCGGAATCTGGGCTCATCATAGCTTCTTCATAGTTCGTAGGTTCGCCATGGTCTAATAACATGACTTCCAGGACAACATTACTGTACCACTCTGGTGCGGAACGTGCTTTGTTCGACCTACAAAGTCTAGTAGTAACTTGATCCGAAGTTTCACGATCATCATCATTTGCTTCCTCTCTAGTTGGTGTAGGCATCATGGGAACAAATTTCTTTGATGTGCTACTCTCCAATTCGAGAGAAGGTACAATTACCTCATCAAGTTCTACTTTCCTCCCACTCATTTCTTTCGAGAGAAACTCCTTCTCTAGAAAGGACCCATTCTTAGCAGCAAAGATCTTGCCTTTGGATCTGTGGTAGAGGGTGTACCCAATAGTTTATTTAGGGTATCCTATGAAGACGCACTTCTTCGATTTAGGTTCGAGCTTATCAGGCTGAAGCCTTTTGACATAAGCATCACATCCCCAAACTTTAAGAAACGACAGCTTAGGTTTCTTGCCAAACCATAGTTCATATGGTGTCATCTCAACAGATTTAGATGGTTCCCTTTTTAACCTGAATGCAGCAATCTCTAATGCATAACCCCAAAATGATAGTGGTAAATCGGTAAGAGACATATAGATCACACCATATCTAATAAAGTACGGTTATGATGTTCGGACACACCATACGCTGTGGTGTTCCAGGTGGCGTGAGTTGTGAAACAATTCCACATTGTTTTAAATGAAGGCCAAACTTGTAACTCAAATATTCGCCTCCATGATCAGATCGTAGAAACTTTATTTTCTTGTTACGATGATTCTCCACTTCACTTTGAAATTCTTTAAACTTTTCAAATGTTTCAGACTTGTGTTTCATTAAGTAGATATATCCATATCTGCTTAAATCATCTGTGAAGGTCAGAAAATAACGATACCCACCGCGTGCCTCAATACTCATAGGACCGAATACATCGGTATGTTTCATTTCCAATAAGTCACTAGCTCGCTCCATTGTTCCTGAGAACGGAGTTTTAGTCATCTTTCCCATGAGGCATGGTTCGCAAGTATCAAATGATTCATAATCAAGTGATTCCAAAAGTCCATATGTATGGAGTTTCTTCATGCGCTTTGCACCAATATGACCTAAACGGCAGTGCCACAATTATGTTGCACTATCATTATAAACTTTGCATCTTTTGGCATCAATATTATGAATATGTGTATCACTACAATCAAGATTCAACAAGAATAGACCGCTCTTCAAGGGTGCATGACCATAAAAGATATTACTCATATAAATAGAACAACCATTATTCTCTGATTTAAATGAATAACCGTCTCGCAATAAACATGATCCAATCATATTCATGCTCAACGCAAACACCAAATAACATTTATTTAGGTCCAACACTAATCCCGAAGGTAGAGGGAGTGTGCAATGGTGATCTTATCAACCTTGGAATCACTTCCAACACACATCGTCACCTCGCCCTTAACAATTATCTGTTCATTTTGCAACTCCTATTTCGAGTTACTAATCTTAGCAACTGAACCGATATCAAATACCCAGGGGCTACTATGAACACTAGTACAGTACACATCAATAACATGTATATCAAATATACCTTTGTTCACTTTGCCATCCTTCTTATCCGCCAAGTATTTGGGGCAGTTCCGCTTCCAGTGACCATTTCCTTTGCAGTAGAAGCACTCAGTTTCAGGCTTGGATTTAGCTTTGGGTTTCTTCATGAGAGTGGCAACTTGTTTGCCATTCTTCTTGAAGTTCGCTTTCTTTCCCTTTTGCCCCTTTTCTTGAAACTAGTGGTCTTGTTAACCATCAACATTTGATGCTCCTTGATTTCTACCTTCGCCGGTTTTAGCATCGCGAAGAGCTCGGGAATCGTTTTTGTCATCCCTTGCATATTATAGTTCATCACGAAGTTCTAGTAGCTTGGTGATAGTGACTAGAGAACTCTGTCAATCACTATCTTATCTGGAAGATTAACTTCCACTTGATTCAAGCGATTGTACTACCCAGACATTCTCAGCATATGCTCACCGGCCGAGCTATTCTCCTCCATCTTGTAGGCAAAGTACTTGTCAGAGGTCTCATACCTCTCGACACGGGCAAGAGTCTGAAATACCAATTTCAGCTCTTGGAACATCTCATATGTTCCATGGCGTTCAAAACGTCTTTGAAGCCTTGATTCTAAGCCATAAATCATGGTGCACTAAACTATCGAGTAGTCATCCTATTGAGCTTGTCAAACATTCATAACGTATGCATCAGCTCCTGCAACAGGTCTGTCAACTAGCGGTGCATCAAGGACATAATTCTTCTGTGTAGCAACGAGGATAATCCTCAGATCACAGACCCAGTCCACATCATTGCTACTATCATCTTTCAACTTAGTTTTCTCTAGGAACATATCAAAAAATAGGGGAGCTATATCATGAGCTATTGATCTACAACATAGATATGCAAAAATATTAAGACTAAGTTCATGATATTAAGTTCAATTAATCAAATTACTAAAGAACTCCCACTTAAATAGACATCCCTCAAGTCATCTAAATGATACATGATCCAAATCAACTAACCCATGCCCGATCATCACATGAGATGGGGTAATCATCAATGGTGAACATCTCTATGTTGATCATATCTACTATATGATTCACGTTCGACCTTTCGGTCTCCAGTGTTCCGAGGCCATGTCTGTACATGCTAGGCTCGTCAAGTTTAACCCAAGTATTCCGCATGTGCAAAACTGTCTTACAACCGTTGTATGTGAACGTAGAGTCTATCACACTCGATAATCACGTGGTGTCTTAACACGATGAACTATAGCAACAGTGCATACTCAGGGAGAACACTTTTATCTTGAAATTTAGTGAAGGGATCATCTTATAATGCTACCGCCGTACTAAGCAAAATAATATGCATAAAAGATAAAAATCACATGCAATCAAAATATGTAACATGATATGGCCATCATCATCTCGTACTTTCGATCTCCATCTCCAAAGCATCGTCATGATCTCCATCGTCACCGGCTCAAAACGTTGATCTCCATCGTTGCGTCGTGGTCGTCTCGCCAACTATTGCTTCTACAACTATTGCTAACTCATAGCGATAAAGTAAAGCAATTACATGGCGTTTGTATTTCATACAATAAAGAGACAACCATAAGTCTCCTGTCAGTTGCCTGATATCTTACAGAACATGATCATCTCATACGATAACGTATATCACATCATTTCTTGATCATATTGTAGGATCGAAAGTATGTCTAGAGGGGGGTGATTAGACTACTTGACCAAATAAAAATCTAGCCTTTTCCCAATTTTAAGTCTTGGCAGATTTTAGCAACTTAGAACAAGTCAAGCAATCAACCTACACATGCAAGTCTAAGAGTATAGCAGCGGAATGTAAAACATTACACATGAAGGTAAAGGGAGGAGTTTGGAGGGAGAAAACGCAATGTAGACGCGGAGATTTTTTCCATGGTTCCGATAGGTGGTGCTATCATACATCCACGTTGATGGAGACTTCAACCCACGAAGGGTAACGGTTGCGCGAGTCCACGGAGGGCTCCACCCACGAAGGGTCCACGAAGAAGAAACCTTGTCTATCCCACCATGGCCATCGCCCACGATGGACTTGCCTCACTAGGGTAGATCTTCATGAAGTAGGCGATCTCCTTGCCCATACAAACTCCTTGGTTCAACTCCACAATCTTGACGGAGGCTCCCAAGTGACACCTAACCAATCTAGGAGACACCATTCTCCAAAAGGTAATAGATGGTGTGTTGATGATGAACTCCTTGCTCTTGTGCTTCAAATGATAGTCCCCCCAACAATCAACTCTCTCTCACAGATTTGGATTTGGTGGAAAGATGATTTGAGTGGAAAGCAACTTAGAGAAGGCTAGTGATCAAGATTTATGTGGTTGGAATGGAATATCTTGACCTCAACACATGAGTAGGTGGTTCTCTCTCAGAAAATGAATGCTGGAAGTGTAGGCATGTTCTGACGGCTCTCTCCACGAATGAAGAGTGGGTGGAGGGGTATATATAGCCTCCACACAAAATCTAACCGTTACACACAATTCACCAAACTCAGTGGGACTGAATCAGAAAACCCGGTCAGACCGATTCAGTTCAAAATGTGAACGTTAGGCTTTTCGGTGGGACCGACATGTCAACTCAGTGGAACCGATTTCATTAGGGTTAGGGCATAACGTAATCTCGGTGAGACCGACTTTGGTAATAAGCTAACCAGAGAGTTGGTCAGGCAAACTCGGTGGGACCAATTCGCTCATTTCGGTGAGACCGAAATGTTACGAAGGGGAAACAGAGAGTTTGCATTGGGAACTCGGTGGGACCGATCGCTCATCTCGGTTAGACCGAAACGTTACGAAGGGAAACAGAGAGTTTGCAATCCCAGCTCGGTGAGACCAAGATCCCTATCGATGAGATCAAAGTGACTAGGGTTTCTGGCAGTGGCTATGTCAAAAGAACTCGATGGCGCCGGATAAATCAAATCGGTGGGGCCGAGTTTGACTTTTGGTTTGGGACATATGTGGATAGGAGAAAGTGGTTGAGAGTTTTTGGAGCATATCACTAAGCATTTTGAGCAAGCAAGCCATTAAGCAACACCTCATCCCCTTTTAATAGTATTGGCTTTTCCTATGGACTCAATGTGATCTTGGATCACTAAAATGAAAATGTAGAGTCTTGAGCTTGAGCCAATATGTGTCCTTAGCATTTTGAGGGGTCCGCATTCCTAATCCATGCCATGCCAATCATTGAACTTTCTTAAATGATCATTTTTGAATAGCATTAGTTCAATGAGCTATATGTTGTTAGTAATTACCAAAACCACCCACGGATAGTTGCACTTTCAATCTCCCCATTTTTGGTAATTGATGACAACATATAGATCAAAGCTTCAACAAATGATAATAAGATTTAAAATACATCATCGCTTTGAGAAGTATGTGATAAGCAAGAGCTCCCCCTAAATTTGTGCATTATTTAATATTTTCTTTTGAATGCAAGTGCACAATCGATTAGGATCATGGGTTACTCTTCCATGAAACATACATCTTCATGGAGCGCTCAAAATGATAGGGATTAAAACATGCACTCATCACCAGCAAACATTAAAGTATGATATGATCAAACACATGATCATATAAGTATCTCTCACACAGACATAATATAAAACAAGCACACACAAAAGTATGAACCAAAAAGCAAGAGAGACAAAGAAAGCAACACTCTCTCTCAAAGCCTGATGTCTACTACACAACCTTCTTCTTGTAGACTTTGTTGGGCCTCCAAGTGTAGAGGTTTGTAGGATAGTAGCAAATTTCCCTCAAGTGGATGACCTAAGGTTCATCAATCCGTGGGAGGCGTAGGATGAAGATGGTCTCTCTCAAACAACCCTCCAACCAAATAACAAAGAGTCTCTTGTGTCCCCAACACACCCAATACAATGGTAAATTGTATAGGTGCACTAGTTCGGCGAAGAGATGGTGATACAAGTGCAATATGGATAGTAGATATAGGTTTTTGTAATCTGAAAATGGATCATATAATAACATAATAACATAATTGGATCATATAACTATCCCTTAACATGCAACAAAGAGTCACTCCAAAGTCACTAATAGCGGCGAACAAACGAAGAGATTATTGTAGGGTACGAAACCACCTCAAAGTTATTCTTTCTGATCGATCTATTCAAGAGGTCGTACTAGAATAACACCTTAAGACACAAATCAACCAAAACCCTAATGTCACCTAGATACTCCAATGCCACCTCAAGTATCCATGGGTATGGTTATACGATATGCATCACACAATCTCAGATTCATCTATTCAACCAACACAAAGTACCTCAAAGAGTGCCCCAAAGTTTCTGCCGGAGAGTCAAGACGAAAACGTGTGCCAACCTCTATGCATAAGTTCACAATGTTACGGAACCCGCAAGTTGATCACCAAGACATACATCAAGTAGATCACGTGAATATCCCATTGTCACCACAGATAAGCACGTGCAAGACATACATCAAGTGTTCTCAAATCCTTAAAGACTCAATCCGATAAGATAACTTCAAAGGGAAAACTCAATCCATTACAAGAGAGTAGAGGGGGAGAAACATCATAAGATCCAACTATAATAGCAAAGCTCGCGATACATCAAGATCGTGCCAAATCAAGAACACAAGAGAGAGAGAGATCAAACACATAGCTACTGGTACATACCCTCAACCCCGAGGGTGAACTACTCCCTCCTCGCCATGGAGAGTGCCGGGATGATGAAGATGGCCACCGGTGAGGGATCCCCCCTCCGACAGGGTGCCGGAACGGGTCTAGATTGGTTTTCGGTTGCTACAGAGGCTTGCGGCGGCGGAACTCCCGATCTAGGTTATGTTCTGGGGGTTTCTGTATATATATAAGAGGTTTTGGCGTCGAGAATAAGTCAGGGGGGTCTCCGGGCTGTCCACGAGGTAGGGGGCGTGCCCAGGGGGTGGGCGCGCCTCCCACCCTCGTGGGCAGCCCGGGACTCTTCTGGCCCAACTCTTTTACTCCATGGCCTTCTTCTGGTCAAAAAATAAGCCCCGTCAAGTTTCAGGTCAATTGGACTCCGTTTGGTTTTCCTTTTCTGCGATATTCAAAAACAAGGAAAAACAGAAACTGGCACTGGGCTCTAGGTTAATTAGTTAGTCCCAAAAATCATATAAAATAGCATATAAATGCATATAAAACATCCTAGAAGGATAATATAATAGCATGAATACTTTTTAAATTATAGATACGTTGAAGACGTATCAGCATCCCCAAGCTTAATTCCTGCTCGTCCTCGAGTAGGTAAATGATAAAAGAAATAATTTATGAAGTGTGAATGCTAGCGGTGCACAAGTTTGATCAATGATAATTTCAGTCACCTTTTCTAGCATCATTATATGTCATAACAGTAGCTCATCTCATAAAACTTTTCATGATCAAGTAACAAGCTATTCACATGTTAAAGCATAGACCATAAACTTCTTGAAAACTAACAAACTATGTTCTCAGTCATCAAACAATTGCAATTCATCTTATTTTCAGGAAGGGTCTATGTAAGAGCTTTGATTTAGCAAATCCCACATACTCAACTATCATATAGTCTTCCATGATTGCTACCACTCAAAGCATAATTTTAGAACAAATAGCATCCATCGAACACAGAGAAAGATAGGGGCTTAATGTTTCACCTCCCAACTTATTTATCATATAGATAATTGTCAACAATAATAATTCACGATCAAATATATTTGAATGGCCATATATGCTTAGATCTTTCTCCACCACATGATGCTTGCCAACTAAAAAGTAGGTTGGAATGAGAAGGAATACTTGACTCTTGCATAAAAGTAAAAGATAGGCCCTTCGCAGAGGGAAGCGAGGATTTGCAGAGGTGCGGAGCTCGAATCTAAAATAGAGATGAAAATAATTTTGAGAGGTATGCTTTCATTGTCAACATAACGACCAAGAGTTCCCAATATCTTCCATACTAGATACATTATAGGCGGTTCCCAAACAGAAAGGTAAAGATTTTACTCCCCCTCCACCAACAATCACACTCCACGGCTTGTCCGAAACAACGGGTGCCGTCCAACTGTCAACAATCCTAGGGGAGTTGGTTTAAATTATTTGCGAATTTGTTTTTGATCTTTTGATCATAGGACTAGGCATCCCAGTTACCAGCCATTTTCTCGTGAATGATGAGCTGAGTCCACTCATCGTGAGAATAACCCACCTAGCATGGAAGATACTGACAGCCCCTAATCGCTACATGAGCGATTTAGGCATACAAAACAGATTATTATTTGAAGGTTTAGAGTTTGGCACATGCAAATTTACTTGGAACGGCAGGTAAATACCGCATATAGGTAGATATGGTGGACACTCATGGAATAAACTTGGTTCAAGGAATTTGGATGCACAAGCAGTATTCCCGCTTAGTATAGATATTTTGGCTAGCAAAGGATTCTAAATAGCAAGCACCACATGTTAGAGGATCCATAACAATATAACTTCTATACACATATACCCAAGCATAACTCATTATGTTGTCTTCCTTGTCCAACTTCAACTAATTTGCTCAGGTTTGAAAATAATTAATGGGGCTCACAATCATAGAAGATGTCCAAGATAGTACATTTATATGTGAAATATCTCTTCCTTCAATATTCTTTCATGAATTGTTCAAGTGACCCATACAATGTTTGCTAAGTTTCAATAAATTTACCACCTCTACTTCTTATATGTGAAGTCATTACTCCCCATGGGATAAGCATATGAAACATATAAAATTTCAGATTTATGATATTCAAATAATTCAACTATTTACTCATAGGATATAAGTGAAGCACACGAGTAAATGACAAACTACTCCAAAAAGATATAAGCGAAGATCAATGAGTAGTTAAATAATTATGTAGCTATGTGAAGACTCTCTCTCATTTAAGAATTTCAGATCTTGTGATATTATTCAAACATCAAGCAAAAGAAAATAAAATGACATTTCAAGGATGGCACTCATCATGTGAAGAAGCAAAAACTTAGGCTCAACCGATACTAACCGATAATTGTTGAAGAAGAAAGGTGGGATGCCTACTGGGGCATCCCCAAGCTTAGATGCTTGAGAATTCTTGAAATATTATCTTGGGGTGCCTTGGGCATCCCCAAGCTTGAGCTTTTGTGTCTCCTTAATTCCTCCGATATCACGGTTTCCTAAATTTTGAAAGCTTCATCCACACCAAACTCAATAAGAACTCGTGAGATAAGTTAGTATAAACCAATGCTAAAACCTTATCATTTTCTACTATAACAAATCACTAAAATTATTATTCAACATTTCATACTAAATGCCTCTGCATATTTAATACTCCTATCCTCAAATAGAATCATTAAACAAGCAAACATATGCAAACATAACAACAATCTGCCAAAACAATATAGTCTATAAAGAATGCAAGATTCATCATACTTCCCTAACTCCAAACATTATGGAATTCTACCACACTATAGAAAATTTATCAGAGCTTATTATGCAAAAAATCAACATTTTATCATATTCTGACTTTTCTAGGGAATTTTTGCAACAGCGGTTAACTTTCTGCTTTGAAATAACAACATGTATACTTGCAAAATAAGCATGGTAAAGGCTATCCGTGACATTTTTATTAGAAATAGAGATGCAAAACATTATTCAAAATAACAGAAAACAAATACTAACAAAATAAAATGACGCTCCAAGCAAAACACATATCATGTGGTGAATAAAAATATAGCTCCAAGTAAAGTTACCGATGAACGAAGACGAAAGAGGGCATGCCATCCGGGGCATCCCCAAGCTTAGGCTCTTGGTTGTCCTTGAATATTACCTTGGGGTGCCTTGGTCTTCCCCAATCTTAGGCTCTTGCCACTCCTTATTCCATAGTCCATCGAATCTTTACCCAAAAATTGAAAACTTCACAACACAAAACTCAACAGAAAATCTTATGAGCTCCGTTAGTATAAGAAAATAAGTCACCACTTAGGTAATGTTGTGAACTCATTATAGATTCATATTGGTGTAATATCTACTGTATTACAACTTATCTATGGTTCATACCCTCCGATACTACTCATAGATTCATCAAAATAAGCAAACAACACATAGAAAACAGAATCTGTCAAAAACAGAACAGTCTGTAGTAATCTGTATCAAACACAAACTTCTGGAACTCATAAAAATATTAAAAAATAGGAAGACCTAGATAATTTGATTATTAATCTTCTTCAATTGGAATCAGTATTTTATCACTTTCTCGTGATTTTTAACAATTGTTTTCGTGAGCAGAAAGTTTCTGTCTTTTTCAGCAAGATCAAATAATTATCATCCAAGAAGATCCTATAGGTTTTACTTGGCACAAACACTAATTAAAACATAAAACCACATATAACCAGAGGCTATATGAATTATTTATTACTAAACAGGAAAAAAAATCAAGGAACAAAAATAAAATTGGGTTGCCTCCCAACAAGCGCTATCGTTTAACGCCCCTAGCTAGCATGATGATTTCAATGATGCTCGCATAAAAGATAAGAATTGAAACATAAAGAGAGAATCATGAAGCATATTACTAGCACATTTAAGCCTAACCCACTTCCTATGCATAGGTATTTTTGTGAGGAAACAACTTATGGGAACAATAATCAACTAGCATAGGAAGGCAAAACAAGCATATCTTCAAAACTTTAAGCACATAGAGAGGAAACTTGATATTATTGCAATTCCTACAAGCATATATTCCTCCCTCATAATAATTTTCAGTAGCATCATGAATGAATTCAACAATATAACCATCACATAAAGCATTATTCTCATGATGCACAAGTATAGAATTTTTATTACTCTCCACATAAGCAAATTTCTTCTCATGAATAATAGTGGGAGCAAACTCAACAAAATAATTATCATGTGAGGCATAATCCAATTGAAAACTAAAATCATGATGACAAGTTTAATGGTTATAATTATTCTTAATAGCATACAATTCATCACTATAATCATCATTGATAGCAACTTTGTTCTCATAATCAATTGGAACCTCTTCCAAAATAGTGGACTCGTCACTAAATAAAGTCATGACCTCTCCAAATCCACTTTCAGAATTATCACAATAATATTCAACATCCTCCAAAATAGTGGGATCATTACTTCCTAAAGTTGACACTCTTCCAAACCCACTTTCATCAATATAATCATCATAAATAGGAGACATGCTTTCATCATAATAAATATTCTCATCAAAACTTGGGGGACTAAACAAATCATCTTCATCAAACATAGCATCCCCAAGCTTGTGGCTTTGCATATCATTAGCATCATGGGTATTCAAAGAATTCATACTAACAACATTGCAATCATGCTCATCATTCACATATTTTATGCCAAGCATTCCAAGCATTCGAAATGTAATTCTTCTTCTAGTACTTGAGCACAATTTTCCTTCCCATCATTTTCACGAAAGACATTAAAAAGATGAAGCATTTGAGGCACCCTTAATTCCATTTTTTGTAGTTTTCTTTTATAGACTAAACTAGTGATAAAAATATTCAATTGCAAGATCTAAAGATATACCTTCAAGCACTCACCTCCCCGGCAACGGCGCCAGAAAAGAGCTTGATGTCTACTACACAAGCTTCTTATTGTATACTTTGTTGGGCCTCCAAGTGCAGAGGTTTGTAGGACAGTAGCAAATTTCCCTCAAGTGGATGACCTAAGGTTTATCAATCCGTGGGAGGCATAGGATGAAGATGGTCTCTCTCAAACAACCCTGCAACCAAATAACAAAGAGTCTCTTGTGTCCCCAACACACCCAATACAATGGTAAATTGTATAGGTGCACTAGTTCGGCAAAGAGATGGTGATACAAGTGCAATATGGATAGTAGATATAGGTTTTTGTAATCTGAAAATATAAAAATAGCAAGGTAACTAATGATAAAAGTGAGCGTAAAGGGTATAACAATGATAGGAAACAAGGCCTAGGGTTCATACTTTCACTAGTGCAAGTTCTCTCAACAATAATAACATAATTGGATCATATAACTATCCCTCAACATGCAACAAAGAGTCACTCCAAAGTCACTAATAGCAGCGAACAAACAAAGAGATTATTGTAGGGTATGAAACCACCTCAAAGTTATTCTTTTTGATCGATCTATTCAAGAGTTCGTACTAGAATAACACCATAAGACACAAATCAACCAAAACCCTAATGTCACCTAGATACTCCAATGTCACCTCAAGTAACCGTGGGTATGATTATACGATATGCATCACACAATCTCAAATTCATCTATTCAATCAACACAAAGTACTTCAAAGAGTGCCCCAAAGTTTCTACCGGAGAGTCAAGACGAAAACGTGTGCCAACCTCTATGCATAAGTTCACAATGTTACGGAACCCGCAAGTTGATCACCAAAAAATACATCAAGTAGATCACGTGAATATCCCATTGTCACCACAGATAAGCACACACAAGACATACATCAAGTGTTCTCAAATCCTTAAAGACTCAATCCGATAAGATAACTTCAAAGGGAAAACTCAATCCATTACAAGAGAGTAGAGGGGGAGAAACATCATAAGATTCAACTATAATAGCAAAGCTCGCGATACATCAAGATCATGCCAAATCAAGAACACGAGAGAGAGAGAGAGAGAGAGAGATCAAACACATAGCTACTGGTACATACCCTCAGCCCCGAGGGTGAACTACTCCCTCCTCATCATGGAGAGCGCTGGTATGATGAAGTTGGCCACCGGTGAGGGATTCGCCCCCTCCGGCAGGGTGCCGGAACGGGTCTAGATTGGTTTTCGGTGGCTACAGAGGCTTGCGGCGGTGGAGCTCCCGATCTAGGTTATGTTCTGGGGGTTTCTGTATATATAAGAGGTTTCGGCATCGAGAACAAGTCAGGGGGGGTCTCCGGGCTGTCCACGAGGTAGGGGGCGTGCCCAGGGGGTTGGGCGCGCCTCTCACCCTCGTGGGCAGCCTGGGACTCTTTTGGCCCAACTCTTTTACTCCATGGCCTTCTTCTGGTAAAAAAAATAAGATCCGTCAAGTTTCAGGTCAATTGGAGTCCGTTTGGTTTTCCTTTTCTGCGATACTCAAAAACAAGGAAAAAAACAGAAACTGGCACTGGGCTCTAGGTTAATAAGTTAGTCCCAAAAATCATATAAAATATCATATAAATGCATATAAAACATCCTAGAAGGATAATACAATAGCATGAATACTTCATAAATTATAGATACGTTGGAGACGTATCAAAGCCTATGATCTATACATTTCTCCCCCTTTGGCAACAAGTTACCAAAAAGTTTGAAAATGCATAGTGCTATGTGTCTCTCAGGCTTGGTCTTCGGGAGGTGGTGTAGAGAGAATTCCAAGGACGAAGGCATCAACTGATGTAGCTGGAGCTGGCGGAGTGGCTGCTGGAGGTGATACTGAAGCTGTTGCTGCTGGTGCAGATGAAGTAGCTCTAGTATCTGGCACTGGCACTGCAGCTGACCTCTGACCTCTTGGCACTCGCTAAAAACCATCTGTAGTTGCCTGTCCTCTATTCTCCTCTGCTTCCTCTTGGAGCTGCTCAACTGCAGTCTGTATCTCAGTGACTTTCAGATCAAGATCATAGAACTTTGTTTCTATAATCCTCACCAAGCTCTCCTGATTCTTAGTCAGGGTGGCCAAGCCCTTCTCAATCCTCAATGTTTATTGAATAAGATAAGCTAGTTGATCTTGTTTGCTCTTCAATAACACTTCAGATGCCTCCTCAACACTTGGCATCCTTGCAACTTTTTCTGCCTTTGCTTTTGCTCTCTTCTCTTGTGCTTGCACTGATGAAGGGTCATCCTCATTCATCACAACTGTGTTGTCTTCAAATTCTGGGTGCAAAGGTAAATGCTCCTTGTCCAACAAGTAAGTGCCTGTGCCCATCTTGGAGTTGATGAGCACCTGAATGTGTGGAGCATACCCACAAGATCTTTTCTGATCAGCAGTTGTCCTTTTGATTGTTTCTACAATCAGACTCATGACCTTGAATTTTTGAGGAACATCAAATATCTGCAGCAAGTTGATGGAATGTCCTTTGATCATCTTGTGATCTCCAGATTTGGGTAACAGAGTATGCCTTAATTTGGTGTTGATTGTAGGCAGACCAGACAACAAATAATGTATAGATCCAAACTTGTGTCTCTCCAATGCTTTGTCTGGGATCTCTTTGTACATATTTGCCATGGAGTTGTGGTATTTCTTCTTGGCATACACATCCAAATCATCCCCATGCTCTTCTGGGGCACTGATCAACTTGTCCCACTCATCAACAGTTGATTGGTACCTTGTACCTTCAGACATCCACACTATTCTCCCATCTGGATAGAAATGAGCAGTGGAGTAAAACTGCATGACGAGTTCATCATTCCATTTGGTAAGATTCTGTCCAACAAACTTGTCAAGTCCACAAGCCTTGAAGCTCTCATGTACACCTGGGAAGTGATCTTCATTCTCATTAATATATTCCCAATCAACCCACTTCATATCACAGACAATAGGTTTCTTGTCCAACAGAATGGTCTCATAGAAGTCTTGTTGTTCTTTGGTGTGGAACCTGTAGTCCACTGCAGTTCTCCTTCTCACAGCATAAGGATCATTCTGCCTCCAAAGTCTAAGACCAACATCCTTCCTGATGTTCATGTCCTCTGCCACTGGATGAGTGTCATTGTGGTCTGGAATCTTTGGTTTGAGTTTACTCAGCACTAGGGCTTCATCATCTTCTTCTTCCATCTCTGGCACTAGGGCCTGGTTCTTTTCTTCAGCTGGTATATTCCTGGTGCTTCTCTTGGGCTTAGAAGGCTTCTGAGTTTGAGCAGTAGCTTTGGGAGCAGTTTTGGGCTTTGATGGAGCAGCCCCTGACTTTATAGCATCACCCATGAGCTTCTGGGACTTGGGTGCTGGAGCAGCATCCTCTTCCTCTTCCTCTTCTTCATCTGAAGAATGCTTCTCAAATTTAGCCATGGGGTCCACCTTCTTTCACCATCTTCCCCTCTTTCTCTCCTTCTTTTTCTTATCCTCACCAGCATCCTCTCCTCTAGTTCATTTGGAGGGTTCCTGAGTGGAGGCCTTGGCCTTAGACATTGGGACTCTCTTTGCAGGTGCCTTCTTATGCAACCCAGGCTTGGTTGCAGCATGCTACCTCTTGAGCATGCATTGGTTTTCCCTTGAAGAGGAAAGGGTGATGCAGCAAAGTAGCGTAAGTATTTCCCTCAGTTTTTGAGAACCAATGTATCAATCCAGTAGGAGGATGCACGCAAATTGCCTCGTACCTACACAAACAAATAAGAACCTTGCAACCAACGCGATAAAGGGGTTGTCAATCCCTTCACGACCACTTGCAAAAGTGAGATCTGATAGAGATAATAAAGTAAATATTTTTGGTATTTTTATGATATAGATTGGAAAGTAAAGATTGCAAAATAAAATAGATTGGAAACTTATATCATGGAAAATAGACCCGGGGGCCATAGGTTTCACTAGTGGCTTCTCTCAAGATAGCATAATCTATGGTGGGTGAACAAATTACTGTCGAGCAATTCATAGAAAAGCGCATAGTTATGAGAATATCTAGGCATGATCATGTATATAGGCATCACGTCCGTGTCAAGTAGACCGCAACGATTCTGCATCTACTACTATTACTCCACACATCGACCGCTATCCAACATGCATCTAGAGTATTAAGTTCATAAGAACAGAAGGCAAGATGACATGATGTAGAGGGATAAACTCAAGCAATATGATATAAACCCCATCTTTTTATCCTCGATGGCAACAATACAATACGTGCCTTGCTGCCCCTAACATCCTTTGGGAAAGGACACCGCAAGATTGAACCCAAAGCTAAGCACTTCTCCCATTGCAAGAAAGATCAATCTAGTAGGGCAAACCAAACTGATAATTCGAAGAGACTTGCAAAGATATCAAATCATACATATAAGAATTCAGATAAGAACCAAATATTGTTCATGGATAATCTTGATCATAAACCCACAATTCATCGGATCTCGACAAACACACCGCAAAAATAATTACATCAAATAGATCTCCAAGAGTATCAAGGAGAACTTTGTATTGAGATCCAAAGAGAGTGAAGAAGCCATCTAGCTAATAACTATGGACCCGAAGGTCTGTGGTAAACTGCTCACACATCACCGGAGAGGCTATGGTGTTGATGTAGAAGCCCTCCGTGATCGATTCCCCCTCTAGCGGAGCGCCGGAAAAGGCCCCAAGATGGGATCTCACGGGTACAGAAGGTTGCAGCGGTGGAAATAGGGTTTTGTGGTGCTCTCGGATGTTTTCGGGGTATATGAGTATATATAGGCGAAAGAACTAGGTCGGTGGAGCCACGAGGGGCCCACAAGGGTGGGGGGCGCGCCTACCCCCCTGGGCGCGCCTCCCTGCCTCGTGGCCACCTTGTTGCTTCCTTGACGTCCACTCCAAGTCTCCTGGGTCACGTTTGTTCCAAAAATAACTCTCCCGAAGGTTTCATTCCGTTTGGATTCCGTTTGATATTCCTTTTCTGCGAAACAATGAAATAGGCAAAAAACAACAATTTGCACTGGGCCTTTGGTTAGTAGGTTAGTCCCAAAAATAATATAAAAGTGTATAATAAAGCCCATTAAACATCCAAAACGGATAATATAATCGCATGGAACAATCAAAAATTATAGATACGTTGGAGACGTATCACAGCAGCAGTGCCATACTCCTTCTTCAGGACTTTCTTTTTGGAGCTCACTTCCTCCTCTGTAGCCACATAGTCCTCATCCTCAGAATATGAGGTTCTCTTCTTCCTTGATCTGGTGGCTACCTTTGGCAAATTACTGAGAGTGCTCCTGCTGCCCTCATCATAGCGGCTTGAGGGACTAGTGCCCTCACTCATTTGCACTTGCTCTACAGATCTGTTCTGGCTATCACTCTGGTCAGACATCTTGGCAAGCAAACTGACAGCAAACCCTGTGAATAGATATATATGAGGTAGAATGCATGAGCATCACAAAGTGCAGAGTTTTTGCAAAATAGATGAGTCAAAAACTTAGTTTTAGTTCTCCACAGAAAGCATTTCAGAGCTACCGATTTGATAAACTCGGTGATACCGAAGCAACTTTTGGACTCTAAACTAGTGAACTCGGTCAGACCGAGTCATAGTTCGATGGCCCCGAGATTGCTAGGGTTTCACTGAGAGTTGAACTCGGTCGCACCAATTTACAATTTTCGGTCAGACCGAAAAGCGCATGTGCAATGGCCTAAGTCAAATCAGTGAGACCGATTTCTACAACTCGGTCGGTCCGAGATGAGTTCGGCGGAGACCTAACCCTAAATTTTTGAATCAAACCTAACCTAAGGATATTTCTCTGGATAGATTGATTTCATATGTGGTAAAGATCATTGTCGGTGTCAAAACCGGCGGATCTCGGGTAGGGGGTCCCGAACTGTGCGTCTAGGATCGGTGGTAACAGGAGACGGGGGACACAATGTTTACCCAGGTTCGGGCCCTCTCTATGGAGGTAATACCCTACTTCCTGCTTGATTGATCTTGATGAATATGAGTGTTACAAGAGTTGATCTACCACGAGATCGTAATGGCTAAACCCTAGAAGTCTAGCCTATGAGTATATGGTAATGAATCTGTCCTATCCGGACTATGCTCTCCGGTTTATATAGACATCGGAGAGATCTAGGGTTACATGAGGTCGGTTACATAGGAGGGAATCTTCATAATAGGTTGCCTATCTTGCCTTCCACGCCAAGTAGAGTCCAATACGGACACGGGTATTGTCTTCGGCCTTCGTATCTTCACATCCCATCAGCTCGGCCCAGTAGATAACAGGTCGGACGCCCGAGGACCCCTTAGTCCAGGACTCCCTCAGTATCCCCTGAACCTGGCTTCAATGACGAGGAGTCTGGCGCGCAGATTGTCTTTGGCATTGCAAGGCGGGTTCCCCTTCTTTCAAACTCCAAGATATTCTATGGATGTAGTAAAATATCCGGACCTGTTACACACCATGCACAACCGCAGAGAGAATATATATTTCTTACACGAGTTCCATCCACTGACAGCTTCCTTCAACGTGATATCACGCCCGTCCGGTCACAATTTCGAACCGTTTTTCTTCTGCCATCCCACGTTTCAAAACGCGGTTGCTACTGGCACGTCTTGTCGAAGCAGAGATCGTGCCCCCCTATTGCTGGATTCTCGTCAATGCAGGCATGGGTAACCCAACCGTGTCATTTACACGACCCTTTGGGAATAGGCGAGTTTAAGGCGAGCGGGGAGGCGTTTGACATTCGCGGCCTCTATAAGGGGGTAAGGACTCCCTTCTTCCACCCACGCCCTTTCTCTTCCTCAACCTTTCCATCCCTGAGCTCCAGCGCCCAAGCCTTAGCTTCTCTCTTGTTCGAGAAAATACTCCAAAGATGTCTGGATCAGGAGCTAGAGGTAAGTGGATGGCCTCTTCCATCAAGAAGAAGGACATCAAAGAGCTCCGGGAGGCCGGATATTTGGCCAAAGAGATCGCTCATCGACTCCCGACCAAGGGACATATGTTCCCCACTCCCGAGCCCCACGAGATGGTTGTGTTCCTTACACATTTCGTCCGCGGGCTTGGGTTCCCTCTTCACCCATTCGTCCGCGATTGATGTTTTACTATGGGCTGGATTTTCATGACCTAGCCCCCAACTTCATCCTCAATATTTCGGCGTTTATCGTCGTCTGTGAGGCTTTTCTCCGCATCCCGCCTCACTTCGGCCTGTGGCTGAAGACCTTCAATGTGAGGCCGAAAGTTGTGCATGGCCAGCAAGCAGAATGCGGAGGCGCTATGGTGGGCAAGATGCCCAATGTCACCTGGCCCGAAGGTTCATTTGCAGAGACGGTGAAGGGGTGGCAATCAGGGTGGTTCTACATCACCGAGCCACGCGATGCTAACTGGTTGGCCGCCCCCGAATTTTGATCTGGAATCCTGATGCGGCTCACCTCCTAGCAAGAGAGGGGCCTAACCTGGGGTCCCTCGGACGAGCTGACTGGGCTCCAGATGTGCATCCAGAACATGATAGAAAGGAAAATCAAGCTCGTCAACGTGGTCCAGGTCATCCTTGTTCGTCGGGTCCTTCCGTGCCAACGCCGATCTTGTAATTTGTGGGAGTTTGAGCCGGCCAAGCACCAGACGCTACTGGGGCTCTTCAACACGATGCACGAAGAAATCTGGAAGGTGCTCTTCAAGGTCGGCGAGACGCCACCGCCTACGACCGAAGACCGCAGGCTTAATTTAAAGCGCCAGCCCAACCCAGTTAGTCCCTTTAATGTTTTCAAGGAGCATCCCCTACTAGCATATTTTGAGAGGAAATTTAAGCTTCCTCCCCCTATTTTCAGGCCTGGATTAAGTTGGCCGAGGAGATCAGCTGTCCGGCTCCGCTGGCCGAGGACCAAGAATTTCCATTATTGGAGAAGATGTTGTTCCCTGCACCCTACGAGGTGCCGGAAAAGACGGCTAAAAAGGCGGCCCAAGGGGCCAAGAAGGGCCTTTGCCGGAGAAGCACTCCGGACGAGACGTCCGAAAGCGAGACTTCCTCTTCGTTCGCTGACGACAGCGATGAAGAGGAAGAAGAAAACGACTCCCCACCTGAAGCGGGGAGGAAGAAGAGAGCAGCCCCCACAAGCCCGGAGGCGGAAGCACCTAATAGGGTTAAGGGCTCCCTTGCGGATAAATCCGCGTGGGACGTCGACAGCAGTCCGGAACGACCTCACCGGACCAAGCGTCAGGCTGCTTCGTAAGTACCAGAATTCACAAAAGTCTGGCCTTTCTGGTTTGTAATATTGACATATCGTAAACTTTTGTCATTGCAGTCCAGCGCGCGGTGACTCCTCGCGATCCTCGATAGAGGATTCGCTGGACACAGAGGAGATGGCTAGTATATCTCCGCCACCTGCTCATTCTGTCTCACTCAGGGGTGATGACGAGGTGGTGTCCAAAAAGGCCTTCCCAGGCGGGGGGAAGGTTCCGGAGATCATCGGGTGACGCCCAGATGACTCCTGACGCCGGACACACGGGGGAAAAAGCCCCCATGGAGACTGGTGACGGGGTCCGAGTTCCCTTCGGACCTCAGCTAGATACCATTCCGGAAATCTATACGGCTCCGGGGTCCAGCGAACGGCATTCCCCCCAAGGAGGGAGCGTGCCTGTCCCACCGATGACCTCTGTCCAACCAGAGGCACCGGATATCTGCTGGAGGCGCTGCGAGGCGCCTCTATCGTGGATGAACATCGTGTCCTTATGGACACGGTAATAGAGAAGGTACAGTTTGCTAAAAGTGGACTGACCGAAGCCTGCACTAGCCTTCTAACAGGCTTTGAGGTAAGTAATGTGATTATAGGAAAAATATCACAGTATAGCAATAGCCCCTGATACTCTGTTTGGTGTTCGGGAAGAAAAGCCTAACAGAGGATCAAAAAATCGCAGGAGTCTAGCTTGAGTTGTCTATGTGAATAAGTAGGTATAGCTGCAGGCTGCCATTGCTCATGCTGCAGAGGTCTCCGGACTGAAGCAAAAATTGGAGCGGTCCGAGGAGGAGCTCGGCCGTGTGAAGAAGCAGTTGGAGGATAGCCAAGGTATGCAGTAACCCGTGGGCACATTTCGAAAAAATGAATAGTCCGACCGGACTGAAAGTGTCGTAAACTTTATTAGGGGCCATAGCCGAGGTGGCAACCTTTAAGAAGGCGCTAGCCGCCGAGGACAAAGCGGCCAAGGAACGCGCTTTGCGCGAGAAGCACGAGGCCCAGGTTGGCGAGGCGCAGCAACAGCTCCAGGGCGTGATAGAGAAATTTGAGTCCTTGGAGCGCGATTTTAAGGCGCAAGAGTCCGAATTGGCGAGGGCTCGCCAGAGCGCGCAGGATGCATGAGCCGAAGCCCAGAGTGTCATGGTTCTAAGTCTGACAGTAGAATGGGGGGTAGGTATGGAGAGGCAAGTTCCTAGCTATGGAGTAGTTGTATACGCAAGGGATTTACGAGTTCAGGCCCTTCTCGGAGGAAGTAATAGCCCTACGTCTCGGAGCCCGGAGGCGGTCGACTGGATTATATGCGTATGTGTTACAGGGGTGCGAACCCTTCTAACTATGGAGGGGGTGGCTTATATAGAGTGCGCCAGGACCTCAGCCAGCCCACGTAGCAGAGGGTTTTAAGGTGCGTTAAGGCTAGGCGTTACTGGTAACGCCTTACATAAAGTGTCATTAAGATCATAAAGACTATTTAACTACAGACCGTTTGGGCACCGAGTGGCTCTTGGACTCCTGGTGGTCGAGTGGGTCTTCATGGTCGAGTGTCTTTGAATGTCGAGTGGAAACCTACGGGTTGGTGGAAGGCCGCTTCTCTTGTGAGTGTCCTTGTGGAGGGTACCTTTGGGCAGGTCTATGACCCTACCCCGGTACACGACTTCATCATTAGCCCCGAATGCATCGAGGTTTGAGTGAGGAAGGAGTTGATAATCTTTCCGACCTGTTCTTCGTGTTGCGAGTGTGTCTTACTCTGGATCAACGACCTTTTAGTGACGGCATCAACTTCTCTTTCAGTCGCCTTGATCCATTCTTCACGTTTTGTCGAGTGAACTCAGTGAACTTGAGGATTTCCGAGCGACGGATCGGAGGAAATCTGCTATCTGACGGGTTGCTCCGCGGTTAGCGGATTTCGCGGGATCTGAATTTTGGGATAAGACGATGACGCCTCGATCTCCACGCCGCCTTTTTCGCCACGTATCGCGTGCGCGCTGTTCTTGATTTGACGGATTGCACTGGGCCTACCGGTCAGCCACTCAAGCGGCCCCATATAAAGCGTCGGACAGGGTATTTTGAGCAGTCGACCCCAATCTTCTCCTCCTCCGCCTCCAAACCTTCTCGCTGCGCTCTTAGCCTGTCGGTAGCGCAGCTCGATGCTTGCCGCCCGGCGACCATGGTGAAGGAGAAGACCGCAGCCACAGAGCAGGTGAAGAAGGCGGCGAAGGCTAAGGGGAGAGTGCCCAGTCGGGGCGGATCCTCTTCACGGTCCAAACTGCCGCAAGGCTGGGTCCAAGGAGATTGGATCCGCTCGACCATCACCGAGAAGGACCTCACCGATCTGGCCAATGAAGGACTGACCCCCCATGGGTCGGCGAGGCTTCCGGGAACGGAGTGGCAACCGCAGCCTGAAGAGGGTGAGTGCGTTCTCCTGGCCACCCACGTAGATCGGGGATTTTCTCTGCCACCAAATCCTTTTTTCCGGGGGTTTCTGAACTTTTTTGGAGCGCAACTCCATTATTTCACTCCCAACTCCATTGTCTATCTTGCTGCTTTCATTTTGTTATGCGAGAACTTCTTGGGTTGTCGACCGCACTAGGGTCTCTTCAAGCACATATTCACCTGTCGTTCTCAGATGGTGAAGAAAACGAACCCGAATGATGAGAGAACCCAAGTAATCCAGATGTGTGGGGGACTCGGGGTCCAGATGAGGGGGAAGAGCGCCTTTTCGGCTACGACTCTCCCTGACTCGGTTAGAGGGTGGCAGTCGACCTGGTTCTACTGCCAAGACCAGCCGACGCCGGGCAGTCGACTGGTCTCCCTCCTTTCTCCATGAGTCGAGTGAACAAGCCATCTTCCCTGAAGGTGTTACCAGAGGAGAAGGCCCAAGTAAAATTGCTGATGGAGCGCGTAGTCCAGCTCATTCGCGACGGGGTGACCGGGATTGATCTCCTGGAGGTTTTCCTTCGATGGCGTATTCAGCCACTCCAATACCGAGGTCATCCGATGTGGATGTACTCTGGTACGGATGATACCACTCGGGTCCATCTAGAGGAGGTCGATGACGCCACGCTGGAGAAGTGGATGACTGCCATCACAGGAAACAAATATAACCCTCGCGGAGCCAGGAGGATTCCACCACTCGACCAGACTTACGAAGTAGACAAGGTACAACCACTTATCTTCGACTGTGATTCGGCTGCATTCATTCTGTTTAGATGCCAATTCGTTGACTGACTTTCTCCTTGTTTTGTTGTCTTCTAGGTCACCACTGAGATGTACTCGATGCCCAATGGGGCGCAGGAAACAGTCGAAGAAGAAGAAGGAAGTGGAGGTGAAAGTCAGGTGGAATGGGAGTCCAACGGCGAGGATGATGAGGGGGATGACAACTCTGATGAAGAGGAGGAGGAGGGAGAGGAGGAAGACGTCGACCCTCCTCGCTCGGAGGGAAGGTCCAAGTTGACGCATGACCCGGCGGTAGCGCAGTAAAGCTGTTGTGCCCATCAAGTCGATGAAGCGACCTAGGACAACTTCCCCTACCGATCGAGAAACCGCCGAAGCAACCTCGAGCAACATCGTCAAAGCCGGGCTAAAGTTTCTGCCCAAGATGCGGATGGTCATCCGCACCATCTCCGGGTAACCAATGTAACCTTGTATTTCCTTATTCCACATGAGTGAACTTTTGGTCGACTTGATGACCGATCAGCCGATTCTTGAAATCTGCGGTGCCGCTACCTCCGAGACTTCAGCCAAGCACGAAGATCGTGAAATGGAGGATGCGCCACCTCCAACCTTGGTATGATCTACGAGGTTTCGCTTTTAGTCGATTGGACTTCCATGTTTACCTTTGAATCTTTCTTGTAGTTCCGCCTCCGTCATTGATCTCCCGATGATGACGATGAAGCGCCATTGAGGAAGAGGAAGAACAAGAGAGTGCTCACGGCAAGGCTGCTCCAAATACAGCGGCGATTCCTGAGACGCTGGTTTCGAGGGAGGCAACCCCACTCGGGCTTCGTGTCTTCATTGTACGGCTGACAAGTGCCCGACCCACTTCGTCGACTGCTGACCCACCATCTCTCTTTGCTATACACCACGTCCCGGAAGACCAAGTGAGTGCTGCTAAAGAGGCCATACGCTAGGCAGGGATCATGATGGAGCAAGTGAAAGCGGTCCGACAGGCTAGCCAGGCGTCCTATGATGCTAGTTCAGCTCTCCAGAGCAATGTCCAAGTAAGTCGATCGTTGCTTGCTTTGTTAGGATATGCTACCAAACTGCTTCCTTCGGAGATTTCCATATCTGTACACCCACCGGTGGGTGTGTCGATTAATTTTTGTGGGCACGCTGAGTGCACCCACTGGTGTAGTCCCGAGACTATGGTCGATTGCGTGCGATCGGCTATAGTCTTTATCTTTGTGAACTTCTTCACTCGACACAGACGGACCAAGTCGAATGGAACCGTAAAACTGGTGGGGCACGCTAAGTGCACCCAGGTGTAGTCCCGAGACTATGGTCGATTGCGTCAAATCGACTATAGTCTAAAGAACTGTGTGTTGTTGTTATATTTTTTATTTTTTATCACGGCTGACCACGACACATAACCTTTTTGCCTCTTTTGGTCATTTGGTGAACCAAATTGAGTAAAACCAGTGGGGGGAACGCCGAGTGCACCCACTTGGGTGTAATCCCGAGACTCTTGTCGAATGTTTTGATTCATTGTAGTCTTAGAAATGCTACTATTTTTCCTTAATCACTCGCAAGTGATCTGTCTTTGATGTCTTTCGTTGGTTGACTCTTTGTAGAAATCTTGCGAGCTTGTGGCTTGCTATACTGAGTTAGAGAACAAACAGATCCAGCTCAACCTCGATTTGAAGCTTGCTCAGGAGAATTTGCAGAAGGCAAAGGATGAAGCAAAAGGTATGGCTGGTGAGAACTTTTGACGACTGCCTTTGTTTTTCTGTTCATTCTCAACTCTATTCTCATTGTTGCTTTGCAGATAAACTGGAAGAGACTTTGAAGAAGAAGGACCTTGACCTTGCAGAGGCACAGAAGGCGGCTTTGGAGAAAACAAAGCTTCATTGAAGAGAAGCTTGCCTCGGTCGACAAACTTGAAGATGAAAATGCCAAGCTGAAAGCCGCTCTTGACGCTGCTAACAAGGAAGTTAGTCGATGAAGAACGACAAGATTGCTCTGTCGACAAGGCTGGCCAACCGGGGAAGCGAAATGACACGGAGATTTATCTTGGAGGGCTCGCCAAGAAGTCGCTTTCTCATGCTTGAAGGTAATCTCTTTTACCCGACTGTCTTGCTATCACCGGCTCATCACATGATCGTCATTTTGAATCTGAGCTGTGTTTTCAGAATTCTGTCAAAACTTCGAAGAAGAAACCAGTCGAGTGGAAACCAGTTTGGACCCCATCAACTCTCCTGTGAAGGACGAAGCTGCTATGAATGTGCTCCGACTAGAGTCTCGCGTTGCTAGCGTGGTGGATTATCTTGCTCGACTGAAAGTTGCAGTGTCGCGGATCGGCTCGACTCTGGCGGATCGGGCGCTTGTAATGACCTTGAATCACGATGACTCGGTGAATGAGATTCCAAGTCGAGTGCAAGAATGGAAAAAGTCTTACGCCGGTGTGTGGTGCTGATGTTGCTCTATCTCTGGTTCGTGTCCACTTTGCAAAGAAGCGCCAAGAGGACAAGCTGGTGTCTCTCAAGGTTGCCAACACCAGGAAGCACGACTTCAGATCTTTCATGGAGACTTTCATCGCTGCTGCTACCCGTATTGTCGTGAGAATCGACCTCGACCAGTTTGTTGCACCTTCCAGTCCTCCGCCGGAGGAGTAAAAACTTCTAAGTCCCACCTTAAATTTGCCTCGTAATGCCGAATGGTTTTGTAATGGCGATAAACTTTAATGGGCTTAACGCTGAGCACCTTTGGATCCGTTGGACGTTTATCCGAACTTGATTTATCCTTTAACATGCTTTGTTTGCCTTCGAGAGAACTTTATTCCTCATTCGGAAGATATTCCGTTGAAACTCCAGTCGACTTGTGCTTCATCTATCCTGCAGGTAGAGATGGAACACAGACTGCGATTGACCTCGTTGTCCTTGTGGATTGGGATGAACCGCACATTGTACTTATGGCGAAGCTCCGAAGGAGGAGGTAGCAGTCGACCTGCACCTCGTCGTCCTTGCGGATTGGGATGGACCGCATGTTGTACTTATGGCGAAGCTCCGAAGGAGAAGGTAACAGTCGACCTGCACCTCGTCGTCCTTGAGGATTGGGATGAATTCCTTACTTAGGCGAGCACTGGACCGCAGCTAATCTCCCGAGTGAGAGGTTTGCTCTCCACTCGGTAGGGTTTTTATTACTTAGGCGAGCACTGGGCTGCACCTAAGCCTCAGAGTGGGAGGTTTGCTCTTCACTCGGTAGGATTTTTATTACTTAGGCGAGCACTGGGCTGCAGCTAAGCCCCCGAGTGGGAGGTTTGCTCTCCACTCGGTAGGATTTCTATTACTTAGGCGAGCACTGGGCTGCAGCTAAGCCTCCGAGTGGGAGGTTTGCTCTCCACTCGGTAGGATTTCTATTACTTAGGCTAGCACTGGGCTGCAGCTAAGCCCCCGAGTGGGAGGTTTGCTCTCCACTCGGTAGGATTTTTATTATTTTGGATGTTAAGGCGAATCCTTGGGCTGTTGCAAGCCCCCGAGTGGGAGGCTGGCTCACCACTCGGTAGGATTTGAATACTTAGGCGAGTACTTGGACTGCAGCTAAGCCTCCGAGTGGGAGGCTGGCTCGCCACTCGGTAGGATTTTGAATACTTAGGTGAGTACTTGGACTGCAGCTAAGCCCCCGAGTGGGAGGCTGGCTCGCCAATCGGTAGGATTTTGAATGCTTAGGCGAGTACTTGGACTGCAGGTAAGCCCCCGAGTGGGAGGCTGGCTCGCCACTCGGTAGGATTTTGAATACTTAGGCGAGTACTTGGACTGCAGCTAAGCCCCCGAGTGGGAGCCTGGCTCGCCACTCGGTAGGATTTTGAATACTTAGGCGAGTACTTGGACTGCAGCTAAGCCCCCGAGTGGGAGGCTGGCTCGCCACTCAGTAGGATTTTGAATACTTAGGCGAGTATTTGGACTGCAGCTAAGCCCCGAGTGGGAGGCGGCTCGCCACTCGGTGGGATTTTGAATACTTAGGCGAAGCGGATTCGCAGCTAAGCCCCCGAGTGAGAGACTGGCTCGCCACTCGGAAAGGATTTTTTTTACAAACTTAGGCGAACCAGATTCGCAACTAAGCCACCCACTGGGGGAAATTTCAACAAAAATTAATAACAATCACTAGGAAAATTATAACATTCTTGTCTTAGATAAACAAACTACAAAAGTACTTTTATTACATCTCAACCGAGTGAGTATTAAGTGTAAAAGGGGCGGAGCAGCTCCGCGTTCCAAGCTCGAGGCTCGTTGATCTGGCGATCAACGTTGTAGAGATGATACGCTCCGTTGTGGAGAACTCTTGTGACGATGAAGGGACCTTCCCAAGTGGGAGCGAGCTTGTGTGGTTTCTGTTGATCCACTCGGAGGACCAAATATCCCTCTTGGAAGGCTCGACTCTTCACATTTCTGGCATGGAATCGACGCAAGTCTTGCTGATAGATAGTCGAGCGGATTTGGGCCATTTCTCTCTCCTCTTCCAAGAGGTCGACTGCATCTTGCCGGGCTTGTTCCGCTTCTTCTTCAAAGTATAGTTCGACTCGAGGCGCATTGTGAAGCAGGTCACTTGGCAGCACTGCTTCAGCTCCATAGACCAGGAAGAATGGAGTTCTCCCAGTCGACCAATTAGGAGTGGTCCTCAATCCCCAGAGAACTGATGGAAGTTCGTCGATCCAAGCTCCTACTGCGTGTTTGAGATCACGCATCAGCCATGGTTTCAGCCCTTTGAGAATGAGGCCGTTTGCACGTTCTGGTTGTCCATTCGACTAAGGATGAGCCACTGAAGCATAGTCGACCTGCGTGCCTTGAGAGGCGCAGAAGGCTTTGAACTTGTCATTATTGAAGTTTGACCCATTGTCAGTGATGATGCTATGCGGAACTCCATATCTGAATATCAACTCTCTGATGAAACTGATAGTAGTGCATGCATCGAGGTTCTTGATGGGCTTGGCTTCGATCCACTTGGTGAACTTGTCGACTGCTACTAGCAAATGAGTGAAGCCGCTTCTGCCAGCTTCTCAACGGTCCAATCATGTCCAATCCCCAAACAATGAAGGGCCGACGAGTGGAATGGTCTTCAAGGCTGAGGCGGGCTTGTGCGACATGTTGGAATAGAACTGACATCCTTCGCACTTGTCAACTATTTCTTTTGCCATTTCATTTGCTTTCGGCCAGTAAAATCCCGCTCGGTATGCTTTAGCCACAATGGTCCGAGAGGACGCATGATGGCCACAGGTCCCCGAGTGGATAACCTCAAGAATTATCTGACCTTCTTCTGGTGTGATACATTCTGGCCGACTCCAGTCACGCTTTCTCTGAACAACTGTCCCTTGATCACTGTAAAGGCCTTGGATCGTCGGACGATCTGTCGAGCCTCTTCTTCATTCTCTGGGAGCTCTTTCCTTAGGATATATGCGATGTACGACACCGTCCAGTCGGGAGTGATGACCACAACTTCCATAATTAGGTCGACCACGGCTAGGACCTCAACTTCAGTCGGATCATCGACACTCTTTTGCTGCGGGGCTTCTTCTGTGAAAGGATCCTCCTGCACTGATGGTGCATGAATGTGCTTCAAAAATACATTACTAGGAATGGCTTCCCTCTTGGATCCTACCTTCGCCAAATCATCTGTAGCTTGATTTTTCAGTCGGGGTATATGATGAAGCTCTAACCCCTCGAATTTCTTCTCCAGCTTTCTCACTGCATTACAATAACCTGTCATAGCTGGGCTTCTGACATCCCACTCCTTCATCACTTGATTAACAACCAGATCCGAGTTGCCGTAGACCATAAGGCGACGGACGCCGAGTGAAATGGCCATGTGCAACCCATACAGGAGTGCTTCATATTCTGCTTCGTTGTTGGAAGAATCAAAGTGAATCTGGAGAATATATTTGAGGCTATCTCCTCGTGGGGAAACCAATACAACCCCGCACTGAACCGTTCAGCATCTTGGAACCGTCGAAAAACATAGTCCAGTGCTCCGAGTGAACTTGAGTCGGAAGCTGCTGTTCAGTCCACTCGGCGAGGAAGTCTACTATTGCTTGGGACTTGATGGCTTTCTTTGCCTCGAATTTGATATCAAGGGGAAGGAGTTCAATCGCCCATTTTGCTACTCGACCAGTTGCATCTCTGTTATGAAGAATTTTCGACAATGGGGCGTCGCTGACGACTGTAATGGAATGATCGGAGAAATAATGAGCAACCTTGTTTGTTGTCATATAGATCCCATAAACAAGCTTCTGATAGTGAGGGTATCTTTGCTTTGATCGGTTCAGTACTTCATAAAGATAATAAACTGGGCGTTGAACTTTGAAGGCTTTTCCTTCTTCTTCCCGCTCGACCGTAAGTACGGTACTGACGACTTGTCCAGTGGCTGCAATGTAAAGCAGCAAAGGCTCTTTGCTGATTGGGGCAGCAAGCACCGGTGGGTGGAGAGAAGAGCTTTGAGCTCTGCAAGCGCTGCATCGACTTCTAGAGTCCACTCGAACTTGTCCGACTTCTTCATCGATCGATAAAGAGGCGGTGCCTTTTCACCGAGGCGAGAGATGAATCGACTTAAAGCGGCCAAGCATCCGATAAGTTTACGGACATCGTGCACACGCCTTGCAGGCGCTTCATTCAGAGTATGGTGCCAACCTTTTCGGGTTAGCATCGATTCCTCGCTCGTAAACGAGAAAACCAAGTAACTTTCCACCGGGAACTCCAAATGTACACTTTGATGGGTTAAGCTTGATATCATACCTCCCGAGATTGGCAAATGTTTCAGCAAGGTCACCAACAGGTCGGAACCCTTTCGTGACTTGACCACTATATCATCCATGTACGCTTCTACATTCCGACTGATTTGAGTGAGCAAACACTTCTGAATCATCCTCATGAATGTGGCTCCGGCATTCTTGAGACCAAATGGCATGGTGACATAACAGAAGCACCCGAATGGAGTGATGAACGCTGTTTTAATCTCATCGGGTCCATACAGACGGATCTGATGGTACCCGGAATAGGCGTCTAAAAAGACAACCTCTCACATCCCGCAGTTGAGTCGACTATTTGGTCAATGCGAGGAAGAGGAAATGATCTTTCGGGCAGGCCCGATTGATATGCTTGAAATCGATGCACATGCGCAACGACTTGTCCTTCTTGGGGACCATGACGACATTGGCGAGCCACTCGGAGTGGTAGATCTCTCGGATGAACTCTGCCGCTAAGAGCCGAGCCACCTCCTCGCCAATGGCATTTCTCTTCTGGATGGCGGACCGCCGAAGATACTCTTTAACCGGTTTGAATTTTGGGTCGACTCGTAGGCGATGCTCAGCCAGCTCCCTGGGAACACCCGGCATGTCAGCAGGCTTCCATGCAAAGATGTCCCAGTTCTCACGGAGGAACTGGATGAGCGCTTCTTCCTATTTTGAGTCGAGTGTTGTTGAGATGTTGGTCGGAGCAGCATTGGGATCATCGGGTGAATGTGAACCTGTTTGCCTCACCACGGTCAAATGTCGACTCCATAGCAGGCTTCTTAGCTCGCAACAAATCACTCGGATCTGCAGTTTTTTGATACTCTTGTAGCTCTACCACTGCCAACTGAGCATAGGCGATCTTAGAGCCTTTCTGGAAGCACTCTTCCGCCTTCTTCCGATTGCCCGTTACAGTGATCACGCCCTTGGGACCAGGCATCTTCAGTTTAAGATACACGTAACATGGTCGCCAGAAACGTGCATAAGCTGGCCTTCCCGAATAAGCGTGATAAGCGCTCTGGAAATCCACGACCTCAAAGGTCAACTTTCTTTCCGGAAATGTTTCGAATCACCAAAAACTACATCAAGGGCAATTTGGCCGAGTGACTCAGCCTTCTTTCCAGGAATGACTCCGTGGAAGCTCATGTTACTGGTACTGAGTCTGGACATCGGAATGCCCATTCCTTTCAACGTCTCCACGTACAATATGTTCAGGTCACTACCACCATCCATCAGGACTTTGGTCAGTCGAGTGCCCTCAACAACTGGGTCGACCACCAATGCTTGCCTCCCGGGGTGGCAATGTGCGTCGGGTGATCGACCGGTCGAATGTGATGGCGGCACAGGACCATTTCAGATAATTGGGAGTCGCCGAGCAACCAAGTTCACTTCGATTGATAACCTTCAATCGACTTTTGCTTTCGGCGTCGAAAAAAATCATCGGTGGAATTGACACAGGGATATCCATCATCACTGCCATCTTTGTCCTCAACTTTGTCTGCTTCCTTATCCTTATCCTTGAGTTGTTTCCCTTGAACCGGCTGAATCAAGAGCCGACCTTTGTCGAGTGGTATGTTTCGGGTAAATGAGTTTACCCTCTTCATCTTTCTTTGTATGAATATGACATGGCAAATCCAACACGTCGTTTCCATCCTGGTCTTTCACCTTCTTGGGGTTCCAAGGACCCTTGGGTTTCCCCTTGAACTTTCACTGGGTCACTGACCAAGGCCTCTCCGGAGCGGCTGGCTCGGCTTTGCGCTTCGCTTCCATTGGAATTTCCTCCGCGGCCTCATTGGCGGCCGATTTATATTACCACTCCGGGCCGATCCTCTTCTTCACCATTTGCATACTTGGTGGCAATCTCCATCATCCGACTCGTGGTCATATCTCCGCTTGAACAAATTTCAAACTCAACTCTGTTCTTGACACCTTCTTTGAAGGCACTGATCGCTTGATGATCGATACATTCTCGATCGTGTGGTGCAAAGTGATCCACCCTGGATATAATCTCTCAAAGTTTCACTCGACTTCTGCACACACGATCGCAACTCCGTCAATCCTGGCAGTCGCTTGCAAGTTCCTTCAAATGTCTGACAAACACTCGGGCAAGATCTTCCCAAGTGTAAATATTCTTTGGGTGCTAATCGATTCAACCACGCCCTGGCTGAACCCTCCAACATAAGAGGCAAATGTTTCATGGCTACCTCATCGTTGCCACCGCCGATCTGAACAACCACTCGGTAATCTTCAAGCCAAGTGTCAGGCTTGGATTCACTAGTGAACTTATCGACTCCGATCGCCAACCTGAAGTTGGGAGGAATCATCGCGGCTCGATGGCTCTGCTAAAACACTCGTCCCGAGACATGAACTCTGTTCTTTGGAGGGAACATCTCTATCATGGCCGTCTCGGTGAGCTCTGTTCTGTCGACCAAATCTTGAGCGATAATAGATCTCGCATCAAAGCTGGTTCCTGGGTTCGATTGGAACTCTTCGCCCAACACTTTGTCTTTGGCGTCGTCCCTGCTGCCGAGGAGCGTATGATCCACCCCTTGGGGAGGAGTGGGCACTCGGCGTCGATCGTTGCGATCGAATCGGTGCTCATACTGCCATGACCCTTATCTTGATCATCACGCCGGCCCCCCTTTCCTCACGCCTCGGGGGCGATCTCGGACTATGGGCCGACTGGACTGAATTCGCAGCGACGGATCGGCTGTGAATCCTGTTCCGCGACTGTGATACAACTGAGTTTTGATCTCCTGCCGCCCAGAGCAGATCTCTGATTTGCAGCAAACCTCTACCTGCCTCCGACTGGGAAGGCTGTATTGACTCTGCTATATGGGCGGCAACTGCTAAATTCTGAATCGGAGTTCGATATACCTGAGTTGGCGGTTGAAAGAGCTGACGTCGACTGGATTCTGGAACCCTTGGTCGCGCGCGCTCGTCGAGTACTCGCTGAAGGTTCTCCAGTCGAGTGCGCTCAGCCAGGTTGGCCAAGCGTGCATCCTCCAAGGCACGAGCCTCGGGGGTTTCTCCAACGATAGGAGTGTGAAGTGCATCCATGTTCCGGCGACGAAGCACCTCTCTCTGGAGCGAAGTGAGCGGCTCGGGCAAGTACTCTTCGTGGGCTTGCTCCGGATCGCCTCCACCGTCACCTCCGTTGGTGCGGGTGAATCCGGGGGGACTACGTGGTCCATCGACCATCAGAACCTCTGCCGCCGGGTCACTGCTATCGCATTCGGACGCAGTCTCTGCGGAGCCAGTCGACAGGTCGAACAGGCCGTAGAGAGATTCGTCGGGCTCGATCGCCGCGACTTGGGGTGTGGCCGATTGGCGGGCCATTGAAGGAAATATGCCCTAGAGGCAATAATAAAGTTATTATTTATTTCCTTATATCATGATAAATGTTTATTATTCATGCTAGAATTGTATTAACCAGAAACATAATACATGTGTGAATACATAGACAAACAGAGTGTCACTAGTGTGCCTCTACTTGACTAGCTCGTTAATCAAAGATGGTTATGTTTCCTAACCATGGACAAAGAGTTGTTATTTGATTAACGGGATCACATCATTAGGTGAATGATCTGATTGACATGACCCATTCCATTAGCTTAGCACCCGATCGTTTAGTATGTTGCTACCGCTTTCTTCATGACTTATACATGTTCCTGTGACTATGAGATTATGCAACTCCGTTTACGGAGGAACACTTTGTGTGCTACCAAAGCGTCACAACGTAATCGGGTGATTATAAAGGTGCTCTCTGAGGTGTCTCCGAAGGTACATATTGGGTTGGCGTATTTCGAGATTAGGTTTTGTCACTCCGATTGTCGGAGAGGTATCTCTGGGCCCTCTCGGTAATACACATCACTTAAAGCCTTGCAAGCATTGCAACTAATGAGTTAGTTGTGGGATGATGTATTACGGAACGAGTAAAGAGACTTGCGGTAACGAGATTGAACTAGGTATTGGATACCGACGATCGAATCTCGTGCAAGTAACATATCGATGACAAAGGGAACAACGTATGTTGTTATGCGGTTTGACCGATAAAGATCTTCAGAGAATATGTAGGAGCCAATATGAACATCCAGGTTCCGCTATTGGTTATTGACCAAGAATAGTTCTAGGTCATGTCTACATAGTTCTCGAACCCGTAGGGTCCGCACGCTTAAGGTTTCGATGATGCTTATATTATGAGTTTATGAGTTATGATGTACCGAAGGAGTTCGGAGTCCCGGATGAGATCGGGGACATGATGAGGAGTCTCGAAATGGTCGAGATGTAAAGATCGATATATTGGACGACTATATTCGGACATCGGAAAGATTCCGAGTGATTCGGGTATTTTTCGGAGTACCGTGTAGTTACGGGAGAAGCAATGGGCCTTGATGGGCTTTAGTGGGAAGAGGAGAAAGGGCCAAGGGTCTGCTGCGCCCCCCTTCCCCTCTAGTCCGAATTGGACTAGGGAAAAGGGGGCCGGCCACCTTTTCTTCTCCTCCACTTCCTTCCTCCTTCCTCCCCTCTTGGTGGACTCCTACTAGTACTTGGAGTCCTAGTAGGACTCCACATCCTGGCCGCACCTATTGCCTTGGCCGACCTCCTCCTCCTCCATCCTTTATATACTAAGGCAAGGGGCACCCCATGGACACACAAGTTGATCTACGGATCGTTCCTTAGCCGTGTGCGGTGCCCCCTCCACCATATTCCACCTCGGTCATATAGTCGCGGAGTTTAGGCGAAGCCCTGCGCCGGTAGAACATCATCATCGTCACCACGCCGTCGCGCTGACGGAACTCATCCCCGACACTTTGCTGGATCGGAGTCCGGGGATCGTCATCGAGCTGAACATGTGCTGTTGTCGGAGGTGCCGTACGTTCGGTACTTGGATCGGTCGGATCATGAAGACGTACGACTACATCAACCACGTTGTCATAACGCTTCCGCTTACGGTCTCACGAATGCGTGGACAATACTCTCCCCTCTCGTTGCTATGCCATCACCATGATCTTGCGTGTTCGTAGGAATTTTTTTGAAATTACTACGTTCCCCAACAGTGGCATCCGAGCCTGGTTTTATGCGTAGATGTCATATGCACGAGTAGAACACAAGTGAGTTGTGGGCGATACAAGTCATCTTGCTTACCGACATGTCATACTTTGGTTCGGCGGGTATTGTGAGATGAAGCGGCCGGACCGACATTACGCCAGACGCTTACGCCGAGACTGGTTTCACCGTTGCGAGCACTCGTGCTTAAAGGTGACTGGCGGTGTCTGTCTCTCTCACTTTTGTTGAACCGAGTGTGGCTACGCCCGGTCCTTGCGAAGGTTAAAACAGCACCAACTTGACAAACTATCGTAGTGGTTTTGATGCGTAGGTAAGAAAGGTTCTTGCTCAGCCCGTAGCAGCCACGTAAAATTTGCAACAACAAAGTAGAGGACGTCTAACTTGTTTTTGCAGGGCATGTTGTGATGTGATATGGTCAAGACGTGATGCTATATTTTATTGTATGAGATGATCATGTTTTGTAACCGAAGTTATCGGCAACTGGCAGGAGCCATATGGTTGTCGCTTTATTGTATGAAATGCAACCGCCCTGTAATTGCTTTACTTTATCACTAAGCGGTAGCGATAGTCGTAGAAGCAATAGACGGCGTAAACAACAACGATGCTACGATGGAGATCAAGGTGTCGCGCCGGTGACGATGGTGATCATGACGGTGCTTCGGAGATGGAGATCACAAGCACAAGATGATGATGGCCATATCATATCACTTATATTGATTGCATGTGATGTTTATCCTTTATGCATCTTATCTTGCTTTGATTGACGGTAGCATTTTAAGATGATCTCTCACTAAAATTATCAAGAAGTGTTCTCCACGAGTATGCACCGTTGCCAAAGTTCGTTGTGCCCGGACACCACGTGATGATCGGGTGTGATAAGCTCTCGTCCATCTACAACGGGTGCAAGCCAGTTTTGCACGCGGAATACTCAGGTTAAACTTGACGAGCCTAGCATATGCAGATATGGCCTCGGAACACGGAGACCGAAAGGTCGAGCGTGAATCATATAGTAGATATGATCAGCATAGTGATGTTCACCATTGAAAACTACTCCATCTCACGTGATGATCGGTTATGGTTTAGTTGATTTGGATCACGTGATCACTTAGATGACTAGAGGGATGTCTATCTAAGTGGGAGTTCTTAAGTAATATGATTAATTGAACTTTAATTTATCATGAACTTAGTCCTGGTAGTATTTTGCAAATTATGTTGTAGATCAATAGCTCGCGTTGTTGCTTTCATATGTTTGTTTTGATATGTTCCTAGAGAAACTGTGTTGAAAGATGTTAGTAGCAATGATGCGGATTGGATCCGTGATCCGAGGTTTATCCTCATTGCTGCACGTAAGAATTATGTCCTTGATGCACCGCTAGGTGACAGACCTATTGCAGGAAGCGTATGCGCACGTTATGAGCGTTTGGCTAGCTCAATATGATGACTACTTGATAGTTTAGTGCACCATGCTTAACAGCTTAGAATCGGGACTTCAAAGACGTTTTGAACGTCATGGACCATATGTGATGTTCTAGGAATTGAAGTTAATATTTCAAGCAAATACCCGAGTTGAGAGATATGAAGTCTGCAACAAGTTCTATAGCTAAAAGATGGAGGAGAAACGCTCAACTAGTGAGCATGTGCTCAGCTTGTCTGGGTACTTCAATCGCTTGAATCAAGTGGGAGTTAATCTTCTAGATAAGATAGTGATTGACAGAATTCTCTAGTCACCATCACTAAGTTACTAGAACTTCGTGATGAACTATAGTATGCAAGGGATAACGAAAACGATTCCCGAGCTCTTCGTGATGTTGAAATCGACAAAGGTAGAAATCAAGAAAGAGCATCAAGTGTTGATGATTGACAAGACCACTAGTTTCAAGAGAAGGGCAAAGGGAAAGAAAGGGAACTTCAAGTAGAAAGACATGTAAGTTGTCACTCCTGCGAAGAAGCCCAAAGCTGGACCAAAGCCTGAAACTGAGTGCTTACACTGCAAAGGAAATGGTCACTGGAAGCGGAAATGCCCTGAATATTTGGTGGATAAGAAGGATGGCAAAGTGAACAAGGGTATATTAGATATACAGGTTATTGATGTGTGCCTTACTAGTGTTTATAGTAGCCCCTGAGTATTTGATACTTGTTCGGTTGCTAAGATTAGTAACTCGAAACAGGAGTTACTGAGAATAAGCAGAGACTAGTTGAAGGGAAGTGACGATGAGTGTTGGAAGTAGTTCCAAGATTGATATGATCATCATCGCACACTCCCTATACTTTCGGGATTAGTGTTAAACCTAAATAAATGTTATTTGGCGTTTGCGTTGAGCATGAATATGATTTGATCATGTTTATTGCAATTCGGTTATTCATTTAAAGTCAGAGAATAATTGTTGTTCTGTTTAAATGAATAAAACCTTCAAATAGTCATACACCCAATGAAAATAGTTTGTTGGATCTCGATCGTAGTGATACATGATTCATAGTATTGATGCCAAAAGATACAAAGTTAATAATGATAGTGCAACTAATTTGTGGCACCGCCGTTTGGGTCATATCGATGTAAAGCGCATGAAGAAACTCCATAAAGATGGATTTTTGGAATCACTTGGTTATGAATCATTTGATGCTTGCGAATCGTGCCTTTTGGGCAAGATGACTAAAACTCCGTTCTCCGTAACAATGGAACAAGCTCTTGACTAATTGGAAATAATACATACCGATGTATGCGATCCAATGAGTGTTGATGCTCGTGGCAAGTATCGTTACTTTCTGACCTTCACAAGATGATTTGAGCAGATATGGGTATATCTACTTGATGAAACATAAGTATGAAATAATTGAAAGGTTCAAAGAATTTCAGAGTGAAGTGGAAAAATCATCGTAATAAGAAAATAAAGTTTACGTGATCTGATCACGAGACGAATATTTGAGTTCTGAGTTTGGTCTTCAACTAAAACAATGTGGAATAGTTTCACAGCTCACGCCACCTGGAACACCACAACGTTATGGTGTGTCCGAATGTCGTAACCGCACTTTATTGGATATGGTGCGATCTATGATGTCTCTTATTGATTTACCATTATCGTTTTGGGGTTATGCATTAGAGACAACTGCATTCACGTTAAAGGGCACCATCTAAATCCGTTGAGACGACACTATATGAACTGTGGTTTAGCAAGAAACCCAAGTTGTCGTTTCTTAAAGTTTGGGGCTACGATGCTTATGTGAAAAAGTTTCATCCTGATAAGCTCGAACCCAAATCGTAGAAGTGCGTCTTCATAGAATACCCAAAGGTAACTATTGGGTACACCTTCTATCACAGATCCGAAGGCAAGTTATTCGTTGCTAAGATGGATCCTTTCTAGAGAAGAAGTTTCTCTCGAAAGAAGTGAGTGGGAGGAAAGTAGAACTTGATGAGGTAATTGTACCTTCTCCCTTATTAGAAAGTAGTTCATCACAGAAATCAGTTCGGTGATTCCTACACCAATTAGTGAGGAAGTTAATGATGATGATCATGAAACTTCAGATCAAGTTGCTACCAAACGTCGTAGGTCTTCCAGAGTAAGATCCACACCAGAGTGGTACGGTAATCATGTTCTGGAAGTCATGTTACTAGACCATGATGAACCTACGAACTATGAGGAAGCGATGATGAGCCCAGATTCCGCCATGAAATCTGAGATAGGATCCATGTATGAGAACAAAGTATAGACTTTGATTGACTTGCTCGATGATCAGCAAGCCATGTTAAATAAATGGATCTTCAAGAGGAAGACGGACACTGATAGTAGTGTTACTATCTACAAAGCTCGACTTGTCACAATAAGGTTTTCGACAAGTTCAAGGTGTTGACTACAATGAGATTTTCTCAACTGTAGCGATGCTTAAGTCTGTCCGAATCATGTTAGCAATTGCCACATTTTATGAAATCTGGCAAATGGATGTCAAAAACTATATTCTTTAATGGATTTATTAAAGAAAAGTTGTATATGATGCAACCAGAAGGTTTTGTAAATCCTAAAGGAGCTAACAAAATGTGCAAGCTCCAGCGATCCATCAATGGACTGGTGCAAGCATGTCGGAGTTGGAATATACGCTTTGATGAGTTGATCAAAGCATATGGTTTTATACAGACTTTTGGAGAAGCCTGTATTTACAATAAAGTGAGTGGGAGCACTACCGCCTTTTTGATAAATATATGTGAGTGACATATTGTTGATCAGAAATGATGTAGAATTTTTCTGGAAAGTATAAAGGAGTAATTGAAAGGAGTTCTTTAAAAGAAAGACCTCTGTAAAGCTACTTATATATTGAGCATCAAGATCTATTGAGATAGATCAAGACGCTTGATAAGTTTTTTCAATAAGTACATACCTTGTCAAGATTTTGAAGTAGTTCAAAATGGAACGATCAAAGAAAAAGTTCTTGCCTGTGTTGCAAAGGTGTGAAATTGAGTAAGACTCAAATCCCGACCACGGCGAGAAAATAGAAAAGAGAATGAAAGTCATTCCCTATGCCTCGATCATAGGTTCTATAAAGTATGCTATGCTATGTACTGCACCTATTGTATACCTTGCTCTGAATTTGGCAAGGGACTACAATAGTGATCTAGGAGTAGATCACTGGACATTGGTCAAGAACATCCTTAGTGAGGACTAAGGAAATATTTCTCGATTATGGAGGTGATAAAAGAGCCCGTCGTAAAGAGTTACATCGATGCAAGTTTTGACACAGATATGGATGACTCTAAGTCTCGATCTAGATACATATTCAAAGTGGGAGCAATTAGCTAGAGTAGCTCTGTGCAGAGCATTGTAGACATAGAATTCACAAAATACTTACGGATCTGTATGTGATGTAATTCGTTGATTAAAATTATCTCACAAGCAAAACATGATCACACCTTAGTACTCTTTGGGTGTTAATCACATAAGCGATGTGAACTAGATTATCGACTCTAGTAAACCCTTTGGGTGTTGGTCACATGTCGATGTGAACTATGGGTGTTAATCACATAAAGATGTGAACTATTGATGTTAAATCACATGGCGATGTGAACTAGATTATTGACTCTAGTGCAAGTGGGAGATCAAGGAAATATGCCCTAGAGGCAATAATAAAGTTATTACTTATTTCCTTATATCATGATAAATGTTTATTATTCATGCTAGAATTGTATTAACCGGAAACATAATACATGTGTGAATACATAGACAAACAGAGTGTCACTAGTATGCCTCTACTTGACTAGCTCGTTAATCAAAGATGGTTATGTTTCCTAACCATGGACAAAGAGTTTTATTTGATTAACGGGATCACATCATTAGGTGAATGATCTGATTGACATGACCCATTCCATTAGCTTAGCACCCGATCGTTTAGTATGTTGCTACTGCTTTCTTCATGACTTATACATGTTCCTGTGACTATGAGATTATGCAACTCCCGTTTACCAGAGGAACACTTTGTGTGCTACCAAACGTCACAACATAACTGGGTGATTATAAAGGTGCTCTCTGGTGTCTCCGAAGGTACATGTTGGGTTGGCGTATTTCGAGATTAGGTTTTGTCACTCCGATTGTCGGAGAGGTATCTCTGGGCCCTCTCGGTAATACACATCACTTAAAAGCCTTGCAAGCATTGCAACTAATGAGTTAGTTGTGGGATGATGTATTACGGAACGAGTAAAGAGACTTGCCGGTAACGAGATTGAACTAGGTATTGGATACCGATGATCGAATCTCAGGCAAGTAACATACCGATGACAAAGGGAACAACGTATGTTGTTATGCGGTTTGACCGATAAAGATCTTCGTAGAATATGTAGGAGCCAATATGAACATCCAGGTTCCGCTATTGGTCCATCTCCAATCGTATTTGTCCAACTGGCACATTATTTACGTTGTTAATTTTATACGCAGCAATATTAACGTACATCATCTCTTGTTTGCGCACGTCCGGACCGCTGCCACGGCCGGTCCTGACCAACCTGAACCCTCTTCATCACCCGCCGTGCTTCCCGCCCGAAACGGTCAGTGCCGCATTCATGACCGGCCAGAGCGGACGCGACCTCTCACTGGCGCCGGCATTGAAGCGGCGCGCCGGCCGAGAGAGCGTCGCCCGCGCCGCTTCCGGGTGCACGCGGCTGCTCCGTGTTCGAAGTTCGCAATAGCCGGCTACAACATGCATGTAAAAAGTTTTTGGGAGTCCGTGCTATAGCTAGCTGTCCTCCCCCAACTCGTCAATCTCTTCCAGTAGTGCTAGTAGTACTCCATGGCGCGATCCATCGACAAGCAGGCGGGAAAGTTATCGTATACTCGGTTTGCGGTGAGTGGCATGCCGAGCGACCGCGTGGGGTCGAGCCGTGGAGGAGGGTGGGACACGAACACGACAGACATGATTTAAACGTTGGTTTTGCTCGATGGCGCGATCCAACGAAACGAAACGTTGGTTTCTCTCCGTTTCCATTTTTTATCCGGAAAAACGGAAACTTTCCACTCCACTTTCATTCCTATTCCAAGGTTGCCCCGTTACAACTTTCCATCAAATACAAAGTAAAACTAACACGCATGCTGATGCATCTCAATGATTCACAGCTCATAGCCAATATTTACTTCACAACTAAAGAAAAAAGTTGTGAGAGCGTGTACGAAAGAAAAACTGCTGATGGGGTCACTACGACTTAAACCCTAAACCCTAAACATGATTTAATTCCCTGGCCAGGTAGAACCTGTCGAAGGAAAGACGGCTGGCACCCTCGGATCATATGATGCTTTTGTGCAGTTCCACTAAAATCGACCTGAGCATCCCTGATGGCAAAGATATTGAAGAAGTTTGATTAGCATAATAGTACTGGCACTAGTTCATGAGACATAAACTCATCACAAGTAGAAGCCGGTAGAAGTAGAGAAAGATCAACATGGAGATGGAGCTACGGCAGTGGAGCAAGCCGGCTCCAAAAGGAAGATGGACTACCCAGGCGTCGGGCTGTAGCTAGAAGAGGCGGTTGGGACGCGCATCGGCCCAAACCGCGGTGACCCCCGATTGGGACGCACCGACTGTGGGTTTTCTCCCTCGCCGATGTCGACCACGTCTACGCAGAACATTGTTCCCTTCCCCCAGCTGCGGGATCAGGCCCGTCGTTCTATGCTTGTGAAGAGAGCAACCTTAGCAAGCAGGCTTGTAGCTTAGGCTCCTGCTAGTGTATATATAGTGGTTTTGTTTTTCTCTCCATATCAACCATTTTATATTGCGTACGTGCCATTCAAGAGTGAAATGATGGTTGCTTCTTCCGACTAACTTACTGTGTGATTTGAATGCTCCTTAGTGGCCTCTACACGTACTCCCCCTACGTGTATGCAACAGTCACACGTACAAATGGACGCAAAAACGCGCGCGACGCCCTAATGCAAGCATGTCCGAGCACACGACGGAATACACACGGTCACGCTAAGTGCTCAACCTACACGTGCATGCACACACATACTCAGTCAGGGTGAGCTATTTAACGTATAAACACCGGAAAATATATATATTGAGCGCAATGAGCGTATTATGAAGTCCACTGACCAGATTTTTACAAATATACAGTGATAGACAGTGTATTTATCTCGTTTGAAATTAATCCATATTAACCGGAGAGGAGGCAATATGGACTAGCATTACTTGCGCGCGGTGGCTCGCAGGACAATGAGAAACTTTTGACTAATGCAAGCTCTCCGTCGCTCAAAGGTGGGACGTGCAATGCTTAATTCGGTGTCAGATTGCCAGAAACATACACTATATACTACTAGTGCTACTATTGTTCGACTTCCCGAATAGGCGAACAGCCAAGCGCAAAGTTTACTAATATAGTCTATGAAGGTACGTACTATACTAGTACTAGGAACCGGATGGAGGAGCGTCTGCACTCTTATTATAACTTTAAAATGTGATAAAGCAATTTTCAACACATTTGGTTCTCTTCGAGGGTTCTCGCATGTGATAATGGAAGTTGATTGCAAGGAACACTCGCCACAATTCTCGCTTAATTCTGGCTCATATCCTATTACAAATAGTAGCGCTCGGTATTTCCTCTTTTTTTTGTTATTTAGCATGTAAACAGGTCAGCAAACCTTGCGGCGCATCTTCGTGCGAACCGTGCTTGCTGCACTTTGAATGTGGCCGAGAGCTGGCTTGATGAAACACCTCGCTTCCTACTTCTTTTTTTGCGGGATACCTCGCTTCCTAGTGACCAGTGTCTTGGCTGATCGTCCTAAGAATGCTTATATATGAATAAAGCTCTCTCATTTACCCACAAAAAAGATTGAGCCATATTAACCGGAAAGGAGGGAGTATGGACTAGCACTACTTTTTGCTGTGTCCCGTCAACTCGCAGAACGAGGAGAAGCTTGCAGGACAAGGTGAAGCTCGCTTACGCCTTTTGACTAATGCAACCTACCCTCGGTGGACATGCATCAGTCCATTCGGTGTCGATTGTCGAGGCATACACCGTAGTACCCAACATGCGGAGTACCATCATTGTTCGACTTCTCGAAGAGGCGAAGAGCCAAGCGCAGTAATGCAGTAGTACTACTACTAGAACCGCATGGTGGAGCGTTTGTACTCTTATTTCTTTTATCTCTAATAAAGTACACGTTTATTCCGGAGAAGAGGCGGAAAACGGCAGCCCAACATGTAATGAATGATATCGATCAACCAACCATACTCGAATATATCTTGGCCTCCATGCGAGCCCGTCTGTGTGTTCTCGCTCCTCCTCTCTCTCAAGGAACGGCGGGTTGGCTCTTTGCCGTCAATGGAGATCGGTTTGCTCACACTCCTGTCCCACATGTCAGTGATATGCCAAGAGGAGGTGCATTGACCGATCGCCATACGCTGCATTTCTGGTTTTGCACCTTCATACTACTACTCCTCCCTCCGTCACAGTTTACAGGGCGCGCTTCATTATGATGCATTTCTCTCAATGCATTTCCACCACCAGAGAGACTTTAGACGCGTTTGGTTTAATGCTCAATTAATTAGGGCGTGGTAACCGCAATCAAGTCCACAATTTCCTCTCCATGTAACTACGAAGTGGATTAAGTGCATGCATGTGTGTACCCGGGGTGGAAGCACTGCGTGCATGTGTGTACGCATTATTCCCTCTACTAATAGACGCCGTGCTATAACTACCAATGCTATTTTTCAGGCCGATCGCTAGTCGCCTTGGTCCCACAGATCTTTTTTCTTTTTTTTGAAGCACGCTGTATAAACAGTGACGGATGGAGTAGTATGAGCGGATTCAAAGAAGAGCGTATTGATGGTTGCTTCTTCAGAGCAACTTACAGTGGAAAAGGTGGGGCTTACGATTTGACTGCTCATTACTCACTATTAATGCGCGTATAGCAGGCAGGCTGAGTCTCCCATGCGGTTGTGCACTACCCCCTCGGTTCTTAAATATACTCCGGAGTATATTTGTCTTTCTAGAGATTTCAACGAGTGACTACTCAAATATTTGTCTTTTTAGATATTTCAAATGGACTGGCACATACGGATGTATATACATATTTTAGAGTGTAGATTCTCTCATTTTGCTCCGTATGTAGTCACTTGTTGAAATCTCTAAAAAGACGAATAGAATATTTAGGAACGGAGGGAGTACACATACGAAGCAAAATGAGTGAATCTACACTCTAAAATATGTCCGTTTGAAATTTGTAAAAAGACAAATATTTAGGAACGAAGGAGTATAATTTTTTGCATGGCACATGGACCCGGATGATGAAGAGGCTTCTGGCAATGCTATCAAGCTTCCATCATTTGTTTACATACTTGACGTACTATACAAATAATTTTCCAGCGAGACATGAACTTGTACAATGGTGTGAGCTTTCGACTTCATTTGGCGTGTCTTGCCATCGATGCTTTTTCGGAAACAATAGAAAACTAACTTCCTTGCTAATGCATGCCAATTATTAGCAGATCAGAGCTAATAATTACATCACAACTGAAGACAGAGTTGTGAGAAGGTGTTAAATTAAAATTGATCCATGCTTTCATTGGCAGCAACGTCCCCCCCAGCCCTGTCTAAATCAACAAGGCATGTTTGGGAAAAAAGTAGGTGTCTGGAGCATGCAACATTCCGATCATTTTGTGTAGTTCCACTAAAATAGAGCTGAGCGTCCCTGTTCCAAAGATATTAAGTGTGATTATGATAATAGTGGACTGCTGATGAAACAATAAACACATAAATAGAAGCCGGTCACCTTTGCAGTCTCTCTTAAGACTAACTAGTTGGAGAAGATTAGGCTCGGAGTTGGATGAGGAGGATAGAGCAAAACCAATCTCCCTTTGTGCAACAAGACCGATATGTAGAGACGTTGCCCATGTGACATTTTAGTACAACTGCACAAAACACTCTTAAGAAAAAAAGTGATTTGTGCAGTTCACCAAAAGGTCGCAATAGAAACGAGGTGAAATGGATAGCCCTGTTTGCAAAAGAGGTGGAAAGGAAACAATTATCGGCGAATAGCTTGGGGACACATGCGATGACAAAAAAGAAGCATATTCCTTGCCCTAAGGAAGGTAACAACACAGTTGTGTTTGTCTGAAAGGATGTGAGGACGAGAATGCAATATGGAAAGTACGCTGGACGAGCTACGTTTTGGGCAAAGAACTATGGAAGATCCACATGCAGCGACGTGGGAAGACGGGCATTGGAGCAAGGCCGGAGGGGATACCTGGAGGTCGTCGGGATGTAACTAGGTGAGCGGCGGCGGGCGGAATCTGCGAGCAGGTGGCGTAGGCCCTGCCGCGCCGGAGCTTGGTCAGAGAGAACGGTGTGTACCGCAGATCGGGACGTGCTGCCTCGGCACCGTCGAACGGAGAAACGATGCACTTCCTCCCTTTCCCCCGGCGGACGGGATGCGGTCGGATCGGTGACCAACGGTGAGAGAGAGAGGCCACTGCACTCCCTTTCCCCCGGCGGACGGGATGCGGCCGGATCAGTGACCAACGGTGAGAGAGAGAGAGAGGCCACCGCAGCCCTGTGTGAGATACTCTGAAGAGCAACAAACCAGGCACGCAAGGCTCCATTGTATATAGTGAGCGGACTACCTTTTTCTCCATAAAAATCATTTTATATTCTGTGTACGAGCCATTGAGCGCTATAACTTTATTTAAAAATAACGCGGCAACGCGTCAAGTCGAACTTTGTTTCGATCAGGCGTGGTACCACGACCTCCCTAGGTAAACAACCGCTTCTGAGCGTTCAAATTAGCACGTGGGCTGCCATTTCGGAAAGAAATGAGCTCCACCGTGTACCCGCGTGGGTGTGGCTGGGCATGAAGCGTGAGTACGTGCACGGTGCACCTATTCTCTTCTTGTATACGTACACCACCTACGTGGGGTTGTGTGAGAGAGATACAAACCTAGAGATATATAGTGTGTGGGTTCTTGAGAGTTTTTTTTGGGGGGGTGGGTCAATCAAAAAATGTAACATATGCAATGTGTGTGAAATAGAGTCCTGGATATAACTTATATATAGAGGGGGCGATCCACGAGAAGAGAGTGGAGGTATCACCGGCTTGAGGTGTCCATAGAATCGAAAAGAGGGATGATGTGTGTGTGTGCGCGCGCGATCGATAAAGAGTGCCATCGAATTTGTGTGTGCCCACGTCAAAGATATAGAGTGGCTGGCCTACTGGAACGTGAGAGGGGACATGTGCAGTTTGTCTCTGTGGCATGGATACCTACCTGTAGCGCTCGACTATTGGTGTGTGGTGGGGGAAGAGGGAGGCCCAATTAACTATAGAGGTACAATGGCTGGTATATGTGTGGAGGAGGAGAGAGGCCTACCTCATGTATTAAGGAGATCGATCGGCATCCATGCATATGTGCAGGAGAGGAATAAGGTTGGGAGAGAGACAGAGCTAGAGTGTTGGATTGGGTGCTAGTGGAGTTGCTTCTAACAAATGGTGGGATAGGCTTGCTAGACAAACGGAGGGCATGCCTGCAATATCAATAAGAGAGGAGATGGCTGCTTGTTGTCTGTGCACGTGCGTGTGAGAGACAGATCAGGAGGCATGCACGAATGATGAGGGGGGACGATGTGGCTGTGGTAAGCAGACATAACTACATAGGAAGATCAATCGCCCTTTGTTAGAGAAAGGAGAGACATAACTTGTGAGGTACGTCAATCGATGGGGGGGGGGGGGGTAGTTAAAGTCGATCCAAGTATATGTTGGGAGATCGATCGGTATAAATGCATGTGTGTGTTAGAAGAAAACAAGGCACGAGGAGAAGGATAGAGATAGAGGGATGCATGTAGGAGGTGGTACGAGAGGCATACTATATCGAGCGGGTAGGAGTGTGCGAGTACGAGAACGATGAAAAGAGTGGTGGGAGTGAGGCATGGACGGTGACAAGAGAAGAGGGGAAGCTTGTGTTTGTGCTAGGCACACTGGCTAGAGAGGCATATCGATCGATGTGTGCCGTAAAGAAGGAGCTGGGGGCCTTCACACACCATGGGTGAACGACCTAAAGTGAAAAGACGAATTTCTTGCGATGGAGCTAGAGAATGCTGAGGGAGGGTGAGAGGGATGCGGGCGTGTGCATGCACAAGAGAAATTTAGCGCTAGCTACAAAGATAAGAGGGTTTTGTGGGTGTAAAAGACGAATAGAGATCATATATACTTCATTATAAAAATCGAATTTGGATATTTGAAGAATTTATCATAGTGTTTTAAACCGACGTATGTGTGAATATATATAACGGTGATACACATGGTGTGTTTATGAACATGTTATACTACATTTAATATATTTTATCTCTACTCTTATAAAAACGGAGTTGTTGATGATGGTGTGCCTACCATCCTGCATTATAGGTCAGTCCGATTTATATCTGGCGGATAGCAAGGAAACTATGATGGTTGAAGTTGGCAACAATCATGATTGTAGATTCTTATTGAAATAGAGAAACGAATTCAAATTTAGTTCGAATTGCAGCGGTAGTATAGACATTTGGAATGCACTAAAATGTTGGTATGAGTAGGTTACATGCATTATACAGCAAAGCGAAAAAAATTAATCGGACATAACATGGATTCATACTCCCTCCTTCCATCTATACAGGGCGTAATGAGATTTTTAAGACCGCCTTTGACTATTGACAAAATTAATAGTACATGACATGCACAATGTGAAAATTATATCATTGAAAGAACCTTTCATAGACGAAGTTAACGGTGTGCTTTGTGTAAGTTGAATGTCATATATCATTGCTCTAATATTTGGTCAAAGTTAGCATCAAAAAACGCATTAGGCCCTATATAGATGGAAGGAGGGAGTAGCTTTGAATAGCATTTGTATAGTAAAACGGGGCAAGACTCTCTCTTTGTGTGGTCTGAATAGTTTTCTTTTTTTCTTTTTCTTTTTGGTTGAGGGAAGTGCGAATTGATTTGGTACGTACAAGTACAATATTACTACACGTTAGTCTTGTCCCTAAAATTCAACCCGCGTCTTGTTATATCCCGAAAATTCAGATATCGTGGTCCCAAAACTGGCGCCTTCACAACCCGCACCTTGCTATCCCAAAATTACAACGCGCGCGAAAACTCCCTCCAGCTGCCAAATCCCGACACGCGAAATCCCCCTTCTAACCCTGAGCCGAAAGGGCCGCTAGTTCAAATTGGTGGGGGGTACTTTTGTAACACACCCTACATTTTGGACAAGCGCGTCCCTAAGTCATGCTTCACCCCCTCCCATCGCCCCCTTTTCGCCATTCGAAATCCCAGGCCGCCATAACCTCTCCGCTCCAGCCGCAAAACCCCACCCTCCTCCGTCCGCCACGTCACCGCTGCCCAGCCGGAGCCTCTTCCCCGACGATGTCGTCCACCGCAACAGCTCGACGTCCCTTGTCCACCTCCTCGGATGAGGATCCATCGTCCATCTCGCCGTCCTGCCGGTTCAGCCGCCCCATCCTCCACCTCCAAGGAGCTGCTCCGACGATCGCCTCGTCTATCGCGGCTGCTCCATCCCCACAACACCACCTTAACCTGCTCCACCGGAACCGCAACATCCTCACCGACTCCTCGGACAAAGCCGAGGCCTACTCGGCGCCACCAAAGAGGTTGTACACTCATCGCATCGCACCTTCTCCTTAACTCAACCTCCCGGCGCCGACGGTGCTCCATCCCGCACCCGCATGAAGCGGCTACCTTGAAGCCGGCGCCATGGCGACATCTCCATGGCGGCTCTCCCCAGTGTGAGGCCCCTTGGTGGGGCGTCCATACCAGCCAGATCTGCTGCTGCTGCTCCGGCTCTCGCTCGCGCTGCTGTTGCTGCTCCGGCTCTCGCTCGATCGCTCGCTGGCCCAGTTGTTGCTGCTCTCCCCCTCGCTTCGTCTTCTTTGGTCTGCTCTAATTAAGCCACACTTGATTGGTAGATCGACTTTTGGGTCGGTCGATTTTCAAGGGTTGGGGGTGGGCTCACGGAGTTAAGGAAGAACCACCCGCAGCAGGACGGGGCTCACGGAGAGGTACCCCACTATCTATCTTAGGGTTTAGGGTGGGGCGGGGGCCTAGAGGGCTGGCCGGGCGGCGGTGGCGAGTTGTTTGAGGCGGCGAGGCGGCTGGGCAGCGGTTCAGCCGGTTGTGGTGGCGGCTCGGGGATCTGCAGGTTGAAGATGAACTGCAGGCCCTCCCTAAACTACATGTCAAGTGCCTCTGCTACCATTGCGTTCGGTTCGACAGTAGCATTCAGATTCCTGATTAATTTTAGTTTCGACAGTTAAGTTCAGAGTCAACAATTTTTACCTCATCTATTGTAGTCAGGTGGTTTTTGGTGATGTTAATTTTACATCCATTTTACATCATCTATTGGAGATGCTGTTAGAATCCCACTTGAGATTGACGATGTCTGTCTTGTGTTGCTTCAGCCTTGACGTCTTACAGCTCACCGGAGCTGATCCAATGACAGAACGATCCATCGCAATGTAGCAGTGCCACGGACGCCGCTCTGCACTCCTCAGATCTTCCTCCACACCTCCGACAGCCACCTCTGCCTCAATCGCTTCAAATGACCAACCCAATGATGCTGAGGTCGACACGACTACAGCAAAGAGGTTGTACACTTGTTGCATCACTTATTACTATACATTCACGTCGATCCATTAGGGCTATTTTGGTTCAACGAAAAAACGTCGATCCACTGGTTGTTACCATCACTCTAAATTTCTGCATGCTCTCCTTACATAATCTCACCATATTTTTTTCGTATGCATGTTAGATATTGTACACAGTCATGCTGAACATGAGAGAAAAAGAGAAGAGTTTTGTGTGGCAATACAATGTCATGCAGACATCGCTCCATGGTGGGTTCAATGGCAAACCCTCCCCACCCCTCTCCAGATTGTAATCCAGAGGAAGATATCTGTTCTGAGGCGTTTTTGCCACGACCACTCCTATTTACCCCCAAGGTGTTTGCTCTACCTTGGCATGATGATGTTAGTCATATCATGCATATGTTGCCTTGCAAATGCCTACTTTTGACATCATATATGTCATCTGCTTAGTTTAGACATGTTACGTAATGCCACTGTTTAGTTTCTATATCATATATGGTAATTATGCAGTCTCATGTCTTTTAGCCAGCCATAATATATGTGAAATGTGCAATGCCATCCTGTTTAACCGGGCATCATATATTTGAATGATATCTTGCCCATCCTTTTCTTCATTACATTTCCATTTGTCGACAATGTTTGTACATTAAACTACTCTTCCTGTGAATCAACCATTTGAGTGGGAGATGGAAAATCTGGAGTGAAAACAAGGCCTTCAAAGCGAGCATGCTACTGTCAAGCAGATCTCTTGTTGGGTCCCGATAGCTCCTTAGAGATGGATTTAGAGACAGATGACCAGTCCTATTCCCCCACTGAGGTGTATGCTCTAACTTGGCACGGTTATACTGCTCATATCATGCATACGGTGTCTTGCATTGCATAGTTTAGATATCATATACACAATATTCAACACCATGTTCTTAGTTCAGACATCATATCGAATGCCCTCTGTTTAGCATATAAATCACATATGTGAATTAAATGATGCGATCCTGATTACTTAGATAACATGTAGGCGAATTATGTCATGCGATCCTGTTTAGTTATTCATCATATCTTTGAATTATGTTATGGTATGCTATCCAGTTTAGATAGACATCATATATGTGAAATTATGTCATGCTATCCGTTTTAGTTAAACAATATACATGTCAACTATTTCATGCCCTCTTTTTCCCACACTATCTATTGCATCTATCTCTCACACAATGTCTGTATATTCAACTATGTTTCCTGTTTATCAGCCATTTGAATTGGAGCGGGTGATGCCAGTATCTAGCGGAATAAAAACACGGCCTTCAAATAAAACAGTGCTACCTCTTGGTGGAGATAGCACCCGGTTGTACATGCACAAGAACCAGCCCTACCACACATAACCCAAACTCTCGCAGATTGTACCCCTCTTTGTGATGGATAGAGAACCAGCTTCACCCAATCTAACCCCAACCCCAGCCGATAGTAACCCAGTTCCTGTTGACACAACACCATCTCCACCACAGAGCTCCCAAACAACAACAGTTAGTAAGGCAGCTCCAGTGCCCAAAGGGCCAGTACTATCATGGCGAACCCCAACTCCACGAGTTAGTACGCCTATTCCTGTGGAGGAAGCACAACCATCCAGTCGTAGTTTAGCATCTATCGCATTTGATGTGTTAAATGGTATGTGCGTATCTTCCCATCTTGGAAATATTATACTGAAGATGAAGGAAAATGCCGATTCAGTGTTTGTCCAGAGTTATGTGTAAGTAATGTTATTCATGGCAATTACTTTGCTTCATTCCCATACATCCTACCTCCATGATGGTTATAATACAGCAAATTTTCCCATTTTTCTCTATAGAGAAGGACCGATTTGGAAACTCGGGATGAGGTAACCTGTGCTAATACCTCTGCTATCTTCAAGAATGCTTGGTGGCAGTATCGGAATTACCTGAAGAAAACGTACTTCACCGGCAAAGAAACTCATAAAATTCCCTTACGTTCTCCTGAGACACATTTACTGGACGATGACTGGGAACGCCTTGTTCTGTACTAGTCCCGAACCAAGAATGTGGTAAGGTCTATGAGCTCATTTTCTATTTTTAAGTATTTTATTCTTGCGTCTTACTGTACTCTGTTCATGTAGAACAAGTGCCTAAACCTAAAGAACAACTGTTCTAATTTAAGATTCCATTGCTATCATAGTTACAAAAAGCGCTAGGCGTTAATTGTGCGTTTTGCCACCGCCTTGCGCTTTACTGACCAAAGCGCATGCTTATGCGCAGTTATGCACAGATTATGCGTAGTTATGAACAATGCGTTTTGCCGACGCCTAGAGCCTAGGCGCGCTTAAGCGCTCGCTTAGGCACGCCTTTTTTAACTATGATTGCTTTGCTCTTGTATCACTGTATTTACTGATACAAACTTATTTTTATATTGAACGATCCAATCGAAACTCCAATGGCACAGCGGGTATGTTCACGCATGTTTCTTTAACAGGTTTGCTCTTATCAATAGCTCTGTTGATTTCAATTTCAATTGTGTATACAGTTGACTTTCATATCATGCACATTACTAGCATCACAACAGAGCCAATAGTGTTGTTGTACATGTAGACCCGTGGTACCCATCTGAAATCTTGTTGTGCCGTGTAGTTTCCCACGCTTTGTATTCTTTCACTGCTGCTTTGTCTTGAACTGATATGATTTGAACCGTGTCTCTATTTTGATTTGGCAAGACAATGCCGTGACCATAGGACATAGATATATGTTTGTTTGATGCTTTTATTATGTACTAGTACTTGGCAATAGAAGACTTGGTAGTTTAATCCTATCCACCTTACTAATGAACTGGTTCACCGAAATGGGTTTCATATACTAGTACTTGCTAAACTTGTTATGTGTCTGCTTGTTTCTTCTTTTAGAATCTTGTGAGAATATTGGGGAAGAGTGCCTTATTAAGCAATGGTAAAAGAAGTAATGCGATAAGGTTCAGGATAGTGACACATCCTTGTTGGTCTCCAACAAAGCTGATAAAACAGCTAAGGAAGACTATCTTGAAGACAATGAGACAACCCCAAAGTCCTGTCTTGGTTTAGTGTTCGATTCTTGGCCACTACCGCATGCACAAGCTATTCAAACTCACTTTATGCGAATCAGTTCGGTTTCTTGAGTCTCAACTACAAGCTGAAAGACATCGATCACCGTGGTCTTGCGACAAGAAGCGGAAGGATCATGGAAGTTCCTGGAGCATTCAGATGCATACTTTCCGTGCAACAACAAGCGTTGGAGGATTTTAGCGCCAAACAAGACAAAGCTAATCGGTGGCTAAGCTTATTGCCGGCATGGTGGATACCCGGGATAACGTTTCTTGAGCTCTTGAAGTTGTTTCAGTTATGCTCTTGTTTTGCTGCCGCGTTTATTTGCACTGGTGGCCAATTTTGACGGCCAAGTGTATGGAATATGCTGCTTTGTTCCCTATATTTGCACTGGTGGCGAACTTTGATGCCCAGTGGATGTAATATGTGCAATAGCTGTAATAGGCTAGCCTTAATTGCTTGCTTATTTATTTCCTTATTGTCTTGTTTAGTTGTTTGCTTGTAGTCACTACAGTTCTTTTTCTGTGTTTTTCTAGTGGCCACAATAGCCTATTTTTGGTAACTAGGCCAAAATAATCATGGCAACACACGGACTGTTGTAACCATGGGCCTCCTGCAGGCCGTATGATCCATGGGCCTTCGTTCGGCCGTAGGACCATTGGCCTTCTATACGGGTCATAGGATCCATCGGCCTTCTATACGGGCCTTAGGGATCAATGGGCCTTCTACGTGCCGTAGGGTCCATGGGCCTTCTACGGGCCGTACTATCCATGGGCCTCATACGGGCCGTAGGATCCATGGGCCTTTTACGGGGAGTATCATCATTTCGCCAATCATGGGCCGTACTATTCGTGGACCATAACGGGCTGTTAATAGGCCGTATTTGATAACTCTATGAAAACAGCCCAACGGTTTTTTTACATGAAAACGGACCAACGTATTAACGGTCCGCAAACGGGCCGACTGTAACGACGGGCTGAATTTGGCCCACAAGTAGAAAATGACAGTAACGGGCCGTATGTAACCAAATGCTGCAAATGAGCCCAAGAATCAATGGGCCCTGAGAAGGCCGAAAGATAACTTGAAACGAAGCGGCCCAATGGAATAACGGGCCGTTAATGGGTATAAAGTGATACACTATTCATTACGGGCCGGCCACCACGGGCCGTTAATGGGCCAAGAGTTACAAAGGTCCTCATATGGGCCGAAAGAAATCATGGGCCACACATGGGCCGGAAGTTAAAACGGGCTGAATCATATTGGATGGCCCAAATGATGCTACTGGGCCTAATTCGGATAGGGCGTAACGGGCCCTGGGTTAGCGGGCTGTAAATGGGCTATATGCGAACAGGCCGTTAACAGGCTTTCCGTGGGCCGGCCCGCCACCTTTTGACCAAGTCAAACATGCCGGCCTTTTCACGGGAATGGGCCTCTGTTGGGCCGTGCCACGTGTCGCCCTATCATGGGCGCCTTCGGTCCAATGAGCGGATGACATCTGTCTCAACGGTGAGCCGACACGTGTTTCCTCCAGCCAATGATGATTTTACACGTGGAAAATCCCCATTGGTCGGGGCTGTTAACGGGTTATCGGATCCAAAACCCGACCCGATAGCTTAACGGCGTTCCGTTACGGTGGATGCCACATGTCGGTCACCCTTGGCGAAAGCAGTTACGTGACGCGATTTATCGTCATGGAAGTGGACACTTCCGTGATGATAATTTTGGTAATGTCATGGAACACTTCTCACGACAACATAGGTATGACTATCTTGATTCTGTCATAAATTTGTCATGGATGTACATGCATGACAAAAACACGACCTCTTGTGACAAACACGTATCATCACGGAAGTGTATTTTTTGTAGACATCAACATCCTTGCCCTCCGATGAGTTGTGAGTAGTTTACCACAGACCTACGGGTCCATAGTTATTAGCTAGATGGCTTCTTCTCTCTTTTTGGATCTCAATACAATGTTCTCCTCCTCTCTTGTGGAGATCTATTCAATGTAAACTCTTTTTGTGGTGCGTTTGTCGAGATCCGATGAATTGTGGGTTTATGATCAAGTTTATTTATGAATAATATTTGAATCTTCTCTGAATTCTTTTATGTGTGATTGAGTTATCTTTGCAAGTATCTTCGAATTATCAGTTTGGTTTGGCCTACTAGATTGATCTTTCTTGCCATGGGAGAAGTGCTTAGCTTTGGGTTCAATCTTGCGGTGTCCTTACCCAGTGACATAAAGTGTCGTGGAAATATCACGTCAGATGTTCTAGCAGAAGGACTTAGTCATGGAGCCATCGCAATGAGGTTAGCCTAAAGGGGTTAAACCGGACAAGGGACACGAGAGTAATACTAGTTCGGCCCCTTCGATGAAGGTAAAAGCCTATGTCTAGTTTGTGATGGGATTATTGGGGTTTCGATGACCAGATAGCAAACACGCTAGTCTGGGTCTCGAGTTGTTGTTTGTTGTCCCTGAACCGCCGCCGGCTCGTCCCTTTATATACACAGGTCGACGCCCGACCGATTTACAGAGTTCCGAGGCCGACTCATACAAGTGTTCGGCTCGGTCTCTCCCTTTCCCTAGCTTACAATACAAGTAAACAACTATGGCGGTTTACCGCTATGGGCCCTAATACGCCTCTGGGCTTGGGCCTCTAAGCTTCATTAGTAAAGCGCCAGCTTCTTGTCTTCAAGGACTTCAATGTGGTTGAGCGTGAACCGGCCCCTCCTGGGCGGTTTATGCTGAGTAGTTATATCCTCAACATTAGGCCCCAGATTGATTTGAACCTGTTCATGTCGATCTTCAACACTTAAACAAATTCCACGGGAATCTTCTGATGATTCTTGTAAACTGCCATGTTGCCGTTTCCCTGTAAATTTTGGTGAACCGCCGTGACGTCATCTTCTGTCACTACAGCAAATCGTCATGATGTCATCTTCTGTATAAAAAGATACCCTTCATTAATTATATCCCGAAGATCGATGCGACAGTTGCGCCCCCTTTCGCCGCTTCAGGCCCCTCGATTTTTGCGCCTGTCGTTTGTCCCCTTTTTCTTTATAAATAAGGCCGGGGGGTCTTTCAATTTCCCCCATGTCGGTGTCAAAACCGGCGGATCTCGGGTAGGGGGTCCCGAATTGTGCGTCTAGGCGGATGGTAACAGGAGACAAGGGACACGATGTTTTACCCAGGTTCGGGCCCTCTTGATGGAGGTAAAACCCTACGTCCTGCTTGATTAATATTGATGATGTGTGTTACAAGAGTGGATCTACCACGAGATCAAGGAGGCTAAACCCTAGAAGCTAGCCTATGGTATGATTGTTGTTAGTCCCTACGGACTAAAGCCATCCGGTTTATATAGGCACCGGAGAGGGCTAGGGTTACACAGAGTCGGTTACAATGGTAGGAGATCTACATATCCGTATCGCCAAGCTTGCCTTCCACGCCAAGGAAAGTCCCATCCGGACACGGGACGGAGTCTTCAATCTTGTATCTTCATAGTCTTGGAGTCCCCCGATGATGATAGTTCGGCTCTCCGGACACCCCCTAGTCCGGGACTCCCTCAGTAGCCCCCGAACCAGGCTTCAATGACGACGAGTCCGGCGCGTATGTTGTCTTCGGCGTTTGCAAGGCGGGTTGTCCTTCATGTTCCATGTGTTTGCCGGATAGTGTCCGGTGGCTTCATAAATGTTGCGCTCCTTGGCTTCCACGTCCAATAATGGCCTTGTTCCACGTGTTGCACGAATGCGAAAAGCCAAGGTATTCTTACGTTTCACCCCCTAGTTGCGCGAATAAGCCGCCTATAAGAGAGGCGATGATCCAGATCCAAATCACACCGTCCTCCTTCCGCAAGTACTCATCGAGGTGCATCTGACAAAAAATCCATTCCAACATGGATAGCCGACGCGGCTCCTCTTCTCGCGCTCCCAGTCCTCAGCCGGGAGATTGGAGGAGATGCTCAATCCCGCATAGCGAATTAGTGATGCTCCAAGCAGAGGGATATCTTCCCCCAGCCTTCATGGTTCCGGTTCGAGCCGGACTGGCCACCTACAAGGGTGGGAAGCAGGCGGAGAGCGTCCCCAATCCCTCCAAAGGAGAGCGGGTATGCTTCGTCCCCTACTTAATAAGGGGACTCGGATTTCCCATACATCCGTTTCTCCGGGGGCTCCTGGAGTTCTATGGACTCCAACTTCACCACCTCACGCCTGCCTCCATTTTGCACATCGCGGGCTTCGTAGCTCTTTGCGAGCTGTTCTTGGGCGTCGAGCCCCATTTTGCACTGTGGAAGAGGCTGTTTTGCCTCGTACCCTGCTCTTACGAGGGGTCGATATATCAAGTGGGCGGAGCCAAAATATGGCGCATCGCCGGGATCGGATATCTATCCGGAACCCCGAAGAAGGCGTCCGAAGACTGGCCTTCGGAGTGGTTCTATATGGAAGACGCCCCGCTATCGGATCCAGTTCGGATCGGCCTCCCGGAGTTTAGCAACGCTCCTCTGAAGAAATGCCTGAGTTGGTGCCCACGGAGCCCTCAACGGGAAGATGACAGGAGCGTCCACTATCTGATGGGCCGGATACGGTTACTAGCCCATTCCGGATTAACCATGATCGGAGTCATGGCCACATGCATTATGCGAGGGGTGCAACTGCTCCAATATAGGGGCCACCCCATGTGGGATTTCAACGGGGAGAATGACGCCACCCGTCATGGCCGCAAGGGGCCGGGATCGTCCGCCGATCTGGTGAAGATCCTGTCCTGCTTGTACAAGGGGGAGGAGGAGGACTTCGTCCGCACGAATCCATTGAATGGATTCTCCATGAATAACCCTCGGAGCTGGGTAAGCGGACGCTTATATATCTGATCCGCGCTTTCAAAGATAAGTGTCTTACTTTACGATTTCGACGCAGGAACTGCGTCGGGATGCGGAAGGCATAAAAAGCCCAACTCCACAACCCGAGGATCCGGGAAGATCCCTTGATCCGGCCTCCGAAGAGGATCTGGACATAAAGGTGGAATTGATTGACGGGGTGTTTCACCAGCTCAAAATAGACAATGCTTTAGTCGCCATTGCGGCTGACTACCCCGGTTTTATGTCCGGCTTCCCAGGTGAGTACGACCGAACACCGTTACTTCTTAAATGCTTATTTCTGACCACCGTGTAACAATGGCGCTTCGCAGGAGGTGCCTTTACGGCGGGAAGCCGAGCCTGCGGCGACTGACCAAATGAGGTCAGTGCGGCCTAGCAGGCGGAAGAGGAGTGCGGCCCGAATCGAAACGTCGCCGCAAAGGTATAGTGCACCACAGTCTTTTAAGGGAAAGACTCCCGGGAAGCATATTAACGCTCATGATTCTTCCAGGAGAAAGAGCGCTCGCCGAACTAAATCCGAAGAGGGTGCCGACCAAGCCTTCACCAGCCAGGCTCCAACGCCTGGTCCGAAGGGGGAGGCGAGCGCAAGGCGCGAGCCGGATGCTCCTCCAATGGAGGATGCCGACAGGTTGTCCGCCACCAGGTCTGAGGTGGAGAGTGCCATGAATCACAGGCGCCGTCGGACAGTCCTTCGTGACTCGTGTTTCTCCCCAGAGGCGTTGAATGCCTTTAATGCGGGAGACGCGCACCTTCGTGCCGCTCTAGATGGTTTAACCAGAGCCACAGAGCAGTATGTAAAGGACATACGGGTAAGGAATTTTAATAGTTATATATGCCAGTAGCCCCCGAGACTTAAAATAGTTAAACTAACTGATTTAAGGATCATTTGTCATGTAGGATCTTACAGAGAAGAATACCCACCTGTCCTAGGAGCTCCAAGAATGCAAGGCCCAACTTGAGGCCGCACTAGCCGCTGCCGGGGGAGCCACGGAGACCCCCTCTGGTAATTCATATTTCGAAAAGAGAATTAGTTTGCGGCATGTTTGTATAGTCTGACAATAATATTGCAGAGGGTGCCGGACTAGATCCGGACAGGAAACAACTGTTGCGCCAGGTGAAGGCCGGCGAGAGGGTGCTTATGAGGGTGCAGCAGGAGAGGAATAAACTCCAAGATGCCAACACCCAGCTAGGCGAGGAACTAAAAGATGTTCGGGTCCAGCTGTCTAACTCTGTAAAGGAGAATCGGCGGTTTTGTCGCGGCATTTATAGTAAGTGCTTGAGCAAACTTCATTTGAAAAAAAAAGAGTTCGGCGAGGAAGTCGGTTGACAGAAATGTGTCCATAGTGTGCTCACGGGTCGTCCGGCAGAGGAGATGCCTGGTTCCGCGGGAGACCCTCTTCCCGAGCTGCTGCAACTGCACGAACGTGTTCGGCAGGCAATGAGCGGCGTCGTTCAGGCCTTATGGCCTTCTGTCTCCCTACCCGAGGGTCTTGCAGGGCTTGCCGAGAAGCTTCAGGGATCACGGCAGCGTCTCCGTCTATGGAAGATATCGGCCTGCCGTCAAGGCGCCAGGGAAGCCTGGGCCATGGTGAAGACGCGGTACCCGAAGGCTGACCCAAACCACATGGCCGAGGTCGGACCTGTGGGGCCTGATGGGAAGGAGATCCCTGTGAGCCTGATGTACGTCCAAGTAGAGTTGGCATGAAATATTCCCAACAGGATCGAATTAGATGTACTGTTGGATGGGATTGAAGAGGAGTACAATCAGTCACTTTGACGATGTAAATTTTAAAATGACATGTAAAATGCCTTCTAGCCGGATTGTAGATCGTTTGTCTTTGCGGACCCTTTTGCTTCAACCTCGGGACCCAACAGTCCGGAGTGTGTCCGAATACCCTTTCGGTTATAAAAGAACCGGGGCATGCATGGAGACAAGGCGTAGGGGTCATAATTGCTTTATCAGACAAGTGCCCAACTAGCTATGTTATATTACATGGTTAGTAAGAAACATCTTCCAGGGAGAATAGTTCCGTTAAGGGTTCCTTTCCCTGGGAGGCATGCCCTAAGGTGCATGTCCGGACTGCGAAAATAGCAGAAAAAACATCTGGGGGCAGATAAATAAGTAAGTAATAAATCATCTTTCAGGTCACCGACCGAATATTCCCTTAAGAACGCTAGCCTTCGGCTTCACCCAGTCTGAGGTACACATCCGGGTGACCAGCAAGAATAATCGCAGAGGTGCTCCCTTTACCTCCTAGCCGAACAATCGGGAACATAGGGATAAGCACAGGAGCCAGGCAACCCGGCTTGGCCAAAACTTAAGTTATATCGATGCATACAATGGTGATCAAAAGGTACATGCGGAAGTGTGACACATGTGTTGGGCATGAAGCCCATATAAATAAGCTTCATTAAAGAAGCCCCTGTGTATAACGAAAAGTAGTAGCACATCGAGTGAGTGCGAACAAAGCGCAGATCAACCCTCAAGAGGTTTGTACTGAAGAAGGGGGAGGAGAAAGGAGGGAAAACAAAGACAGCAAAAAAATATTAGAGCTGGACGGAGGAAGGAGACGAACCCTGAGTCCGGCGCTAGGCATAAAATCTTCGGAGACGGGCTGCGTTCCATGGGTTTGGCTCGAGTCGGTTGTCAGATGCGTTGCGTAGACGGTATGCACCGCCGGTAAGGACTTGGTCGATGTGAAGGACCTTCCCATTTGGGTTTAAGTTTGTCCTTTTTCTTGTCCGTGATCGTAGAACTAGCTCGCCAATATTGTAAGTTTTGGCCCGTACTTCTACTGCTTTGATATCTTGAGCCTGCTTTGTTGATAGAATGCGGAACGGATTTTGCCACGTCGCGCTCCTCCTCTAAAGCGTCCAAACTGTCCTGCCGATCTAACTCGGCTTCTTTTTCCTCGTACATGCGCACGCGAGGTGAGTCATGAATTATGTCGCAGGGCAAAACTGCCTCAGCGCCGTATACCATAAAAAATGGTGTGAATCCGGTTGTGCGGTTTGGCGTGGTCCGCAGCCCCCAGAGTACGGAGTCGAGCTCCTCTACCCAGTGCATGTTAGATTCTGTGAGGGACCGCACTAATCTGGGTTTGATGCCGCTCATGATTAGACCATTTGCTCATTCCACTTGACCGTTAGTTTGGGTGTGGTAGACTGAAGCGTAGTCGAGCTTGATGCCCATGTTTTTGCACCAGAGTTTAACCTCGTCGGCCGTGAAATTCGTGCCGTTATCAGTGATGATGCTGTGGGGGACGCCAAAGCGGTGTACTACCCCGAATATGAAGTCTATCACAGGTCCGGATTCTGCCGTTTTAACCGGCTTGGCCTCTATCCATTTGGTGAATTTGTCCACCATGACCAATAAGTATTTGTGCTTGTGGGTTCCCCTTTAAGGGGTCCAACCATGTCAAGCCCCCAGATCGCGAACGGCCAGGTGATGGGTATAGTTTTGAGGGCGGTGGGTGGCATGTGGCTCTGATTAGCAAAGAGCTGGCAGCCAACGCATCGTTGGACTAAGTCCTTAGCATCTGCCCGGGCTGTCGGCCAATAAAATCCTGTACGGAAGGCCTTGCCTACAAGGGCCCGGGCTGCAGCGTGGTGCCCGCCGAGTCCGGCGTGAATTTCGGCCAGGAGATTTCGCCCTTCTTCTTCGGAGATACACCTTTGAAGGACTCCGGTTGTGCTTTTCTTATAAAGTTCTCCCTCATGGACCTTATAGGCTTTAGATCACCGAACTATGCAGCGGGCCTCATTTTGGTCTTCGGGAAGTTCCTGCCTGATTAGGTAGGCTAGGAATGGTTCCGTCCACGGGGCAATTACTGCCATTATTTCGTGGGCTGAAGGTGTTATTTCATTGGCTGAGCCACCGATTGTGTCATAATATTCTGTGTCGGACTGTGCAATTGGTTCCGGGTTGTTATTTCCGGACTCCCCTTCCCATAATACGGATGGCTTAAAGAGCCGTTCCAGGAAGATGTTTGGAGGGACGGCGTCGCGTTTTGCGCCGATACGTGCCAGCACGTCTGCTGCCTGGTTATTATCCCGGGCTACGTGGTGGAATTCGAGTCCCTCGAACCGGGCTGACATTTTTAGCACAATGTTACGGTAGGCTGCCATTTTCGGATCCTTGGCGTCAAAGTCTCCATTTGTTTGGGATATTGCGAGGTTTGAATCCCTGCGCACCTCTAGGCGTTGAATACCCATGGAGATTGCCATCCGGAGGCCATGTAGAAGGGCCTCGTATTCGGCTGCGTTGTTGGAGTCCATGTACATTATTTGAAGTACGTATTGGACTGTGTCCCCGGTTGGGGACGTCAAGACGACGCCAGCCCCAAAGCCCGCCAACATTTTGGAGCCGTCGAAATGCATGATCCAATTGGAGTATGCGCCGTACTCTTTAGGGAGTTCGGCTTCGGTCCATTCGGCGACGAAGTCAGCCAGGACTTGCGACTTTATAGCTCGCCGTGGTTTGTAGGTTATGTCAAATGGTAAGAGCTCAATGTCCCATTTTGCAATCCTGCCCGTTGCGTCGCGATTGTTTATAATATCGTTGAGAGGTACTTCGGAGGCCACCGTTATGGAACACTCTTGAAAGTAGTGTCGCAGCTTCCGGGATGCCATGAACACCGCATACGCTATCTTTTGATAATGTGGGTACCGGGACTTGCATGGCGTCAAGACAGTGGATACGTAGTACACTGGTTTTTGAAGAGGGAATCTGTGCCCTTCTATTTCTCGTTCGACGATGAGTACCGCGCTGACAACTTGATGTGTTGCTGCGATATATAATAGCATAGGTTCGCCCAGGTTGGGCGCGGCCAGGACCGGATTTGTTGCCAGTATGGCCTTAATTTCTTCGAGTCCGGCCGTGGCAGCATCCGTCCATTCGAAGTGTTCGGTCTTGCGGAGGAGGCGGTAGAGGGCGATGCCTTTTCTCCCAAACGGGAGATGAAGCGGCTTAGAGCCGCTACGCATCCAGTTAGTTTTTGTATTTGCTTGAGGTCTTTTGAGATATCCAGTTGTGACAGAGCTCGGATTTTGGCTGGGTTTGCTTCAATTACTCTACCGGATACAATGAAGCCCAATAGCTTTCCGGCTGGTACAACGAAGACACATTTTTCCGGGTTGAGCTTAATGTCATATGCTCGAGGTTGTCGAATGTCACCCTCAAGTCGTCTACTAGAGTTGCGACGTGTTTGGTCTTGACGACCACATCGTCTACGTATGCCTCTACTGTTTTGCCTATCTGGGTAGCAGGACATGTCCGAATCATGCGCTGATATGTTGCGCCCGGCGTTTTTGAGTCCGAAGGGCATTGTGTTGAAGCAGAATGGCCCATATGGAGTAATGAATGCCGTTGCAGCCTGGTCTTTTTCCGCCATCTTGATTTGATGGTATCCGGAGTATGCGTCGAGGAAGCACAATGAATCGTGCCCTGCGGTAGCATCGATGATTTGGTCGATGCGAGGGAGAGGGAAAGTGTCCTTTGGACAGGCCTTGTTAAGGTCTTTGAAATCGGCGCAAAGGCGCTAGGATTTGTCCTTTTTTGGTACCATTACCAGGTTGGCTAGCCAGTCCGGATGTTTTATATCTCTGATGAATCCGGCTTCTAAGAGTTTGGCTAGCTCCTCTCCCATTGCCTGTCTTTTGGGTTCGGAAAATCGCCGAAGAGTTTGTTTGACTGGCTTGAATCCTTTTAGGATATTTAGGCTGTGCTCTGCCGACTGCGTGGGATTCTGGCATGTCTGAAGGGTGCCGAGCAAAATGTCCCAATTTTCCGAAGGAATTCTCGTAGTCTGGCTTCTACATCAGGATTTAATTATGCCCCAATGGAGGCCGTCTTTGTGGGGTCCGTTGGATGGACACGGAATTTGACTATTTAAATGCCTTGTTTAAAAGAGGTGGACTTGGACCTCTTATCGAGTATCACATCATCCCGATCCACCGTGGAGCGCAGCGTAGTGAATTCTTCTGCCGCTAGGGCTTCGGATAATGCCTCTAAGGCCAGTGCGGCTGTCTTATTTTCAGCGCGGAGTGCTATATCTGGATCACTGGCGACAGTGATTATTCCATTGGGACCGGGCGTTTTGAGCTTCATGTACCCGTAATGGGGTATAGCTTGGAAGATTGTGAATGCCTCTCGCCCTAACAAGGCGTGATATCCGCTGCCGAATGGGGCCACTTGGAACGTGACCTCTTCGGACCTGTAATTGTCCGGCGAGCCGAACACTACATCTAGTGTGATTTTTCCTGTGCAGCGTACTTCTCGACTAGGGATTATTCCCCTGAAGGTTGTGCTGCTTCGCTCAATGCGGCTCCAGTCAATTTCCATTTTTTGAAGGGTTTCCTCGTAAATGAGGTTTAATCCACTGCCGCCATCCATGAGTACCTTGGTAAGACGAAAGCCGTCCACTATCGGACTGAGGACCAATGCGGCTGGTGCTCGAGCTGTTCGGAATTTAGGCTCGTCGCTGGCGTTGAAGGTGATAGCCGTGTCGCTCCACGGATTTGTTGTTGCTACTTGGTTGACTTCGGCGAGGCTGCGGATTGTTCGTTTCCGCATGTTATTTGATGCGAAAGTCTCGAAGACTGTGAATACCGTACTGGTGCTGCTAGGCTGGTTGCCCGGGGCTAGAAAGCCTTCGCCACTTTTGGCCACTTGCAGTAGTATCCAACATGCTCGAAGGCTATGTGTTGGAGTGGCGCCCTCCGTACTGTGGATATTGCAGGGTCCGTTGAGCCATCCCTCCAGTACGGTTCCGTGCCCTTTAGGTGGTTTTTGCTTTTTGGTTTTTAACCTAGGTGCGTGCGTATGACGCACCCTCTTGTTTCGGACTGGGGTTGTATTAAGGGCCGGATTGTCCCAAAACCTGGTTTCGGTTTTCCAGGCACTCTCCATCGCACAGTATTTTTGTACAATGGTCGCTAGGTCGGCGAAGCGTGTAACTTCGCGATGACTATGGCGTTTATGATTCCCTTGTCCTTGCAATTGTTGCAGAAAATTGAAATCGCGCTTCTTTCACGACAGTCCTTTATCCTGTTCATTACCAGGAGGAATCTGGCCCAGTAATGATGTACTGTTTCATCGGGCTCTTGCCGTATTTGAGATAGATCGCGTATGTTTGGGTGGGGGGGGTGGAATTAAGTCCGGAACCCCGCCCGATCTGAGGCTTAAAGGCCAAGAAGTTTCCGGATTTGGAAGCTTGGTTTGTCGGATGAAAGCACCAATGTCGGATGTTTTCCAACGAATCTGGTCTGATGCCTGACTTTAGGTTCAGTGTTTGATTGACGTCCATCCCTCCGCGGGAATCCGGCCTGGAGGGATCGGGAATCCGGACATAGCTGGTTTTTAACATAGAAGAAGAGTCGCCGCATTGTTCCTCTACCACAACAACGTGGTGGGTAGCCTGGGGAGAGTTAATTTCTCTCAGATCGGTTTTAAGCTCGATCTGATCGTAGTCGGTAGCGACTCCTAGGGCAGCGATGCGATCCAAGAGCTCGTTTACGGAGGAGAGCTCCATCAGATCTAGCTGTTCGGCGAATTCCGAGCTGACGTGAAGATCGCTTTTGATGACCTGAGAGGTCATCGTCGGAGCGGTGGCCGAACATGCGGTCATAAGAACACCACCTAGCCGGATAGTTTGACCGGCGGCCAAAGCTCCCTTGACGACGGCACCGTCTTTGAAGACGGGAAAAGACATCCTTCCTGATTGCGACGACACAGAGGAACTCTCAATGAAAGCACCAATGTCGGTGTCAAAACCGGCGGATCTCGGGTAGGGGTCCCGACTGTGCGTCTAGGCGGATGGTAACAGGAGACAAGGGACACGATGTTTTACCCAGGTTCGGGCCCTCTTGATGGAGGTAAAACCCTACGTCCTGCTTGATTAATATTGATGATGTGTGTTACAAGAGTGGATCTACCACGAGATCAAGGAGGCTAAACCCTAGAAGCTAGCCTATGGTATATTTGTTGTTCGTCCTACGGACTAAAGCCATATGGTTTATATAGGCACCGGAGAGGGCTAGGGTTACACATAGTCGGTTACAATGGTAGGAGATCTACATATCCGTATCGCCAAGCTTGCCTTCCACGCCAAGGAAAGTCCCATCCGGACACGGGACGGAGTCTTCAATCTTGTATCTTCATAGTCTTGGAGTCCGGCCGATGATGATAGTTCGGCTATCCGGACACCCCCTAGTCCGGGACTCCCTCACCCCCCTTGCCTCTCGTCTTCCTCCTCGCGACCCGAAGAACTCCAGCGCCACCGCCGCCGCCGTCGGTCCTCGAATCTGCACCGACCTTGGCTGCTGCATCACCCTGTTTGGACCAGAACTCCTGCGATACTCCGCCGCCGCTGTGTGGCCCTGGTAAATCTTCCTTCCCCTAACCGTAGATCTCCATTAGGGCTTCAAGTTCATCTGTGTTCATCGATGTTCATATGTGCTTCTCTACCTTTCCCTTAGCTTTTTACTAAATCTAGCTATACCTAGTTGTTTCTTTTGCGGCTAGATCCGTAACTTTAATCTGTCGTACCAGAGCATCTTGCTGTTCCTGGATAAACTTCATCTGGACCTTCTTCGTTCCTCTTAGCGCCATTGTAGGGCTCAGAAAATTTTTCTTTATCAAACCACGATAGATCCAAAATTATACTGTCATATTGTGAAACCCGTTTCTGTAAACACTTGGTAGATTTCAGCTCTGGCTCTTCTGTTTAAGGGCGGTTTAACCTTTAATAGTTAGTAATCCGCCGGATACCATTAGCCCTCACTTAAACTGCCATTCCGACTTGGATAATAATATCCGGTTCAGCTTTCAAATATGTCCTTTTTAATTTTCCCGGTTTAACACCGGTTTAGAGCACCTCGACCTTGAATCTTAAACCGGCCTTTGCATTTCTTTTATAGTTTTATCCTCCAAAATGACTAAGCAATTCTCAGCTTGCAATTGGGCTCCTTCCCAGACCACAGAGACTCAAATCAATGGATACATTGTAACTGGCGCTTTAGCCTCAAAGAATGTTCTTCGTTGGCGAGTCCCTGGCCCTGAGTGCCCTCCTGAACCTCAAGACGGAGAAGTGATTGTATTTATGCAGCACTTAGACCGGGGATTCAGCCCTCCCGGATCAAAGTTCTTCCGGGATGTCCTTGCTAGTTTTCAACTCCATCCTCAGGATATTGGACCAAATTCTGTGTCCACCATATGCAACTTCCAAGTGTTCTGCGAAGTTTACCTTCAAGAGGAACCAACTGTTGAGCTCTTCCGGGATTTCTTCCACTTAAACCGCCGAACCGAGTTCTCTGACGGCCCCAATACTGAACTTGGTGGTGTGTCAATTCAGAATAGAAAATAAGTTGATTTTCCTCATGCCAAACATCACAGCCATCCGAAAGACTGGAATCTAACATGGTTCTATTGTCAAAACACTGCTCCTGCTGGAGAAAATCCTTTGCCGGGTTACCGTGCTAACCGGCTCAGCAATGGCCATCCACTGCCTCAATGTCTCACCGCCAAGGAATGACAGGCTTATGCACCTCAACTCGCCAAGCTCCGGGCTCTCCTAGCCAACGGTTTGACTGGAGTTGACCTTGTTCGCTGCTGGATTGCATGGCATGTCCTTCCTTTAAGCCGCCGCCCCGGATTGATGCACGAGTATACCGGCAATGCCATGGATCCTCAACGGTTTAATGAGATAGAAATGACTGATGACGAAGTCACAGAATCTGTGAAGAAGATGCTAGATGAACCGATCGCTGCATGCAGCCAAACTGGGCTGGCCCCTTTTTACTCCTCCAACAAACCGCCAGCGGTAAAGATTTTAACCTTATGCTTTCTTGATCCGCCTCCGCTTTAACATTGTTCTAATAAAACCTTGTTTAATTTTCCAGGCCAATAGCTCCTTTTGGAAAAGGAAAGCTTCAGACAAACCGGCAAGGGCTCCTCGTGCCAAGAGCAAAGTTATAAAGAGAGCAGCCAAGAAGAAGACCGGCGAAACTGCTGATCCGCCCGAAGATATTGAAGATTCGGATCAAGAGGTAGAACTTGACTCCCTTGGCTCCTTTTTCATACACCTTATTAACAATGACTATTATCAGGATGATGCTGAAGCCAACCGTGCTGATCATGTTGAGGTAATCACCCTTTCCTCCGAATCAGATCATGTGCCGGTTCAGAAATTTCGTCGTGCAGTTCGGAAAGTAAAACGCTCTCACCCTCTTGCTCATTTGGATCCACAATTTTCTTTGAAGACACAGCAACAAGAAGCTCGTTGCACAACCCGACACAGTGGTCAACAGGTCACTTCCTCCGGTTTACTAGACACTCCACCCCAGAAGCGTCGTCCAGAGGTCTCTTCCTCTTTTAATAAACCTTGTCCCTTGGCAGGCTGCTTCCACTACCCACTTAATCCGTCTGATTCAAATTAGCAGGTAACTTCTAACTCCTCATCTGGCGACTCATCAACCACGCAATTGCCTCCCCTCAAGACCGTCGCTGGGTAAGTATACTGCTTTTCGGTTTGTTTCTTCATGCATCGGTTTATCATACTAATCTTTATTTTGATGTTGTAGTGCCAAGGCCTGATTGAGCAAGAAAGCCAAGACCAGCGGCCCCACTGACGATGTTGAACCGGAGAAGACCCCAGAAAATGCTGATAAAGATACTGATGTTGTCATGGATGACTCTGCCCCGCAAGACCCAGCCACAGATGCTAATCCACCGGAAGCTGAGCCGGCCACGCATGTTGATCCATCAAGTCCGCATGCTACGCCTCCAAGCCCATCTGCTGATCCGTCGAGCCCAGCTGCCAATCCACCAAGCCCAGCTGCTAATCCGCCGAGACCAACCAGAGATACCGTCAATCCGCCAAGTCCGTCAAAAGGTGGCGATGACGTTATTATCACTGGCACTGCTTATACCGCCCCAGGCAACCCAGTTGCTTTATCGAAACATACTGCCAAGGAGGAATTTGCTGCTATGGGCAAGGGGAAAAGGAAAACCGATTTGTCAAGCTATGTTAATCTTTCTGCTCAGGAGCTTCATTCCGGATTTCTGAACCGGTTGTACACAAGCCGAGATTACGAGGCCGGTTTGGTGAATCTGATGAAGGAACGCTATGAGGTAATCTTGCAAACACTGTCATCCTTGTTCTGTATATTCACTGCATTGCAGCCCCCAAGGGCCGGTTTGTCTCTTGAAGACGAACCATGACTTTAAAGATAAAGAACGCTTCGACTGAGTAGCCCCCAAGGGCCGGTTTATCTCTTGAAGATAAACCGGGATTTTTATGTTCCATACTGTATTTTGTTAACTTCCCTTACCTGTGTATTTTCTGATCAAGTACACATTAGCCCCCAAGTGCCAAGACTAAAACTTGTATTGATCCTTGGGACTTCAAACAATCAGTAGTAGAGAAGCAATCCGCATTAGCCCCCAAGTGCCAAGTGTATAACTTGTTATATGCTTGGGACTTTTGATAAAATATTTAACATGCTCCTCATCTGATTGTGGCAGGAGGATATAAATCACCAAGGCTCTCAAATTGCTGATCTTCAAGAGAATATCAAGTCTCAACAAGCAGCGACTTCCAAGGCTAAAGAGGAGCTGAAAGGCGCTTTAACAACCATGGAACAGCTGAAGGACGATTTCAAGACTGAGCGTGCCAACTGGGAAACTGAAAAAACTGCACTGTTGAAGCGGGCTGAAGACACCGAGTCAACCCTTAAAACCGGTGGCGGAAGAGTTAACTGGGTTAAACCGCCAAGTAAATGCCATGACTTCTGCAATATTTGGTAAGTACTCTTGCCAAGAGTTCTTGAATAACCATCTGTGAAATTTGCCGGTTTAACATCAAAATCTTAAACCGTTGTAGGTGGCCACATTGCTCATCTGGGCTCTGACATGCGGATGAAGCTGAAGGCAGCATATACTCTGATAGAGCAACTGTATACCGGTGCCCAACGGGTTATCTGTGCAGCCTCATACAACAATCCGGCCCCAACATTGATCAAGGACACTCCAGCAAGGTTATCCATGATGCCGGCGCAGATAGAAGAGATGAAGCGATCCGCTTCTAGGGCTGGCACTTTATTGGCACTTACCCGAGCCAAAGCATGGATAGCTGACCTGGATCCGGTTGATATAGCCAAGGGCTTTCCTAGTGAACAAGAAAACAGGGCAGCATTTGCTAACGAAGCCCTCAAAGTTGTGACAAGGGAGATGCGTCCTGTGGCAAGTCAATTGGCGGAAGAAGCTAACTTGACTGTTCACCGGTCCTTCTATGATGCCAACAACCAACGGATTGACACTGCCGTGAAGGAAGTGCAAAATCTTATCCCGCCAATCCGTAAGCACACTTACGCCCCTGACGTTGATCCGTCCGAACTTATAATTGAAGAGGCTGTCTTTCAAGCTTTAACCCGGATTGACTGGACCGCCGTTGACTTCCAGCCACTGGATGGGGAGGAGGAGGCTGAACCGACGCCAGGTGATCCATCCACTTCACGTCAACATGGTGATGAGTCTTTATCCGGCAATCGGGTTGATGTTTCATAAACTTTGTTCTGTGGAAAGAACAATCCCTTATTTTGGGCTTTAAAGCGCCTTGTAATAGGCTAGCTGAAATATTTTGATCTGCTGCCATCATGCACTGAGATATGACTTTGTTTGATCCACCATGAGAATGTTAGTGCTGGCGTATATACCTTCATAATATTATGCAATCCACAATATGCGCATAAAAGATCTGTCCAAGGCGGTTTACATTGAATGAATCAACGCCCAACACACAACCTGGTAGACAACCAAGGTTGTAAAAATAGCAAAAACAAATCATACCTGTGATATGAAATTATGCTGTTGGTTTACCAACTTATTTGTAGTAAGGGTGAATACCCAACTTCCACCATGCAGTGCTGGTATGTATGGAGTAAAACCGGGTTGTGATGAATACCGGAAGATCATATGGGCGACATGTAGTCAAAGCCCGACCGGATTGAAATATGCCGGTTCACCATTGATTATATGCTTTAACAGATGAAAACTGTAAGCCACACCGGGTTGAGATGAAGACATATAGTCTGGCCGGGTCAAAAGACGCCGGTTTGCTTGAAAAGTTGATCAATAAAGATAAAACTTGTAAAAAACAAAGCAAATAAAAACTTGTAGTCGAGGCTTTTCGAGGGCTGCCAGGCCCAAATTCGAGGCTTTTCGTGGGCTGCCAGGCCGCTGAGTTAAACCATTTGACAAAGCCTTTTAAGATGGGCCTCCAACTAACCAATCGTCGTTTTACTTTGACAAGTTCAGGATCTCAATGAGAGTAACTGTGAAACGTTCGGCGGGTCATGCCAGGATCACCTGGATAGGAGTGGCTTACTTGATGAAGGCAGGTTAACCCGGGGATTTAGGTGAATACACCAGGCTTCCAAGCCGTGGGTCGATACCCGGTTACAAGGGTCCTTTCAAACTCTTTGTTACTTTACACAAAGAGCCCCCAAGTAACTTTGTGATATGTGCTCAATGGGTGCCTATGTTTGAGTCGTGCTTGTAGCAACAGATCTCTCTTTGGCCCCTTGGGTGTGAAGCTCGCAAGTTGTATGACGGCATAATAGCCGGTTTAATGGACAAGATGAGTCATCGCTTTGAAAGCAGAAGCCCCCTTGTAACCAAGAAACATTGGAAGAACGGCAGAGGCCCTGCTTGTAGCAAGGATGCCGGTTTATTATATTGATCATAATATATACATTGTCATAATATGTACATAGGAACAGCCTATAGCTCAAGTGTAGTAAGGCCGAAGGAGAGCTATGTTTCACGGCGGCCGGGTCTCCTCCTCAGAAGTGCGTGAGTCTCCTCGAACGTCAATGAGGTAGTATGATCCATTGTGCAGATTCTTGCTGACCACAAAGGACCCTTCCCAAGGTGGGGATAACTTGTGCATATCGGTCTGATCCTGGATGAGCCGGAGCACTAAGTCGCCTTCTTGAAAGGTTCATGTTTTAACCCGGCGGCTGTGATAACGCCGCAGGTCTTGTTTGTAAACCGCCGAACATGCCAAAGCCATATATCGCTTCTCATCTAACAGGTCCAGTGCTTCTTGACGTGCTTGCTCGTTGTCCGCTTCAACATAATTGGCAACCCGAGGCGAGTCATGACGAATATCACTGGGAAGTACCGCCTCTGCTCCGTAAACCATGAAGAAAGGCGTATAACCTGTAGATCGGTTTGGGGTGGTGTTTATGCTCCAAAACACAGATGATAGTTCTTCCATCCAGCAACCCGGCGTCCGCTTCAAAGGGACCATAAGCCGTGGCTTTATACCCTTTAGAATTTCCTGATTAGCTCGCTCAGCTTGACCATTGGATTGGGGATGAGCCATAGATGCTACATCAAGCCGGATGTGCTCTTGTTGACAAAAATCCTCCATCTCGCCTTTAGATAGGTTCGTGCCATTATCTGTAATAATGCTATGTGGAAAATCGAAACGGAAGATCTCCTTTTTGATGAACTGAACCGCCGTGGCTGCATCACACTTGCTTACTGGCTCCGCTTCAACCCATTTAGTGAACTTGTCAACCGCCACCAACAGGTGGGTCTTCTTATATTTTGATCGCTTGAAAGGCCCTACCATGTCAAGCCCCCAAGTGGCAAACGCCAAGTGATAGGAATCATCCGTAGCTCCTGAGCCGGAATGTGAGCTCGCCTTGAGAATTTCTGACAGCCGTCGCACCGTCTGACCAAGTCCTCAGCATCAGCGTGAGCCGTCAACCAATAAAAGCCATGACGAAAAGCTTTGGCAACCAAGGATTTTGAACCGGCGTGATGACCATAGTCTCCTTCGTGGATCTCACGTAAAATCTCACGGCCTTCTTCAGGAGAAACACAGCGCTGGAACGCACCAGAAACACTACAGTGGTGTAACTCGCCATTGTGAACAACCATGGACTTGGACCGCCGGACTATCTGTCTGGCCAAAATTTCATCATCTGGTAACTCGCCCCGATTCATATATGCCAAGTATGGAACCGTCCAGTCCGGAATGATATGTAAAGCGGCCACCAACTGTGCCTCCGGATCAGGAATAGCGAGGTCCTCCTCTGTAGGTAGTTGAACCGACGGGTTATGCAAGACGTCCAAAAAGGTATTGGGCGGCACCGGTTTACGCTGAGATCCTAGCCGGCTTAAAGCGTCAGCTGCCTCGTTTTTGCGCGGATCAATGTGCTCCACTTGATATCCCTTAAAGTGACCAGCCACAATGTCCACCTCGCGCCGGTAAGCCGCCATGAGTGGATCCTTGGAATCCCAAGTACCTGAAACTTGCTGGGCTACCAGATCTGAATCGCCGAAACATCGTACACGGCTTAGGTTCATCTCCTTAGCCATTCGAAGACCATGGAGTAAAGCCTCATATCCAGTTGCATTGTTAGTACAAGGGAACATTAAGCGAAGAACATAATGAATTTCATCACCTCGAGGGGAAGTAAGGACAACTCCAGCCCCGAGCCCTCCAACTGCATGGATCCGTCAAAGTGAATAGTCTAGTATGTACTATCCGGTTTGTCTTCTGGTGCCTGCAACTCGGTCCAGTCATTGATGAAATCCACAAGGGCCTGGGATTTGATGGTTGTGCGAGGCATATACTTCAAACCGTGTGGCCCAAGCTCAATAGCCCACTTAGCAACCCGGCCAGTTACCTCCCTGTTCTGAATTATATCTCCCAAAGGAGTAGAACTGACCACTGTGATGGGATGACCTTGAAAGTACTGCTTAAGTTTCCGACTTGCCATAAACACCCCATACACCAGCTTCTGCCAATGCGGATATCTTTGCTTTGACTCAATGAGCACTTCGCTGATATAGTAAACCGACCTTTGAACCGGGTACTCCTTCCCAGCCTCCTTGCGCTCCACCACAATGGCAACACTGGCAGCCTGGGCATTAGCAGCCACATACAACAATAGTGGCTCCTTATCAACGGGAGCAGCAAGAACTGGCGGTTCAGCTAACTGCCGCTTCAAGTCCTCAAACGCCGCATCAGCTGCATCACTCCAAACAAAATTGTCGGGTTTTTTCAACATCTGATACAGAGGAATTGCCTTCTCTCGCAAACGGCTGATAAACCAGCTCAAAGCCGCAATACGACCTGCCAGTCACTGAACATCATTGATACACGCCGGTTTAGCCAAGGATGTAATTGCCTTGATCTTTTCCGGATTAGCCTCAATGCCTCTGTTAGACACCAGAAAGCCTAAGAGCTTGCCTGCCGGAACACCAAAAAGACATTTAGCCGGATTGAGCATCATTTTATTGACTCTCAGATTATCAAAGGTTTCTCGCAAATCAGATATGAGTGTCTCTGCTTTCCTGGACTTGACCACAATATCGTCCACATAAGCATGAACATTGCGCCCAATCTGAGTATGAAGACAATTCTACGCATAGCGTTGATAAGTTGCCTGGGCACTCTTGAGCCCAAAGGGCATGGATACATAGCAGAAGGCTCCAAAGGGAGTAATGAAAGCTGTCTTCTCCTGGTCCTTAACCGCCATCTTGATCTGATGATAACCAGAATAAGCATCCAAAAAACTCAAACGCTCACAACCCACCGTAGCATCAATGATTTGATCAATACGAGGGAGGGCGAAGGGATCAGCAGGGCAAGCTTTATTCAAATCTGTGTAATCCACACACATACGCCAAGTGCCGTTTTTCTTAAGCACCAGCACCGGATTAGCCAACCACTCTGGGTGAAACACTTCGACAATAAAACCAGCAGCCAACAAACGGGCTACCTCTTCTCCAATGGCCTTGCGTCGTTCCTCGTTGAAGCGGCGAAGGAACTGTTTGACCGGTTTAAACTTGGGATCAATATTGAGAGTGTGCTCAGCGAGTTCCCTCGGTACACCTGGCATGTCAGAAGGCTTCCATGCAAAAATGTCCCGGTTCTCACGGATGAACTCGATGAGCGCGGTTTCCTATTTCGGATCCAGATTTGTGCTGATACTAAACTGCTTGGATGAATCGCCAGGAACGAAATCAACAAGTTTAGTTTCATCAGCCGGTTTGAACTTCAGGGTCGGATCATGTTCTGTAGAAAGCTTCTTCAAGGAAGTCATGTCTGCCGGATCAACATTGTCCTTATAGAACTTTAACTCCTCCGTTGCACAAACCGGTTCAGCATATGCCACATCTCCTTCCTCACACTCCAGAGCAATCTTACGGCTGCCATGAACCGTAATGGTCCCTTTGTGACCCGGCATCTTGAGCTACAGATAAACATAACACGACCTTTCCATGAACTTAGCATAGACCGACCGTCCAAATAAAGCATGGCACAGACTTCTGATTTTAACCACTTCAAAGGTCAGTGTCTCGGACCTTGAGTCATGATCATCTCCAAAAACCACCTCGAGAGCTATCTTACCAACTGGGTAAGCCGATTTGCCAGGAACCACTCCGTGAAAAACGGTGTTTGACCTCTAAGATTCTTATCTGTCAACCCCATACGCTGGAAGGTTTCATAGTACATGATATTGATACTGCTCCCTCCGTCCATGAGTACCTTGGTAAACTTATAACCTCCCACCCGAGGTGCAACCACCAAAGCTAGGTGACCCGGATTGTCAACCCGGGGTGGGTGATCCTCCCTGCTCCAGACAATAGGCTGCTCAGACTAGCGTAGATAACGGGGCACCGCCGGTTCAACAGAGTTCACTGCCCTTTTATGGAGCTTCTGGTCGCGCTTGCACAAGCTAGTAGTGAAGACATGATACTGTCCGCCATTTAACTGCTTTGGGTTGCTCTGATAACCCGACTGTTGTTGATTCCCCTGATTACCCTGTTGATGATTACCACCTTGGTGGTTCTGACTGCCCTAATTATTCTAAAACGCTGAGCTTGAACCGCCACCACCGTAACCCGGCCCATGGAATCCTGGACCGGAACCACCAGATGGACCCTGATCATACCGAAAAAGATCAGAATTTTTGAACTCCTTCATGATATGGCAATCCTTCCAAAGGTGTGTGGCCGGAGCTTCCTTTGTCCCGTTCTTCGGGCAGGGCTGGTTTAACAGGCGTTCCAGATTCATTCCTCCACCGCGCAGGGGCGGTTTACCCCTACGACGCTGCATATTACCCTGCACATTGGTGTTAGCCACAAAAACGGAATTATCCGCTTTACGCTTACCACTGTTTCCCTGGCTCGCCTGATTATGTTGTCCTTTTGAACCGACATTCTTCTTTCCCTTCTCCTATTTCTCTTCATCAGAATCAGGGTCTTTGGTGTTATCAGAATCAGCATACTTAACCAGAGCCGCCATAAGTGTTCCCATATCATTGCAGTGGTGCTTGAGTCGTCTCAACTTCATTTTCAATGACTTAAACCGGCAATTGCACTCCAATGTTACGATCACCATGTCAGCATTGATACGGTCCGACGAATGCAAAACTTCTGAAACCTGGCGCACCCAATGAGTCGTTGACTCGTTCTCTCCTTGGACACATGCATCTAAATCCACAATGGACATAGGTTGTTTGCACGTATCTTTGAAGTTTGCTATGAACTTGGCCTTCAATTGGTCCCATGATCCGATGGAGTTAGCGGGCAAGCTTTTTAACCAAGTGTGGGCCGTTCCTTCCAACATCATGGTGAAGTATTTTGCACATGCCGCTTCATCTACATCCAGCATCTCCATTGCCATCTCATAACTTTCAACCCACGCCTCGGGGGGTTGATCAGCAATGTAATTAGGCACCTTGCGCGGCGCTTTCAAATCCTTGGGCAGCCGCACATTACGGAGAGCCGGGATGAGACACGGCACTCCTCAAGAGCTGAAGGAAAACCCTGTCCCTCGCTCTATTGATGCTGTTGGCTGAACCGGGGCGGGTTGATGATGACCTGCGTACTGTGCCGCTAAAGCGGCCTCCCTTCGCGCTCTGCCATTATCCACTACATCCTGAGCATTCCGACCACCGTTCACCGGATTAGCCCCCCGAGGCGCATCTCGACACCGCACACTGCTTGACACGGCCGGCTTATCCATGTGCCTGCTATAACTCTTGCTCGGACGGGGGGTTGAATGTATTCTGTCTCGGCTGTAGGAATAACCCTATTGCTGAACAACTTTACTTTGAAGAAGATCCCTGGCCCGTCGAGTCTTGATTGCTGCTAAGGAATCACCCTCCATCGGAATAGCCACCAAACGTGACACTGCTGCAATCATGTTATCCGAAGGACTGCAAAAGTGAGCCGGCGGTGTTGTGACATACTGTGGCGGGTTGTCCATCCGTCGAGGCGGGTCCATCGCCCGTGGCTGATCCGGCACTGCCCCGGGTGCTTCGGTCCGGTTTACTCCTGCCGGATTGCTAGGCCCAGCTCCCGGCGTACTGAAGAGATTCAGACCCTCGTAAATTTGTGGCAGTCGAGACTGGTATTTCCTTCTCATAACTTCGATTGATGTGTTCTGATCCAACGTAAGCCGGTAATTCTGCGCTTGGATTTCCTGCGATCGGGCATCTAAAGCGGCCTGTTCCTCGTCCAACCTGGCCTCCTCAGCTACCAAGTCCGCCTTGGCCTGAACTATCTGATCCTTTAACTTCGCAACATCCGCATTGTGCTGAACCTGAGTCTCCGGAGTTACCGCTGTGGTCAATAGTGTCGTCCAATCGTCCAGTAAACTGGCAAGAACTTGAGTCGACCGGCGCACCGGGCCTCCTGCCGCGGCTACCGATCCGGAGACCATTGCTGCTGTAGATTAAGATTGCACGGTGGGCTGCGTACCAGCCATGAAGATCGCGACCCGGTTTGGCGGTTCAAGGGATCCGGAATACTGTCACCATCGGAGTATCCCTGGAACCGGCCATCGTGCAATTGGTATAGCGACTCGGTTTCGCCAGTGGATGATTCACCATCTGAGTAGACGGCCGTCTCACCGTCGGACACCATGGATGAATCCTACGAACGCACGTTTCATGGCAGGCTGAACCCGGGCAGGACTTGCACGCTAAGCCGTCTCGACGAGGTCGGTGGAGATGTCCGGCTCAGGGCCCGGTTCGCCGATCTTAATGATGAAAACGTGAATTCCTCCAAAGGGGACCCGGTACCCGTACTCAATTGAGCCGGCCTTGGGGCCCCATCCTGCGTCGTCGATGTAGAGCTTGCCGCGACGACTCTTGGTCATCCGGCCAACCACGTACCCCTTGAGTCCTTGAAAGCTGCCCTTCAAGAACTCGAAACCATCATGTGATAGCCCCACGGTGGGGGCCAACTGTCGTGGAAATATCACGTCAGATGTCCTAGCAGAAGGACTTAGTCATGGAGCCATCGCAATGAGGTTGGCCTGAAGGAGTTAAACCGGACAAGGGACACGAGAGTTATACTACTTCGGCCCCTTCGATGAAGGTAAAAGCCTACATCTAGTTTGTGATGGGATTATTGGGGTTTCGATGACCAGGGAGCAAACACGCTAGCCTGGGTCTCGAGTTGTTGTCTGTTGTCCCAGAACCGCCGCCGGGTCGTCCCTTTATATACACAGGTCGACGCCCGGCCGGTTTACAGAGTTCCAAGGCCGACTCATACAAGTGTTCAGCTCGGTCTCTCCCTTTCCCTAGCTTACAATACAAGTAAACAACTATGGCGGTTTACCGCTATGGGCCCTAATACGCCTCTGGGCTTGGGCCTCTCAGCTTCATTAGTAAAGCGCCATCTTCTTGTCTTCAAGAACTTCAGTATGGTTGAGCGTGAACCGGCCCCTCCTGGGTGGTTTATGCTCAGTAGTTATATCATCAACAGAAAGGGTTGCAAGGCACGTATTGTATTGTTTCCATCGAGGATAACAAGATGGGGTTTATATCATATTGCTTGAGTTTATCGCTCTACATCATGTCATCTTACTTAATGCGTTACTCTGTTCTTATGAACTTAATACTCTAGATGCATGCTAGATAGCGGTCGATGTGTGGAGTAATAGTAGTAGATGCAGCAGAGTCGGTCTACTTGTTATGGACGTGATGCCTATATACATGATCATGACTAGATAATATCATAATTATTCGCTTTTCTATCAATTGCTCGACAGTAATTTGTGCACCCACCGTAATACTTATGCTATCTTGAGAGAAGCCACTAGTGAAACCTATGGCCCCCGGGTCTATCTCTTATCATATTTTCTTCCAATCTACTTTTATTTGCATCTTTACTTTTTGCATCTATATTATAAAATACCAAAAATATATTTATCTTATCTTACTATCTTTATTAGATCTCACTTTCGCAAGTGGCCGTGAAGGGATTGACAACCCCTTTATTGCGTTGGTTGCGAGTTCTTTGTTTGTTTGTGTAGGTGCGTGGGACTTTTGAGGAGCCTCCTACTGGATTGATACCTTGGTTCTCAAAAACTGAGGGAAATACTTACGCTACTATTGCTGCATAACCCTCTCCTCTTCGAGGAAAACCAACGCAAGCTCAAGACGTAGCAACCATCTCCTCTCAAAACCCTAGTTCATCTCTTGTATTCAATTCTTGTCTCCAAGTCCGGGATTGGTACTAGTAGGTTGCTAGTAGTGTTGATTACTCCTTGTAGTTGATGCTAGTTGGTTTATTTGGTGGAAGATCATATGTTCAGATCCTTTATGCATATTAATACCCCTCTGGTTATGAACATGAATATGCTTTTTGAGTAGTTACGTTTGCTCCTGAGGACATGGGAGAAGTCTTGCTATTAGTAGTCATGTGAATTTGGTATTCGTTCGATATTTTGATGAGATGTATGTTGTCTAGCCTCTAGTGGTGTTATGTGAACGTCGACTACATAACACTTCACCATTATTTGGGCCTAGAGGAAGGCATTGGGAAGTAATAAGTAGATGATGGGTTGCTAGAGTGATGTAAGCTTAAACCCTAGTTTATGCGTTGCTTCGTAAGGGGCTGATTTGGATCCATATGTTTCATGCTATGGTTAGGTTTACCTTAATACTTTTGTTGTAGTTGCGGATGCTTGCAATAGAGGTTAATCATAAGTGGGATGCTTGTTCAAGTAAGAACAGCACCCAAGCACCGGTCCACCCACATATCAAATTATCAAAGTACAGAAAGCGAATCATATGAACATGATGAAAACTAGCTTGACAATATTCCCATGTGTCCTCGGGAGCGCTTTTCTACATATAAGAGTTTGTCCAGGCTTGTCCTTTGCTACAAAAAGGATTGGGCCACCTTGCTACACTTTATTTACTTTTGTTACTTGTTGCTCGTAACAAATTATCCTATCACAAAACTATCTGTTACCACTTATTTCAAGATTTGCAGAGAATACCTTGCTGAAAACCGCTTATCATTTCCTTCGCTCTTCGTTGGGTTCGACACTCTTACTTATCGAAGGACTATGATAGATCCCCTATACTTGTGGGTCATCAAGAATCTTTTCTCGCCGTTGTCGGGAGTGAAGCGCCTTTGGTAGGTGGAATTTGGTAAGGAAAAAATTATATAGTGTGCTGAAATTTACTGTCACTTGTTACTATGGAAAGTAATCCTCTGAGGGGCTTGTTCGGGGTATCTTCACCCCGACCAGTAGAGCAAAGATTTGCTCCTCAACCTACTGAACCTACTGAAAATGAAATTATTCCCTTTGAAGTTCCTTCGGGTATGTTAGAAAAACTGCTAGCTAATACTTTTACAAGAGATGGAACAAAGCATCCTGGTGAACACCTAATATATGTGGATGAAGTTTGTGGATTATTTAAGCTTACAGGTATACCCGATGATGTTGTTAAGAAGAAGGTCTTCCCTTTATCTTTGAAGGGAGATGCATCGACATGGTATAGGCTATGTGATGACACGGGATCATGGAACTATAAACGAATGAAGCTGGAATTTCATCAAAAGTATTATCCTATGCATCTTGTTCATCGTGATCGCAATTATATATATAATTTTTGGCCTCACGAAGGATAAAGCATCGCTCAAGCTTGGGGGAGGCTTAAATCAATGTTATATTCATGCCACAATCATGGGCTCTCAAGAGAAATAATTCTTCAAAATCTTTATGCTCGGCTTTCTGAAAACAATCGCACCATGCTCGATACTTCTTGTGCTGGCTCTTTTATGATGAAGACTATTGAAATCAGATGGAATTTATTGGATAGAATTAAATGCAACTCTGAAGATTGGGATCTCGACAAAGGTAAGGAGTCAGGTATGTTTAGTCTTTTATGGATACCGACATTTTTCGTAAGTTTAGCACTAAATATGGACTTGCCTATGAGATAGTAGCTTCTTTCTGTGAATCTTTTGCTACTTATGTTGATCTCCCCAAAGAGAAGTGGTTTAAATATCATCCTCCCATAGAAGTAAAAGTAGCTGCACCTACTAAAGTTGAAGAAAAGATTATCACTTATAATGATCCTGTTGTTCCTACTTCTTATATTGAGAAACCACCTTTTCCTGTTAGAATAAAGGATCATGCTAAAGCTTCAACTGTAGTTCGTAAAAGTAATATTAGAACTTATACACCTCCTGAGCAAATTAAAGTTGAACCTAATGTTGCTATTGTTAAAGATCTCTAGCTGATAATATTGATGGGCATGTTATTCAATTCTGCGGTGAAACTGCTAGAATTTCCAAACCCTGTGCTAAAGATAAACATAGACCTGTGGTAGGCGTGCCTATTATTTCTGTTAAGATAGGAGATCATTGTTATCATGGCTTATGTGATATGGGTGCTAGTGCTAGTGTTATACCTCATACTTTATACGAAGAAATTAAGCATGAAATTGCACCTGCTGAGTTAGAAGGTATTGATGTTACAATTAAACTTGCCAATAGAGATACTATATCAGCAATGGGAATTGTTAGAGATGTTGAAGTCTTGTGTGGGAAAACTAAATATCCTGCTGATTTTCTTGTTCTTGGTTCCCCACAAGATAGCTTTTGTCCCATTATATTTGGTAGACCCTTCTTGAACACCGTTAATGCTAAGATAGATCATGAAAAGAATGTTGTTACTATTGGCTTGATTGATATGACTCATGAGTTTAATTTCTCTAAATTTAGTAGACAACACCGTGAAGAAGAATTGCCTAGTAAAGATGAAATTATTGGTCTTGCTTCTATTGTCGTACCTCCTAGTGATCCTTTAGAGCAATATTTGCTAGACCATGAAAATGATATGTTTATGAATGAAAGAAGGGAAATAGATGAAGTATTCTTTAATCAGGAACACATTCTGAAACACAATTTGCCTGTTGAAATCCTAGAGGATCCTCCTCCACCCAAGGGTGACCCCATGTTTGAGCTTAAACCATTGCCTGATAATCTTAAATATGCTTATCTTGATGAAAAGAAAATATATCCTGTTATTATTAGTGCTAAACTTTCAGAGCATGAAGAAGATTATTGAAAACTCTCAAGAAGCACTGTGCTGATATTGGATATACTGTTGATGATCTTAAGGGCATTAGTCCCACTCTATGTCAACATAAAATAAATTTGGAAGAAGATGCCAAACCGGTTCGTGATCATCAACGATGGCTGAATCCTAAGATGAAAGAAGTGGTAACAAAAGAAATACTAAAGCTTCTGGAGGCATGTATAATTTATCCCGTTGATGATAGTCAGTGGGTAAGTCCTGTCCATTGTGTCCCTAAGAAGGGAGGTATTACTGTTGTTCCTAATGATAAAGATGAATTGATTCCGCAAAGAATTATTACATGTTATAGGATGGTAATTGATTTCCGTAAATTAAATAAGGCCACTAAGAAAGATCATTACCCCTTACCTTTTATTGATCAAATGCTAGAAAGACTATGCAAACATACACATTATTGCTTTCTAGATGGTTATTCTGGTTTCTCTCAAATACCTATGTCAGCTAAAGATCAATCAAAGACCACTTTTACTTGCCGTTTTGGTACTTTTGCTTATAGACGTATGCCTTTCGGTTTATGTAACGCACCTGCTACCTTTCAAAGATGCATGATGGCTATATTCTCTGACTTTTGTGAAAAGATTTGTGAGGTTTTCATGGATGACTTTTCTGTCTATGGATCCTCTTTTGATGATTGCTTGAGCAATCTTGATCGAGTTTTGCAGAGATGTGAAGAAACTAATCTTGTCTTGAATTGGGAAAAGTGCCACTTTATGGTTAATGAAGGTATTGTCTTGGGGCATAAAGTTTCTGAAAGAGGTATTGAAGTTGATAAAGCCAAGGTTGATGCTATTGAAAGATGCCATGTCCCAAGGACATCAAAGGTATAAGTAGGTCCCGTGGTCACGCCAGATTTTATAGGAGGTTCATTCAGACTTCTCAAAATATCTCGGCCTCGACTAATTTATTACAAAAAGATATACCATTTGTCTTTGATGATGATTGTGTAGAAGCATTTGAAATACTTAAGAAAGCATTGATTTCCGCACCTATTGTTCAGCCACCTGATTGGAATTTACCCTTTGAAATTATGTTTGATGCTAGTGATTATGCTGTAGGTTCTGTTCTAGGGCAAACAGTTTATAAGAAATTAAATGTTATCTATTATGCTAGTAAGACCTTAGACAATGCTCAAAGAAACTATGCTACTACTGAAAAAGAATTCTTAGCAGTTGTATTTGCTTGTGATAAGTTCAGACCTTATATTGTTGATTCTAAAGTAACTATTCACACCGATCATGCTGCTATTAAATATCCGATGGAAAAGAAAGATGCTAAACCTAGACTTATTAGATGGGTTCTCCTGCTACATGAATTTGATTTGCATATTGTTGATAGAAAGGAGCTGAGAACCCCGTTGCAGACAACTTGTCTAGGTTAGAAAATGTTCTTGATGACCCACTACCTATTGATGATAGCTTTCTGATGAGCAATTAAATGGCATAAATGCTTCTCGTAGTACTCCGTTTTATGCTGATTATGCCAATTACATTGTTGCTAAATTTATACCACCTAGTTTCACATACCAACAAAAGAAAAAGTTTTTCTATGATTTGAGACATTACTTTTGGGATGACCCGCATCTTTATAAAGGAGTAGATGGTGTTATTAAACGTTGTGTACCTAAGCATAAACAGGAACAGATCCTACGCAAGTGTCACTCCGAAGCTTATGGAGGGCACCACACTGGAGATAGAACTGCACATAAGTTATTGCAATCTGGTTTTTATTGGCCTACTCTCTTCAAGGATGCCCGTAAGTTTGTCTTATCTTGTGATGAATGTCAAAGAATTGGTAATATTAGTAGACGTCAAGAAATGCCTATGAATTATTCGCTTGTTATTGAACCATTTGATGTTTGGGGCTTTGATTATATGGGACCTTTTCCTGCCTCTAATGGATATACACATATTTTAGTTGCTGTTGATTATGTTACTAAGTGGGTAGAAGCTATTCCAACTAGTAGTGCTGATCATAACACTTCTATTAAAATGCTTAAAGAAGTCATTTTTCCAAGGTTTGGAGTCCCTAGATATTTAATGACTAATGGTGGTTCACATTTTATTCATGGTGCTTTCCGAGAAATGCTTGCTAAGTATGATGTTAATCATATAATTGCATCTCCATATCACCCTCAGTCTAGTGGTCAAGTAGAATTGAGTAATAGAGAACTCAAATTAATTTTGCAAAAGACTGTCAATAGGTCTAGAAAGAATTGGTCCAAGAAACTTGATGATGCATTATGGGCCTATAGAACTGCATATAAAAATCCTATGGGTATGTCTCCGTATAAAATGGTTTATGGAAAAGCATGTCACTTACCTCTCGAACTAGAACATAAGGCTTATTGGGCTATTAAAGAGCTCAATTATGATTTCAAACTTGCCGGAGAGAAGAGGTTATTTGATATTAGCTCACTTGATGAATGGAGAACCCAAGCTTATGAGAATGCCAAGTTGTTTAAAGGAAAAGTTAAAAGATGGCATGATAAAAGGATACAAAAGCGTGAGTTTAATGTAGGTGATTATGTATTGCTATACAACTCTCGTTTAAGATTTTTTGCAGGAAAACTTCTCTCTAAATGGGAATGCCCCTATGTCATCGTGGAGGTCTATCGTTCCAGTGCCATAAAAATCAACAACTTCGAAGGCACAAATCCGAAGGTGGTGAACGGTCAAAGAATCAAACATTATATCTCAGGTAATCCTATAAATGTTGAAACCAATGTTATTGAAACCGTAACCCCGGAGGAATACATAAGGGACACTTTCCAGAACGTTTCAGACTCCGAAAAGGAATAGGTATGTGGTACGGTAAGTAAACCGACTCCAAAACAGTTTTTAAGGAAATATTTCTCCGTTTTGGAATATTTAGAAAAATAGAAAAATAAGTAGCAGTCCGGGAAGGACACGAGGGCCCACGAGGGTGGAGGGCACGCTCTACCCCCTGGGCGCGCCCCCCTACCTCGTGGGCACCTCGTGTGCCTTCCGGACTCCATTTTCTTGCATGATACGCATTTTGGTCGGTAAAAACTCATTATGTAACCTACCGAAGGTTTTGACTCTTGTATCACGCAAATATCCTCTGTTCTTGTTTCGAGCTGTCCTGCTGCAGATTAGAGCAACATGTCGTCCCAGGACTCGGAAGGAGAAAGTTATGTGGCTGATTTCCTTTCAAATCCTAAAGTCTACGGAGATGTGGAGCATTGTGGTTGGACTACAGAGGAAGAAGAGGACTATAAACCTAAGAGAAAGGAGGAGACGAGCTCGGATGAGGATGAAGTCCCTCTACCTCAACGTGGGGATATGCACATGAAGTTCAAGAAGTCTAGCCTCCCTAAGAGTGCTAAATTATCTAACAATCGATCTATTCCTTCTCGTTTTCGACAAAAAAGCAAAGAAGATTTATGTAACAAGATCTTGAAGCTGGAATCGGAGGTCGATGATTTAAAGGAGGAAATTGCTCTCTTCAATTATAATATGGAGAAGCTGAAAGCACAATTTACATCATCATCAACCCCATCATCCTCTTCACCAACAAAGAAGGAGATATAATCACATGGGTATGGGCACTCCCCTTGGCAACTGCCAAGCTTGGGGGAGGTGCCTCGGTATCGTATCACCATCACATCTCCTATCTTTACCGTTTTTCTTAGTTCGATCCTATTAGTAGTATCTTGATCTAGTATAATAAAGTTTATGGCATGATCTCGTTTTGAGTTTTTGCTTTTTGATCTCTCTTTGTAATCGAGTCCATGAGCTATATAATAAAGATTAGTGTTGAGTCAAGGGCTTGACTGTTTTTCCATGATCATGAGTGAATAAAAGAAAGAGAAAAGAATAAAAAGAAACAAAGAGTTCATATTGATCTTATTGAGAGTAATGACTTCACCTAGAAAGAGTATGATGATTAAAAGTTGTTGGGAGTTGGCAAACATAGCTTTGGTCATCGTTGCAATTAATAGGAAGTAATAAGGAAAGAGAGGTTTCACATATAACTATACTATTATTGACATCTTTCATGATTGGGAGCACTCATTAAAATATGACATGCTAAAGAGTTGATGTTGGACAAGGAAGACAACGTAATGGGTTATGTTTTCTTATATGTGAGATAAAGTATGTTGGCATGGATCATCCAACATGTTGAGCTTGCCTTTCCCCCTCATGCTAGCCAAATTCTCAGCACCAAGTAGAGATACTACTTGTGCTTCCAAAACCCTTAAACCAGTTTTGCCACGAGAGTCCACCATACCTACCTATGGATTGAGTAAGATTCTTCAAGTAAGTTGTCATCGGTGCAAGCAATAAAAATTGCTCTCTAAATATGTATGATTTATTAGTGAGGGAGAAAATAAGCTTTACGATCTTGTGATGTAGAAGTAATAAAAGCGACGGACTGCATAATAAAGGTTTATATCACAAGTGGCAATATAAAGTGACGTTCTTTTGCATTAAGATTTTGTGCATCCAACCATAAAAGCGCATGGCAACCTCTGCTTCCCTCTGTGAAGTGCCTATCTTTTATTATTATCCTCTACCTTATGCAAGAGTCATGGTGATCTTCACCTTTCCTTTTTACATTTTATCCTTTGGCAAGCACAGTATGTTGGAAAGATCCTGATAGATATATCTAATTGGATATAGGGGAGCATGAGTGATTATTGTTGACATTACCCTTGAGGTAAAAGGTTGGGAGGCGATAAGCCCCTATCTTTCTCTGTGTCTGATTAAAACTCTATAACCACAAGTATTGCGTGAGTGTTAGCAATTATGAAAGACTAAATGATAGTTGAGTATGTGGACTTGCTATTAAGCTCTGACATAGACTCTTTCTGATGTTACGATAAATTGCAATTGTTTCAATGACTGAGATTATAGTTTGTTGGTTCTCAATAAAGTTTCTGATTCATACTTTTGCATTGTGAATAGATTATTACTTGAGCATAAGAAATCATGTGACAAAATCCATATGTGTTGCTGTTATGAGAAAAATCATGATGCCTTCATGTCCGTATTTTTATTTATATCGACACCTCTACCTCTAAACATGGGGACATATTTATCGTTATCGGCTTCCGTTTGAGGACAAGCGAGGTCTAAGCTTGGGGGAGTTGATACGTCCATTTTGCATCATGCTTTTATATCGATATTTATTGCATTATGGGCTGTTATTACACATTATGCCACAATACTTATGCCTATTCTCTCTTATTTTAGAAGGTTTACATAAGGAGGGAGAATGCCGGCAGCTGGAATTCTGGGCTGGAAAAGGAGCAAATATTACAGACCTATTCTGCACAACTCCAAAAGTCCTGAAACTCCACCAAAGTCATTTTTGGAAATAATAAAAAATATTGAGCGGAAGAAGTTCACCAGAGGGGACCCACTGCCCACGAGGGTGGGGGCGCTACCCCCTGGCGCCCCTGCCTCGTGGGCCCCTGTTGGCTCTCCGATGGCCATCTTCCGCTATATGAGGTCTTTCGTCAAGGGAAAAATCATAAGCAACCTTTCATGACGAAACTCCGCCGCCACGAGGCGGAACCTTCATGAAGCAATCTAGGGCTCCGGCAGAGCTGCTCGGGGACACTTCCTCCGTGAGGGGAAATCATTGCCAACATCATCACCAACGCCTCCTCTCATCGGGAGAGGGCAATCTCCATCAACATCTTCACCAGCACCATCTCCTCTCAAAACCCTAGTTCATCTCTTGTATTCAATTCTTGTCTCCAAGTCCTGGATTGGTACTAGTAGGTTCCTAGTAGTGTTGATTACTCCTTGTAGTTGATGCTAGTTGGTTTATTTGGTGGAAGATCATATGTTCAGATCCTTTATGCATATTAATACCCCTCTGATTATGAACATGAATATGCTTTGTGAGTAGTTACGTTTGTTCCCGAGGACATGGGAAAAGTCTTGCTATTAGTAGTCATGTGAATTTGGTATTCGTTCGATATTTTGATGAGATGTATGTTGTCTAGCCTCTAGTGGTGTTATGTGAACGTCGACTACATAACACTTCACCGTTATTTGGGCCTAGAGGAAGGCATGGGGAAGTAATAATTAGATGATGGGTTGCTAGAGTGACAGAAGCTTAAACCCTAGTTTATGCGTTGCTTCGTAAGGGGCTGATTTGGATCCATATGTTTCATGCTATGGTTAGGTTTACCTTAATACTTTTGTTGTAGTTGCGGATGCTTGCAATAGAGGTTAATCATAAGTGGGATGCTTGTTCAAGTAAGAACATCACCCAAGCATCGGTCCACCCACATATCAAATTTTCAAAGTACCGAACACGAATCATATGAACGTGATGAAAACTAGCTTGACGATATTCCCATGTGTCCTCGGGAGCGCTTTTCTCCATATAAGAGTTTGTCCAGGCTTGTCCTTTGCTACAAAAAGGATTGGGCCACCTTGCTGCACTTTATTTACTTTTGTTACTTGTTGCTCGTTACAAATTATCCTATCACAAAAATATCTGTTACCACTTATTTCAAGATTTTGCAGAGAATACCTTGCTGAAAACCACTTATCATTTCCTTCTGCTCCTCATTGGGTTCGACACTCTTACTTATCGAAAGGACTACGATAGATCCCCTATACTTGTGGGTCATAAACGTGCATAGTATATGCGCTCAAACTTAAGTAGGTTTGAATCTCACCATGACCTATACTACGATAACACAAACCAAAGGAAGAATCCGCCATGGTAACCTATCTTGTTGTCGGTCAAGGTGATCATGGATGTCCATGTGGGCCCATGAATATATAGGCTTGTCTCCCATAACCACACGAGGGACTTTACCGTTCGAAGACAACCACTACATGCATATGTATGGAGGTGATGCGTGCATGCATGTTTGAATACCATTTCACAACATTGATATGGCGCGTGCATCGAAAATCATACAGTTCCCACATAGAGCGAGATCGGTTCATGACGTGCCGTTGTACTAGCCACTTCGACTCGATGGGAGGGATTCATGCATACACATCCATGTGTGTGTGCTCAAACTGTATCATGTCATCCCAGAGCATGACTGGGGGAGTCCTGGATTAGGGGGTGTCCGGATGGCCGGACTATGACCTTTGGCCGGACTCACGGACTATGAAGATACAAGACTGAAGACTTCGTCCCGTGTCCGGATAGGACTTTCCTTGGCGTGGAAGGCAAGCTTGGCGATTCGATATGAAGATCTCCTCCCATTGTAACCGACTCTGTGTAACCCTAGCCCTCTCCGATGTCTATATAAACCGGAGAGTTTTAGTCCGTAGGACGAACAACAATCATACCATAGGCTAGCTTCTAGGGTTTAGCCTCTCTGATCTCGTGGTAGATCAAATCTTGTACTACCCATATCATCAATATTAATCAAGCAGGAGTAGGCTTTTACCTCCATCGAGAGGGCCCGAACCTGGGTAAAAACATCGTGTCCCTTGTCTCCTGTTACCATCCGCCTAGACGCACAGTTCGGGACCCCCTACCCGAGATCCGCCGGTTTTGACACCGACAATGACCTATATATATACCGTATTACAAACAAAAAATAATCCCCTCCTAAGTCAAATTAACCTCTCTTGTTGTCAGGCAAAAAGTAGTGATGGACCAAGAGGGCTTACAGATGGAAAGCATCGATATTGCTGATAACCGCTTAAGTGGGTGCGAGAGGACAACCACCATCGCTTTGCATGTGGGACAAACATATGTTGAATACCCAAAATGCACAACTTTGATGTGCCACATGCCTCAAAAACCGTAAAGCCCCCACACAGAGCGAGGTTCATGAAGCGTACTACATATGATGGTCCCCTTCTCCCTCTTCGACGCATACTATATGCTCCTATCATAATACAACCCAAAACGAATCCTCCTCGATGGTGAAATTAATTAACCTCTCCCGATGTAGGTCAAAGTGATGCATGCATCGACGATGGCCTCGTGGGCCCACAGATGGAAGCGTCACACGTGAGTGTTCTAGCTAGGATAACCACTGCCTGCATGCATGTGGCCCAAAGAGGTGTTGTGTGATGCTTGAATAGCCAATTTCACAACTTTGATGTGGCACGTGCCTCGGAAACCTAAAAGTTGCGACACTGAGTGATGTGTACTTGTTCACGGACGCGTACGTATAGTATATATGCTAGTCCCTCCCACCTCTTCGACGAGTACTATATATATACTCCCACCATAACACAAACAAAAAAGATTCTACCTTGCTGGTCAAATTAACCTCACTGTCGGCCGTTCGTCAAAGTGATGGACGACAACCTCGCGGGCCCACAGAAAGTGTCACACGCGGGTATCGACTGTCGTGTAGGACAACCATCGACTGCATGTGGTCAAAACATGTATGTATGAAAGGGTTGTGTAATATTTTAAATAACAAATTCACGACTCTGATGTGGCACCAGCCTAACAAAACGGCCCACCCACACGGTGGCTCACAACTCATAGTGTACTGCGAGCCACCCGCCACCCCCAGACACACACACCCACACACACACCACGAATCCACCGCAACTACGATGCATGTTAAATTATCCCGCGGTGAACATGTGTTACCAAAGGAGGGACGTTTTCATTTTGAAAAAAAAAATAGAGATCATTAAGACGTTTTAGTACATTGATTGATTCTCTATGTATAATGTGCAAACATCAAATTTGAGCTACATGCACACGTGACAGTGCACCTAAATGGATTGCAAAAACACACGTGTCTCACTGGGTGCATGTTTACTCCCCGTGCAAGAAATTTCAAACATTGAGAATCTTGATTTTTAAATTCTAGTACATCCAAAACTTATCTAAAGTTCATGAAACTTATCGTGTTGTCATATGGACACCAATACAAAGTGGCATTGTACTTTTTTTCAAATTTGAGAGCAGTTTTGATATAATATTTATCTAATTACAAATGGGAGATTATTAATAATTGGGAACCAATATCCCAAACGGATTATTTATTTGAACCGTGAGCGTTAGACCCACAATTGATACATGCAATACCTCGGTTAAGCAATAAAGCGGCAGCATTAATCATCCAAATAGAAAAAAACAATATATGTGCCGCCACACGACCTGTGTGCCCTACGAGCAGGCCTGAGTTGACGGGACGCATGCGAGCAGGCGTGAGTTGACGGGACGCATGTGCGCAGTCCGCCGCGCAAGCAGACCGGGAGGCATGCGTGTAGGTGTGTGAATTGACGGAGGCGTGCTCGCTGCATAGTGTTATCGGGAGGCATGCGAGTAGCTGTGTGAAATGACAGTAGGCATGCCAGCAGTCCGGTACGCAGGCTCACCGGGAGGCGAGCCTGCGGTTTGACCGCCGCCCGTCTCTCTCCCACTACTCCATATTAATGGTGCGCCCGAGCGACCGCACCCCCCATCCTCGCCACACACAGAGTCCTCTCTCTCCGCCTGCATCCTCGACACCGCTCTCAGTCCTCAAAGCCGTCAGTGTATGAGAATGCCACCGAAGCGCCCCATCGGAGGGCGTGGCGACGTCGGGGCTGCTGAAGCACCGGAGCACGGTGTGGAGATGGAGACAGAGGTTGCCGTCACCGCCGGCGAGTTATCGCTGCACCCTGACATCGTCGACACCGTCGAGCTTCCACAGCCGGAGGCGGAGTTCCACACTGACTCTGGTGACGACTCGGGCGATGACCACTGCGACGACTCCGACAATGACGAACAACTGGTTAGTCATCTATACCCATTTATGTGTCAAATAGATCCTAGGGTTTCTCTAGTTACTCCTGCCTCCCCCTTTTTGGAATAGAAATCCTATGATTATGTTCTCCCAATCCATGAAATCTGAGTAAGTTTCGTTAGATCCGTGTAGTGTATTGATTATTTGAATGGTACAAGTGATAAGTGATTAGTTGTTTCATTTGTGCAAATGATTTCTACTAGTAATCCGACAAGGGTTAGTGTTCGTGCTAATAATTCCTAGCCAGGACTTGACAATTGATTTTGAATGGAGTTCCGTATCACCGTACTAGATGACTTGAGGATGTGCGCGGTATGTTCAATCTCACCCTAAATCGGTTGGCATGGCCTACTTTCCTGAACATATACTAAATATTGCTACATTTGGATAAAAGACGCCACATGCACCATATACGTCAAAGGGGATCTCCCCCCTCTTCTTTCTATATTAGGCAAATTAATGATGTATTGTTCTTTTGATTACTCTCATATTTCCATGACATCATGTTTACCCTATCTGTTTAGTTATAGATTTTTGTCCTTCGATTTCAACAGCTGTACAGTTCTTTCAATTTGGGCCCATATTTGCATGTTACCATATTTGTTTAACAATCCTATCATTTTCTGCAGCGCGTCCCTTGTTATGCAACATAATCTGTAGTGCACAATCTTTCCCTTTACATAAATCAAGACCGCAGGGATGTCATACTGAACACAAACCATGGATTACAATCGTTGCTACTATAAGACTTGATGAACGTGGTGACTCCTATTTTGGCACCGGCCTTTGGAAAGAAATTTCTAAGTTTTATGTACTGAAAGTTGGCACTAATATTGCACTGCACATAAAACAGCCTGGTCATGAGATATATGCTAACTTCCCCGATGATATCATCCGTCCAGACTTTGTTCAAAGTAAGTTTTCTTTTCAAGTATCTGCATGTTGAGTTACCTAGCAATATCTAATGAATTGTGTAGTATTTAAGCAACCAATTGTTATTCCATTTTCTTACTATATTCCTACCTAATAACTTCTAGTTACCAATAGACTTTTATGTTGCCCTGTTTTAACTAAATATTCCCTGTACTCCCACTTCTATCAGAATGCACCGTTGACAAGGAGACACCAGAGGTGTAGAACGGGGCTGCCAACAAGCGGTGGCGGGGCGAGCAAGAACCGCAAGCGACTCCAGCAGGCCTAGACCTCATCATCAGCCTCCCCGATGATATGTTGACAGTCATCATCTCCCTCCTCCCAATCAAATATGGGGCGCGGACAACCGTCATTTCCTGATGGTGGCGCCTCCTATGGAACTCCACCCCTCTCGACCTCATCGACACCCACAAGCTCTGCCATGGCTATCGCAAAAGCTTGGATGCGTTCTCCAATATCCTCGACAGTCACCTTGGCCCAACCAGAGGCCTTAGAATGGGCAAGTTCCGTTCCAACGGCAAGGACCGAGCCAAGCTTGACTACTAGTTTCTATCCCCCGCCTAGATCAGCTCGAGGAGCTCACTTTTGATGACGGGCATATGTGCTCACTGCGAACGTCCGTGCTCCGCCTCACTCCCATGTTACGCGTCGCCAAGTTCAGGAACTGCCATCCCCCTAAATGACGCGCCCGCTCTTATTCTACCACGACTGAAGCACCTCGAGCTCGTTGCCTTCTGCCACCCAAACAGTGACACGGAGCGCCTACTCCGTGGCTGTACTGCACTCGAGTACCTTCGTCTTCAGGCGACCAATGGGTTGAGTAGCTTCCACATCACCTCCATGACTCTCTGGACTATTTATGTGTGTTGCTGGTGCAGCAAGAAAACATCACAAGATGTGTACCATGGTATGGTCACTGAGGACACACCTGCACTTGAGAGATTACTTGTAGTTGATCAAGAAGGTCCAACAAGAATCAATGTCATTTCTGTGCAGAAATTGACAGCGGTGGGCTACTCGTCTGACAAATACCCCGAACTTGTTATTGGATCGACACCCGTTCAGGTACAACAGCCGCCTTCTATCTTTCCTTCTACAAATTAACATTATTTCCAATTTTTGAAGATGTATGTTCGTCTGTCATCCAGAAAATGATTCCGACAAGCTTGACCTCAAATCACAAGACAAGTGAAGGTCTTGGCACTAGAATCTATCAGCCCCAACCTGGAGCAAGTTGTCAGTCTCCTGAGATGCTTGCCGTGCCTGGAGAAGCTATATATCGAGGTGATGTTCCTTTCCTGTTAAATGTTAACCATAAGGGAGTTTAATTTGTGACACCTTTTTCCAAGTTTACAATGACAATGTACTACGATTTTTTAAGGATTCTTTTGGAGGATTTCAGTACATACATGTTTCCCCCATATTGGTTGCTTGATCCATATGGTTACAATCCATAAGCATTTCTCCTTTAGATTCATGTGTACTAGTTTTCTTAGGGAACTTTTCATCCACTCCAACCTCTTGTTAAGAAGGCTACATTTTTCTAGACTATAATCAAATGTCCATGTTAATCATGTCAGATTGAAGATGGCATGTTAGTGCATTTTACAAATCCTGCAAACCAAATAGGCCTGCAGTAGTGTTCAAAACTGCATGTAGGCACTAACACTTTTTCTTCCTTTGCAGATAAGATTAGGCCCAATGGTGGATAATGTGATAGAATATAACAATCACGTCGAATGCCTAGATCTGCATCTCTCAGAAATTACTTTGAACTCCTACCGAGGGACCTTACCGGAGATTATATTCGCCAGGTTCTTTGTTGTCAGAGCAAGGGTGCTGAAGGTAATGAGGTTTGCCCAACACTTATTTCGCAAAAATGAATGGTTTGTTGATCAGCGCCGGCGGCTGCGGCAGAATGGAATAGGCTCCAAAAATGCTGAATTTCATTTTGTAACTTCAGATGACAGAGTAATCAGAAGTCATCGTGTCAACCCCATACATGACTTCTCAGTGGCTGACCCCTCTGCATAAATTTTGAGGTTTCGAAACCAGACTTAGAAGTGGTAATATTTGTTTGAACCTCTCTGATATCCATGTTCAATGGATCAGTATGAAGCGCTTGCAACTGATGAGCTGAATTTCATTTCTAATATCAGTTTGAACCTTGTAATCTTTGAATTTGAGCCATATAACTCTGGAATTTGAACCTTGTAATATTTTCAGATTTTGTGGTAAAATCGTTGAAATGGCATCGTGTGAGACTTGTATATTGGTAGCACTATTTTGACCTTAATATGCAATGGTCTTAGATTTTATTAACCATTCTCGAATATGTTTACCCTGTCGATCTCATAGCACATGATCTGTATAGCCAACTCGACTGCGATCTTCGACATTATTGCACACAGTTGGTTTCTTCAGCCGTGTGCCCTGTAGAGTGCAGAATTAATCATCGCACTCGAGTGTCCATCATCACCCTTCTGTGTAACTTTGACATCATCACCCACGGGTAAACTTATGACCGAAGTCATTCCACACACTTCGTTTTTACAAAGCTTCTAGCCGGCGCGTGGCCAAACTAGCCGTGCGGGAAGCTTGCACGGTAAACTGTGCGGTAGCACGGGAACAGGCTCACTGATGATACATTTGGCGCCTCTTCGAGCCCACACATGGTCAAATGAAACGTGTGGCGTGCGGTGTTGTCAAGCGTGCACTAGAATCCTCTGCTATGAACGCCGTGACAAGACGTGATGATTACAGGCCGGCCGACCCCCATTTATTATAGCGGCCATTTAACCCTTGTCTCTTCAACATTTTGATTGCGCCCCACCATCGCAAGAAGCACACCCACCACGACAAATTCTTAGAGGGTATCCTGCGAGGCTCCAATGGTGCTTCGAGCGGCTGCTGATACGTCTCCAACGTATCTATAATTTATGGAGTATTCATGCTATTATATTATCCATCTTGGATGTTTACGGGCTTTATTATACACTTTTATATTACTTTTGGGACTAACCTATTAACCTAGAGCCCAGTGCCAGTTCCTGTTTTTTCCCTTGTTTCAGTGTTTCGAAGAAAAGGAATATCAAACGGAGTCCAAACAGAATGAAACCTTCGGAAAAGTTATTTTTGGAAAGAAAGCAACCCGGGAGACTTGGAGTGCACGTCAGGTGATCAACGAGGAAGACACGAGGCATGGGGGCGCGCCCACCCCCTGGGTGCGCCCTCCACCCTCGTGGGCCCCTCGTGGCTCCCCTGACGTATTTCTTCCTCCTATATATACCAATATACCCTGAAACCATCGGGGAATAGAATAGATCGTGAGTTCCGCCGCCGCAAGCCTCTCAGAGCCACCAAAAACCAATCGGAACCCTGTTCAAGATTCACCGGAGGGGGATCCCTCACCAGTGGCCATCTTCATCATCCCGGCGCTCTCCATGACGAGGAGGGAGTAGTTCACCCTCGGGGCTGAGGGTATGTACCAGTAGCTATGTGTTTGATCTCTCTCTCTCTCTCGTGTTCTTGAGGTGATACGATCTTGATGTATCGCAAGCTTTGCTATTGTAGTTGGATCTTGTGATGTTTCTCCCCCTCTACTCTCTTGTAATGGATTGAGTTTTCCCTTTGAAGTTATCTTATCGGATTGAGTCTTTAATGATTTGAGAACACTTGATGTATGTCTTGCGTGGGACAACCGTGGTGACAATGGGTTATTCTATTGATTCACTTGATGTATGTTTTGGTGATCAACTTGCGGGTTCCGCCCATGAACCTATGCACGAGGGTTGGCACACGTTTTCGTCTTGACTCTCCGGTAGAAACTTTGTGGCACTCTTTGAGGTTCTATGTGTTGGTTGAATAGATGAATCTGAGATTGTGTGATGCATATCATATAATCATACCCACGGATACTTTAGGTGACATTGGAGTATCTAGGTGACTTTAGGGTTTTGGTTGATGTGTGTCTTAAGTGTTATTTTACTACAAACTCTAGGGCTGTTTGTGACACTTATAGGAATAGCCCAATGGATTGATCAGAAGGAATAACTTTGAGGTGGTTTCGTACCCTACCATAATCTCTTCGTTTGTTCTCCGCTATTAGTGACTTTGGAGTGACTCTTTTTCGCATGTTGAGGGATAGTTATATGATCCAATTATGTTATTATTGTTGAGAGAACTTGCACTAGTGAAAGTATGAACCCTAGGCCTTGTTTCAACGCATTGCAATACCGTTTATGCTCACTTTTATCATTAGTTACCTTGCTGTTTTTATATTTCTAGATTACAAAAACCTATATCTACCATCCATATTGCACTTGTATCACCATCTCTTCATTAACTAGTGCACCTATACAATTTACTATTGTATTGGGTTTGTTGGGGACACAAGAGACTCTTTGTTATTTGGTTGTAGGGTTGTTTGAGAGAGACCATCTTCAACCTACGCCTCCCACGGATTGATAAACCTTAGGTCATCCACTTGAGGGAAATTTGCTACTGTCCTACAAACCTCTGCACTTGGAGGCCCAACGACGTCTACAAGAAGAAGGTTGCATAGTAGACCTCAGCTGCCGACGATGAGCAGCAGTTCACCATGCATGTCGTCGTGGACACCCACAGAAGGTTCATAGAGCTCTCGATGGTGTACACCAACAACCCGGTCTGGGTGGAGCACTCCATCCACATCATGGAGCTGTTATTTGCCGAGAAGAAGTACAAGGTGGCCGGATTTGACCTCGAGTACATCCGCGCTCGTGCCGGGTCTCATACCAAGGTCGTCGTCGCCTAGATGTGCATGCGCAACCACGCCCTCGTATACCACTAATGCTTGGCCACAAGGCATTGCTTGTGTTTTGCCAGGTTTGTCAACAGCCCCTATGACATGTTCGCTATGGTGGACATCACCAACGATGTAAAGGTGCTCAAGAATCTGAGTATCGCCTGCCAGAATCTTGTCGACATCTAGGGCCAATAAAAGATCTGGGAAGGAGCATGAGAAGGACTCACTGGTTCACCTCGCCGAGGCCATCATCGACCCCTACTACAGAGATATGAAAGATTGCCGCAACAAGGACAAGCGTGCCTGGCACTCGGCCTGTATGGAGAAACTCGACAAAGCTCACGTCGTGTATGCGGCCAAGGAGGCGTACACAAGCTACGACATGTACAGGCGGATCGTTGACATGAGGAAGTGCCTCCTTCCCCAAAACGTCCAGGGATCCAGCCGGAAGCAGAGTAATGACAAGCGTCATCGCAACAATAAGTAGATGATTAGATCCTCGTCTCTCGTAGTTTAGTATGCATGTAATTGCTTACTGTGGTGTGTGGAAATGTTATGCGTGTAGTCACGTGTGTAATTGTATGCTTAATTTGGTTTTCCAGTGTTGTCTTTTTAAGCATATATGTTGATGCTCTCAAGACAGAGCAACTCACATCACACATGGATTAAACAATGGAACCCATCGGTGATAATTTCATCAATCACTGACAATTGTATACCAACAATCGTTTGCTCACAACACACACGGCTTGTTAACAGGAATCGTCTGTGTTGTTATCAGTCTTCCCACACATTTCCGATTCCAGACATGTTTGCCGCATATCACACACATCTTGTTAAGTTGAACCATTTCTGTTCGCTTGGCTCAACGCAAAAAGTTCATCCGAGTGAATTGTATGCCATATATCACACACACCTTCATCTGGCTGCCGTTTCTAATGTTCCACCTCATGACAAACAATTCATCTGAGTGAACTGTATGTCGTATATCGCACACGCCTGCATCTGGCTGCCCATTTCTGTTCTTCTTCCTCATCGCAAACAGTTAATTGAACTGAACCGTATGCCCTGCATCGCACACGCAACTAAAATGGGAACCGTGTTTGATGGCTCCGCCATCGCGACGTTTTGCATCTTTTTTGCCGATTATTTTACATCATCGTTTGCAATTAATGCATCGCACACAGTTTCGTCAAAGGGTCTCTAATCGTGTGTCGCATTAGCAGCATCCTGCAGTAGTGAGTGGTTCCCTTGAAGGCGGCGACTGAACCTTTGCAAACAAGGTTGGGGCAATCTCCACAACAAGCTTGGAGGCTCCCAACAACACCAGGGAGCTTCACCACAATGGAATGTGGCTCCGAGGTGACCTCAACCATCTAGGGTGCTCAAACACCCAAGAGTAACAAGATCCGCAAGAGATTAGTGGGGGGAATCAAATTTCTCTTGGTGGAAGTGTAGATCGGGGCCTTCTCGACCAATCCCTAGAAAATCAACAAGTTTGATTGGCTTGGGACAGAGATCGGAAAAAATGAGCTTTGGAGCAACAATGGCATTTGGGAAAGTAAGAGGTAAGTCTTCTTGGGGAAGAAGACATCCTTTTATAGTGGGGGACAAATCCAACCGTTATGCACCACATAGCCCGCATGCAAGTGGTACTACCGCTGCAGGAGCGGTACTACCGCTCCTGAATAACAGTTGAAGAACAGAGTAACGGGCGATGGTAGCCGCGGTAGTAGGGGCGGTACTACCGCCCATAGGTAGTACTACCGCCACTGTTACCGGTGCTACAACCGCATGTTTCCTGGGGACAAACGGGTAGCACGGTAGTAGCCCAGAGGCACTATCGTTCAAACCCGACACGAAAAATCACGGTCCCAACTACGAGCGGAACTGGCAGCGGTACTACCGCCCGTAGGCGGTACTACTGCTCCAGCCCGTGGTACTACCACCCGTAGGCGGCTACCACTCCAGCTCGGGTACTACCGCTTGTGATTCTCCTCCGCTTCTTCGATACAAACGGTGGACAACTCAAAGGATGCGAAAAGAAGCAAAGGGTGCAATATGAGTGTGTACATGTTGATTCCACCCGAACCTTTTTGCCGCGGACCCCCTCTTGATAGTACGGTTTTCCCTACGACTCAAGATTACCAGAAAAGAACCGAAGGAAATAAAACCGTCTTTACTTGAAACTCCGAGGGGCACAAATCGTCTTACGCCAAATGCTTGAATGACTGAAAATCTCAATGCACACGATTAGTCCGCAACCACATTGTCATCAATCACCAAAACCACTAAGGGAGGAATATGCCCTAACAATATCCCCCTTTTGGTGGATTGATGACAATACATTATTTGCACAAAGATATGACAAAGGAAAAGCAAACCCCAAAGTCTACAAAATATAGATGGGCTCCCCCTAGATGTGTGCACTTAATCAAGTGTGCTTTTGGAATGCAAAGCCCACACACTAGGATCAACACTCCCCCTATATTTTATAGACCGGCAATACTAGCATCTACAAACATGGAGAGGACAAACTAGGATGCTAGAAGTAGTAAGTGAGCAATATGATATGATATAAGTTAAAGCATAACACCCACAAACTAACAAGATACTAGACAAGCATAGGATAAAAATAAGATAGCATATGTCTCACACCATATGACAGGATAGCCAAGTCTCACAAGCATAAACCAAAGCAAAGCAAACGAGTTCAAGCGAGGAAAGCAACTGCAATGAGAGAAACACACTCGACTCACGACACAACGACACACATCAAATCCCTACACTCTCTCCCCCTTTGGCATCGAGACACCAAAAGGGTAGAGAAAACACCTACGACAGATGGTGGTAGCAATACTCCAGGACATCACCAATCATGTTCCTCCTCCTCGTTAGACTCCTCTGCAGCAGGTGTAGGGCCTCTAGTGCCATCGTAAGAATCAGTCCATGGGCAGTGCACTGATACGTCTCCAATGTATCTATATTTTTTAATCGTTCCATGCTATTATATTATCCGTTTTGGATGTTTAATGGGATTTAATATGCTCTTTTATATTATTTTTGGGACTAACCTATTAACTGGAGGCCAAGTGCCAGTTGCTGTTTTTTGCCTATTTCAGTGTTTCGTGGAAAAGGAATATCAAACGGAATCCAAACGGAACGAAACCTTCGCGAGGATCTTTCTTGGAACGAACGCAATCTAGGAGACTTGGAGTGGAAGTCAGAGACGCAACGAGGCGGCCATGAGGCAGGAGGGCGCGCCCAGGGGGGTAGGCGCGCTCCCAACCTCGTGGGCCCCTCGTAGCTCCACCTACCTACTTCTTCGCCTATATATACTCTTATACCCTGAAAACATCCAGGAGAGCAATGAAACCACTTTTCCACCACCGCAACCTTATGCACCCGTGAGATCCCATCTTGGGGCCTTTTCCGGCGATCAGCCAGAGGGAGATTCGATCACGGAGGGCTTCTACATCAACACCATAGCCTTTCCGATGATGTGTGAGTAGTTTACCACAGACCTTCGGGTCCATAGTTATTAGCTAGATGGCTTCTTCTCTCTTTTTGGTTCTCAATACAAAGTTCTCGTCGATGTTCTTGGAGATCTATTCGATGTAATACTTTTTGCGGTCTGTTTGCCGAGATCCGATGAATTGTGGGTTTATGATCAAGATTATCTATGAACAATATTTGATTCTTCTCCGAACTCTTATATGCATGATTTAATATCTTTGCAAGTCTCTTCGAATTATCAGTTTGGTTTGGCCCACTAGATTGATCTTTCTTGCAGTGGGAGAAGTGCTTAGCTTTGGGTTCAATCTTATGTATCCTTTCCCAAAGGATGACAGGGCAGCAAGGCACGTATTGTATTGTTGCCATCGAGGATAAAAATATGGGGTTTATATCATATTGCTTGAGTTTATCCCTCTACATCATGTCATCTTGCCTACTGCGTTACTCTGTTCTTATGAACTTAATACTCTAGATGCATGATGGATAACGGTCGATGTGTGGAGTAATAGTAGTAGATGCAGAATCGTTTCAGTCTACTTGACACAAACGTGATGCCTATGTTCATGATCATGTCTAGATATTATCATAACTATGCGCTTTTCTATCAATTGCTCGGGAGTAATTTGTTCACCCACCGTAATACATGCTATCATGAGAGAAGCCACTAGTGAAACCTATGGCCCCCGGGTCTACTTTACATCATATAAGTTTCCGATCTATAATTCTAGTTTACTATTTATTTTGCAATCTTTATTTTCCAATCTATACAACAAAAATACCAAAAATATTTATTTTATTATCTTTATCAGATCTCACTTTTGCAAGTGGCTGTGAAGGGATTGACAACCCCTTTATCGCGTTGGTTGCAAGGTTCTTGATTGTTTGTGCAGGTACTAGGCGATTTGCGTGTACTCTCCTACTGGATTGATACCTTGGTTCTCAAAAACTAAGGGAAATACTTACGCTACTTTGCTGCATCACCCTTTCCTCTTCAAGGGAAAACCAACGCATGCTCAAGAGGTAGCATGCACACAAACCCAAGCCTCCTCGTCAGTGATCTTATCCTCAGATCCATCAGACACGGTGAGGCCAACCTGCCTCATAATGGCCTTGTCACGATGACGGGCCTTCTTTGCAGGAACATGCGCCTTGTACTAACCCTGCGCCTGAAGGCAGAACGACTTCTTCATCTTATGCTTGAGCTTCTTAGCCCACGAGGGCTCCTCTGACGGCTCATAGTCTGGCTCATCATCCTCATCATCGGACCTGACTGCATCGTGTATTGAGGGAGAAGGATCAGTCATCCCCCACTTCTCCTTCCGCCCGAGCTGAACCACCTAATGGGAGACCAATTCTCCAACATCAAGATCCTCCTCCAGAAATGAAGAGGCACATGTTTCCTCAATGAGCTGCATCAAGTAGGGGCCATATATGATGCATTTGCGCTCCAAGATGGCACAACGAAGTTCAAAGAACATGACATGAGAAACATCCAACACCTCATGAGACCCCTTCTCCTTCTGGCATAACAGAAGTAGGTCCACCAGATAAGAGTGCACCATATCCTTGTTGCCAACCCGAGGGAATAGAGAGTTCCTAAAGATCCGGTGCAAGATATCTAGAAAGGAACATAGCTCATAGGAGACATGCCCAGTCTCAGACGCCTTCCTGGTAGAGAAAGGCCATAGAGCATCCTTGGGAGTAGCAGTTGTTGGGGAACGTAGTAATTTCAAAAAAAATCCTACGGACACGCAAGATCATGGTGATGCATAGCAATGAGAGGGGAGAGTGTTGTCCACATACCCTCGTAGACCGTTAAGCGGAAGCGTTATGACAACGCGGTTGATGTAGTCGTACATCTACACGATCGACCGATCCTCAGTACCGAACGTATGACACCTCCGCGTTCAGCACACGTTCAGCTCGGTGACGTCCCGTGAACTCACGATCCAATAGAGCTTGAGGGAGAGTTTCGTCAGCATGACGGTGTGGTGACGATGTTGATGAAGCTACCATCGCAGGGCTTCGCATAAGCACCGCTACGATATGACCGAGGTGGATTATGGTGGTGGGGGGCACCGCACACGGCTGGGAGAGATCAATGATCAACTTGTGTAGCCTCGGGTGCCCCTGCCCTGTATATAAAGGAGCAAGGGGGAGGCCTGCCGCCCTCAGAGGGCGTGCCAGAGGAGGAGTCCTCCTCCTAGTAGGAGTAGGACTCCCTCTTCCTACTCCTACTAGGAGGGGAAAGGAAGGGGAGAAGGAGAAGGGGGCACCCCTTCCTAGTCCAATTCGGACCAGAGGGGGAGGGGGCGCACGGCCTGCCCTGGCGGACCCCTCTTTCTCTCCACTAGGGCCCAACTAGGCCCATTAACCCCCGGGGGGTTCCAGTAACCCCTCCGGCACTCCGGTAAAATCCCGATTTCACCCGGAACTTTTCCGACGTCCAAATATAGGCTTCCAATATATCAATCTTTATGTCTCGACCATTTCGAGACTCCTCGTCATGTCCGTGATCATATACGGGACTCCGAAATATCTTAGGTACATCAAAACATAAAAACTCATAATACCGATCGTCACGTAACTTTGTTGCAAGTGGACCCTACGGGTTCGAGAACTATGTAGACATGACCGAGACATGTCTCCGGTCAATAACCAATAGCGGAACTTGGATGCTCATATAGGTTCCTACATATTCTACGAAGATCTTTATCGGTCAAACTGCATAACAACATACGTTGTTCCCTTTGTCATCGGTATGTTACTTGCCCGAGATTCGATCATCGGTATCTAAATACCTAGCTCAATCTCGTTACCGGTAAGTCTCTTTACTCATTCTGTAATGCATCATCCCGTAACTAACTCATTAGTCACATTGCTTGTAAGGCTTATAGTGATGTACATTACCGAGAGGGCCCGGAGATACCTCTCCGACAATCCGAGTGACAAATTCTAATCTCGATCTATGCCAACTCAACAAGTACCATCGGAGACACCTGTAGAGCACCTTTATAATCACCCATCCAGTTACGTTGCCAGGCGTTTGGTAGCACACAAAGTGTTCCTCCGTAATCGGGAGTTGCATAATCTCATAGTCATAGGAACATGTATAAGTCATGAAGAAAGCAATAGCAGTAAACTAAACGTTCAAGTGCTAAGCTAACGGAATGGGTCAAGTCAATCACATCATTCTCCTAATGATGTGATCCCATTAATCAAATGACAACTCATGTCTATGGCTAGGAAACTCAACCATCTTTGATCAACGTGCTAGTCAAGTAGAGGCATACTAGTGACACTATGTTTGTCTATGTATTCACACATGTATTATGTTTCCGGTTAATACAATTCTAGCATGAATAATAAACATGTATCATGATATGAGGAAATAAATAATAACTTTATTATTGCCTCTAGGGCATATTTCCTTCAGTTCCCACTTGCACTAGAGTCAATAATCTTGATTACACAGTAATGATTCTAAAACCCATGGAGTCTTGGTGCTGATCATGTTTTGCTCGTGGAAGAGGCTTAGTCAACGGGTCTGCAACATTCAGATCCGTATGTATTTTGCAAATCTCTATGTCTCCCACCTGGACTTGATACCGGATGGAATTGAAGCGTCTCTTGATGTGCTTGGTCTTCTTGTGAAATCTAGATTTCTTTGCCAAAGCAATTGCACCAGTATTGTCACAAAACATTTTCATTGGACCCGATGCACTAGGTATGACACCTAGATCGGATATGAACTCCTTCATCCAGACTCCTTCATTTGCTGCTTCCGAAGAAGCTATGTACTCCGCTTCACACGTAGATCCCGCCACGACGCTTTGTTTAGAACTGCACCAACTGACAGCTCCACCGTTCAATGTAAACACGTATCCGGTTTGCGATTTAGAATCGTCCGGATTAGTGTCAAAGCTTGTATCGACGTAACCATTTACGACGAGCTCTTTGTCACCTCCATAAATGAGAAACATATCTTTAGTCCTTTTCAGGTATTTCAAGATGTTCTTGACCGCTGTCCAGTGATCCATTCCTGGATTAATTTGGTACCTCCCTACTAAGCTAATAGCAAGGCACACATCAGGTCTGGTACACAGCATTTACATACATGATAGAGCCTATGGCTGAAGCATAGGGAACACTTTTCATTTTCTCTCTATCTTCTGCAGTGGTCGGGCATTGAGTCTGACTCAACTTCACACCTTGTAACACAGCCAAGAACCCTTTCTTTGCTTGATCCATTTTGAACTTTTTCAAAACTTTGTCAAGGTATGTGCTTTGTGAAAGTCCAATTAAGCGTCTTGAGCTATCTCGATAGATCTTGATGCCCAATATGTAAGCAGCTTCACCGAGGTCTTTCATTGAAAAACTCTTATTCAAGTATCCTTTTATGCTATCCAGAAATTCTATATCATTTCCAATTAGCAATATGTCATCCACATATAATATTAGAAATGCTACAGAGCTCCCACTCACTTTCTTGTAAATACAAAGCTTCTCCAAAAGTCTGTATAAAACCATATGCTTTGATCACACTACCAAAACGTTTATTCCAACTCGAGAGGCTTGCACCAGTCCATAAATGGATCGCTGGAGTTTGCACACTTTGTTAGCTCCCTTTGGATCGACAAAACCTTCCGGTTGCATCATATACAAGCCTTCTTCCAGAAATCCATTCAGGAATGCAGTTTTGACATCCATTTGCCAAATTTCATAATCATAAAATGCGTCAATTGCTAACATGATTCGGACAGACTTAAGAATCGCTACGGGTGAGAAAGTCTCATCATAGTCAACTCCTTGAACTTGTCGAAAACCTTTCACAATAAGTCGAGCTTTGTAGACAGTAACATTACCGTTAGCGTCAGTCTTCTTCTTGAAGATCCATTTATTCTCTATGGCTTGCGGATCATCGGGCAAGTCAACCAAAGTCCACACTTTGTTCTCATACATGGATCCCATCTCAGATTTCATGGCCTCAAGCCATTTTGCGGAATTTGGGCTCACCATCGCTTCTTCATAGTTCGTAGGTTCGCCTTGGTCAAGTAACATGACCTCCAGAATAGGATTACCGTACTACTCTGGTGTGGATCTTACTCTGGTTGACCTACGAGGTTCGGTAATAACTTGATCTGAAGTTTCATGATTAATATCATTAGCCTCTTCACTGATTGGTGTAGGTGTCACAGAAACCGGTTTCTATGTTGAACTACTTTCCAATAAGGGAGCAGGTACAGTTACCTCATCAAGTTCTACTTTCCTCCCACTCACTTCTTTCGAGAGAAACTCCTTCTCGAGAAAGGATCCATTCTTAGCAACAAAAGTCTTGCCTTCGGATCTGTGATAGAAGGTGTACCCAACAGTTTCCTTTGGGTGTCCTATGAAGACACATTTCTCCGATTTGGGTTCGAGCTTATCAGGTTGAAGCTTTTTCACATAAGCATCGCAGCCCCAAACTTTAAGAAACGACAACTTTGGTTTCTTGCCAAACCACAGTTCATAAGGCGTCGTCTCAACGGATTTTGATGGTGCCCTATTTAACGTGAATGCAGCCGTCTCTAAAGCATAACCCCAAAATGATAGCGGTAAATCAGTAAGAGACATCATAGATCACACCATATCTAGTAAAGTACGATTACGACGTTCGGACACACCAATTTGCTGTGGTGTTCCGGGTGGCGTGAGTTGCGAAACTATTCTGCATTGTTTCAAATGTAGACCAAACTCGTAACTCAAATATTCTCCTCCACGATCAAATCGTAGAAACTTTATTTTCTTGTTACGATGATTTTCCACTTCACTCTGAAATTCTTTGAACTTTTCAAATGTTTCAGACTTATGTTTCATTAAGTAGATATACCCATATCTGGTCAAATCATCTGTGAAGGTGAGAAAATAACGATACCCGCCGCGAGCCTCAATATTCATTGGACCACATACATCAGTATGTATGATCTCCAACAAATCTGTTGCTCGCTCCTTTGTTCCGGAGAACGGCGTTTTAGTCATGTTGCCCATGAGGCATGGTTCGCAAGTACCAAGTGATTCATAATCAAGTGATTCCAAAAGTCCATCAGTATGGAGTTTCTTCATGCGCTTTACACCAATATGACCTAAACGAAAATGCCACAAATAAGTTGCACTATCATTATCAACTCTGCATCTTTTGTCTTCAATATTTTGAATATGTGTATCACTACTATCGAGATTTAATAAAAATAGACCACTCTTCAAGGGTGCATGACCATAAAAGATATTACTCATATAAATAGAACAACCATTATTCTCTGATATAAATGAATAACCGTCTCACATCAAACAAGATCCAGATATAATGTTCATGCTTAACGCTGGCATCAAATAACAATTATTCAGGTCTAAAACTAATGTCGAAGGTAGATGTAGAGGTAGCGTGCCGATCGCGATCACATCAACTTTGGAGCCATTTCCCACGCGCATCGTCACCTCGTCCTTAGCCAATCTTCGCTTAATCTGTAGTCCTTGTTTCGAGTTGCAAATATTAGCAACAAAACCAATATCAAATACCCAGGTGCTACTGTGAGCATTAGTAAGGTACACATCAATAACATGTATATCACATATACCTTTGTTCACCTTGACATCCTTCTTATCCGCCAAATACTCGGGGCAGTTCCGCTTCCAAAGGTGACCACTGTTTGCGGTAGAAGCACTCAAAGGTCGTGGTTAGGTCCAGACTTGGGTTTCTTCTCCTGAGCAGCAACTTGTTTGTTGTTCTTCTTGAAGTTGCCCTTCTTCTTCCCTTTACCCTTTTTCTTGAAACTGGTGGTCTTGTTGACCATCAACACTTGATGCTCCTTCTTGATTTCTACCTCCACAGTCTTTAGCATTACGAAGAGCTCGGGAATTGTCTTATCCATCCCTTGCATATTATAGTTCATCACAAAGCTCTTGTAACTTGGTGGCAGTGATTTGAAGAATTCTGTCAATGACACTATAATCCGGAAGATTAACTCCCAGTTGAATCAAGTGATTATTATACCCAGACATTTTGAGTATATGTTCACTGACAGAACTATTCTCCTCCATCTTGCAGTTGTAGAACTTATTGGAGACTTCATATCTCTCAATCCGGGCATTTGCTTGAAATATTAACTTCAACTCCTGGAACATCTCATATGCTCCATGACGTTCCAAACGTCGTTGAAGTCCTGGTTCTAAGCCGTAAAGCATGGCACACTGAACTATCGAGTAGTCATCAGCTTTGCTCTGCCAGACGTTCTTAACATCGTCAGTTGCATCTACAGCAGGCATGGCACCCAGCGGTGCTTCCATGACATAATTCTTCTGTGTAGCAATGAGGATAATCCTCAAGTTACGGACCCAAACCGTGTAATTGCTACCATCATCTTTCAACTTTGCTTTCTCAAGGAACGCATTAAAATTCAACGGAACAACAGCACGGGCCATCTATCTACAACAACATACACAAGCAAAATACTGTCAGGTACCAAGTTCATGATAAATTAAAGTTCAATTAATCATATTACTTAAGAACTCCCACTTAGATAGACGTCCCTCGAGTAATCTAAATGATCACATGATACAAATCAACTAAACCATGTCCAATCATCACGTGAGATGGAGTAGTTTTCAATGGTGAACATCACTATGTTGATCATATCTACTATATGATTCATGCTCGACCTTTCAGTCTCAGTGTTCCGAGGCCATATCTGCATATGCTAGGCTCGTCAAGTTTAACCCGAGTATTCTGCGTGTGCAAAACTGGCTTACACCCGTTGTATTTCAACGTAGAGCTTATCACACCCGATCATCACGTGGTGTCTCGGCACGACGAACTTTCACAACGGTGCATACTCAGGGAGAACACTTATACCTTGAAATTTAGTGAGGGGTCATCTTATAATGCTACAGTCAATCAAAGAAGAATAAGATGCATAAAGGATAAACATCACATGCAATCAATATAAGTGATATGATATGGCCATCATCATCATCTTGTGCCTTTGATCTCCATCTCCAAAGCACCATCATGATCACCATCGTCAACGGTGCGACACCTTGATCTCCATCGTAGCATCGTTGTCGTCTCTCCAACTATTGCTTCTACGACTATCGCTACCTCTTAGTGATAAGGTAAAGCAATTACAGGGCGATTTCATTGCAGACAATAAAGCGACAACCATATGGCTCCTCCCAGTTGCCGATAACTCCGTTACAAAACATGATCATCTCATACAATAAAATATAGCATCATGTCTTGACCATATCACATCACAACATGCCCTGCAAAAACAAGTTAGACGTCCTCTACTTTGTTGTTGCAAGTTTTACGTGGCTGCTACGGGCTGAGCAAGAACCGTTCTTACCTACGCATCAAAACCATAACGATAGTTCGTCAAGTTAGTGTTGTTTTAACCTTCTCAAGGACCGGGCATAGCCACACACGGTTCAACTAAAGTTGGAGAAACTGACACCCGCCAGCCACCTGTGTGCAAAGCACGTCGGTAGAACCAGTCTCGCATAAGCGTACGCGTAATGTCGGTTTGGGCCGCTTCATCCAACAATACCGCCGAACCAAAGTATGACATGCTGGTAAGCAGTATGACTTGTATCGCCCACAACTCACTTGTGTTGTACTCGTGCATATAACATCTACGCATAAACTAGGCTCGGATGCCACTTGTTGGGGAACGAGTAATTTCAAAAGTTTCCTACGCACACGCAAGATCATGGTGATGCATAGCAACGAGAGGGGAGAGTGTTGTCCACATACCCTCGTAGACCGTTAAGCCGAAGCGTTATGACAACGCGGTTGATGTAGTCGTACGTCTTCACGATCAACCGATCCTCAGTACTGAACGTACGGCACCTCCGCGTTCAGTACACATTCAGCTCGGTGATGTCCTGTGAACTCACGATCCAGTAGAGCTTGAGGGAGAGTTTCGTCAGCACGACGGCGTGGTGACGATGTTGATGAAGCTACCATCGCAGGGCTTCGCATAAGCACCGCTACGATATGACCGAGGTGGATTATGGTGGTGCGGGGCACCGCACACGGCTGGGAGAGATCAATGATCAACTTGTGTGTTCTCGGGTGCCCCCTGCCCCTGTATATAAAGGAGCAAGGGGGGAGGCCGGCCCCTCAGAGGGCGTGCCAGAGGAGGAGTCCTCCTCCTAGTAGGCGTCGGACGCCCCTCTCGCCCACGCCTACTAGGCGGGGGAACGGCCGGGGGAGAAGGAGCAGGAACGGGGGCGCCCCCCCCCCCTTCCTAGTCCAATTCGGACCAGAGGGGGAGGGGGCGCGCAGCCTGCCCTAGACGGCCCCTCTCTCTCTCCACTAGGGCCCAACTAGGCCCAGTAACCCCCGGGGGGTTCCGGTAACCCCTCCGGCACTCCCGTAAAATCCTGATTTCACCCGGAACTTTTCTGATGTCCAAATATAGGCTTCCAATACATCAATCTTTATGTCTCAACCATTTCGAGACTCCTTGTCATGTCCGTGATCATATCCGGGACTCCGAACTATCTTTGGTACATCAAAACATATAAACTCATAATACCGATCGTCACAAAAATTTAAGCGTGCGGACCCTACGGGTTCGAGAACTATGTAGACATGACCGAGACATGTCTCCGGTCAATAACCAATAGCGGAACCTGGATGCTTATATTGGTTCCTACATATTCTACGAAGATCTTTATTGGTCAAACCGCATAATAACATACGTTGTTCCCTTTGTCATCAGTATGTTACTTGCCCGAGATTTGATCGTCGGTATCTCAATACCTAGCTCAACCTCATTACCGGTAAGCCTCTTTACTCGTTCCGTAATGCATCATCCCGTAACTAACTCATTAGTCACATTGCTTGCAAGGCTTATAGTGATGTACATTACCGAGAGGGCCCAGAGATACCTCTCTGATAATCGGAGTGACAAATTCTAATCTCGATCTATGCCAACTCAACAAGTACCATCGGAGACACCTGTAGAGCACCTTTATAATCACCCGGTTACATTGTGACGTTTGGTAGCACACAAAGTGTTCATCCGGTAATCGGGAGTTGCATAATCTCATAGTCATAGGAACATGTATAAGTCATGAAGAAAGCAATAGCAGTAAACTAAACGATCAAGTGCTAAGCTAACGGAATGGGTCAAGTCAATCACATCATTCTCCTAATGATGTGATCTCGTTAATCAAATGACAACTCATGTCTATGGCTAGGAAACTCAACCATCTTTGATCAACGAGCTAGTCAAGTAGAGGCATACTAGTGACACTATGTTTGTCTATGTATTCACACATGTATTATGTTTCCGGTTAATACAATTCTAGCATGAATAATAAACATTTATCATGATATGAGGAAATAAATAATAATTTTATTTTTGCCTCTAGGGCGTATTTCCTTCAGCAGTAGCCTCCCTGTGAGGGCGAAACCCAACTGGGGTCTGGGGCCCCTGATCATCATATGACAAACACTCCATGAAGCTCTTGCAAGTAGCAGACATACGTCGACCATTGGTCATCTAGTTGAGAGTCTTGTCCTCATCATACCCAAAGTGTACAATGACATAGAATTGTGCCACAAGCTTTGCATCAAAATCCTTGTTGAAAGAGATGATCCTCTTGATGTCCAGCTCCTCGCACCTCTGAAGTGCAGCTCCAAAATAAGGCAAGTCCCTCTCCATGTGAGAGAGATCAACAGACTTGACTGGCACAAACATATTCTTCTTGCCCTTCAACACATCATGGTAAATAGATTGCTTAAACTTGTTCCAGAACTTACGATGAACAAGTGAAGGATCATGAGGCTCACGGTATAGATTGCGCTTAGGAGCCGTGCCGAACTCTATCGCACCCATCTCATGAGCCCTCTAGGGCCCCTTGTTCTTGGATGCAACTGCTTTAACCCTCTGTCTTGGCTGCTCACCGGAGCCACCTACTGGCAAGGTGCTCCCCACTGGCACATCAGCAGAGCGGTAGCGCTTGGAGCCATTGGAACGGGTGGGATTCTTGCGACGAGCCTGATGCCCGGAGCTACTACCACCTGAAACTCACACACAAGAACACGAAAGAGGCAAAAAGCATAAGCCAAAAAGGAAATAAGACACAAGAGTGAAAGATGAATGGGGAAAATCTGAAATTGACATCTCTAAGCGGTAGTACCGCCTACCAGCGGTAGTATGGAGCGGTAGTACCGCTCGAGGCGGATGTCAGCGGTCTGACCAAATCCGTGGAGGGATCCGGTACTACCGGAGATGCCAAATTCAATTTTTCGCGGTTCAAACTTCAATCTACCTGCTCTAGCAGTCTACTAGTCCTACTCATGCCCTGATTTGGCTAAAAATCGAAGAATGCAACGGATATTGCCCTAAAAATCTAGATCCAAAAACTAGAACCAATGAAAAGAAGAACGGGGGCAATGCCGGCATCCATGGAAAGAGGGAAGGGTGGGGATCGATCCCACCGGACAGAAACACAGAGGACGGCTCAGAAATGGCGGCCCGGCGGCAGCCCTTCGCTGCCTGTTCGTCGCCTGAGAGAGAGAGAGAGAGAGAGAGAGAGAGAGAGAGAGAGAGAGAGAGAGAGAGACGAGGGGGCGAGTGAATGGGTATGGGAAAGGAACTTTCCCACAGCCCCGACTCATAACCCCCTTGCTCCAACTCTCCATGCGGTAGTACCGCGGGGTAGGGCGGTAGTACCGTAAAAGAGCGGCAATGCCGCGCTAGCTCAGCGGTAGTACCGTGCAGGCGAAAACAGGCAGGAGCAGAGAAGAAAAGGGCAGGCTTATGCAAACGAGAGGACTAAGAGAACTCGAGAGAGACAAGACAAAGAAATGCAACAACAATTAGTGACACCCCAAGAACAAAAGTAAAGGAAAAGAGATGCACACAAGAGGTGTCACAACCACACACACAGACCTCGAAATCAACAACAACCGTTGATCATGAGGAGAGGCCGATGGCCGAGGCCACCTTTGTTTGAGTTAATAGGTATGGCACCACGAAGATTTTAACCTTGGGCCCATGACCAAACTCATCTTTGAAGCACACGTACCATCAAACATGGCTAATGTGAAAGACTTGATCGATTTATGCATAATGGGGGGAGGGAGAGTTCATTGAAAGAACAACACCCCCCCCCCCCCTATGTCCGTGCCTAATTCTAGAGCAAAATAAAATGATGAGTGTGGTAGGGTGTGCATAGATTCAAGCCACATTGCTCAAATCAATGATATTTAGCTCATGCATTAACTCGCGAAATCTTGCTTCATCCAAACGCTTTGTGAAGATATCCACTAGTTGCACTTGAGTACCTACATGGATAACCTCGATCTCCCACGCTTGATGTGGTCCCGGATGAAGTGATGGCGAATCTCAATATGCTTCGTCATGTTGCTCCGGATTGTAAGAGATCTTGATTGCACTTTCATTGTCACAGAATAGAGGCACTTTGTCACAAATGACACCGTAATCCTTTAAAGTTTATCTCATCCATAGAAGTTGAGCACAACAACTAGCAGCAGCAACAACTAGCAGCAGCAACATACTCGGCTTCGGTGGTGGAGAGAGACACACGATTTTGTTTCTTTGAAGACCAACTTACCAGAGAGCGACTAAGGAATTGGCACCCTCCGGAAGTTGACTTCCTATCCACACGGTCTCCTGCCCAATCCGAGTCCGAATATCCAATGAGATCAAAGTTCGAACCTTTGGGGTACCATAAGCCACAATTTGGGGTATGAGCCAAATATCGAAAGATTCGCTTGACTGCCACAAAGTGAATTTCCTTAGGTGCTGCTTGAAACCGTGCACACATTCCCACACTCAACATGATATCCGGCCTAGATGCATAAAGGTAAAGCAAGGATCCAATCATAGAACGATATACCTTTTGATCCACCGCTTTACCATTGGGATCAATGTCAAGTTGGCATTTGGTAGGCATTGGAGTAGAGGCTGGCTTGACATCACTTAGCTTGAATTTCTTGAGCATGTCTTGGGTATATTTGGCTTGATTGATTCCTTTCTTCGTTGCTTGATTTCAAATCCGAGGAAAAACTTCAACTCTCCCACCATAGACATCTCAAAATGCTCGGTCATAAGTGCAGCAAACTCATCATTGAAAGCTTTGTTAGGAGAACCAAATATAATATCATCAACATATAGTTGGCATATGAACAAATCCCCTTTAACCCTCTTAGTAAAAAGAGTGGGATCGATTTTCCCAATTTCAAACCCACGATCTTGCAACAACTCCGTAAGGTACTCATACCACACACGTGGGGCTTGTTTAAGGCCATAGAGAGCCTTATCGAGTTTGTATACATGATTGGGGAACTTGGGATCCTTGAACCCCGGGGGTTGTTTGACATACACCAACTCATTAAGAGGACCATTAAGAAATGCACTCTTCGCATCCATTTGTTGCAATATAAAGTTATGATGAGATGCATATGCAAGCAACATGCGAATAGATTCATGGCGAGCAACATGAGCAAAGATTTCGCATGTGCAACCAATCTTGCCTTGTTCCGAATGACAACGCCGTTCACATCTTGCTTGTTCTTGAAGATCCATTTGGTTCCAATGACATTATGATTCTCCGTTGGCCTTGGCACCAGTGACCACACTTTGTTGCGCTCGAAGTTGTTGAGTTCATCATGCATGGCTTCAAGCCAATCCGAGTCCTCAAGCGCTTCATGTACCTTTTGGGGTTCAACACAAGAAACAAACGCGTGATGCTCACAAAAGTTTGTTAATTGTCTAGTTACCCTTTTTCTTAAACTTCCAAGCACATTCTCCAACACATGTTCTTGACACTTGAGAGCGGAGGATATCTTGTCGGCTCGACGCTCCAAAAGTTCCTCCAAAGGCATATGATTGTCAACTTGAGGGTCATCATCTTGATCGCTTTGAGCGCCGTCTTGAGCTTGCTCTTGATCTTGAACTTGTTCTTGATCTTGAGGTTGCTCGGAGGAGTGAACTTGATCTTGGGCATCACTTGGTGAACCATCATCACTAATAGGTTCATCTTGCTCTTGGTCTTGTTCATAGGGTTGAGGGCCTTCACTTTGTTCTTCGGAAGCGTGTGGGTCTAGTGTTGGTGATGGCTCAACTTGAGTGGAACCAGATCCAGAGACACTTAAATAAAGGTGCAGTTTTGTATTATAGGCATGCAAAGTTAGCAAGACACACCACTCCATCGTAAAATGCACCATTAAGAATAGGGATGATTCAAATCTAACAAATGGATACTATTTGTGGATTAATAAGAAAAATAACCAACATGTGCCTACTACAGTGTCACCTGGCTATGCATGCATCCACAAAAATATATTTCAAAACAACTCACCGCTATCTTGACAGCAATTTAGACTCGTATTACTACAAACACATCTAGTAAATATCTGACAATTTCTACTTCTATTACAACTCACACGAATATCACATAGAATGAGATGCTATGGAAGTTGTACACAACAAACAAACATCACGCGGGGTGGATCGAACACAACTTGGTTTCAGAGATACAAACTGAATCACACATGATGGATCTCCCCCGTCTGTCAAACAGTCTCACTAAAAACACGCCCACTGAACTAAAAACGCCCACTGAACTAAAAACGCCCACCCCCACTGAATCTCTCTGTTCGATGGGGCAAACACTAGAACATGTATCAACTCCAGGCCTACCAGGCTACCACCCACTGAATTGAATCTCTTTTTTTAAAGGAGGATAACCCCCGGCCTCTCGTGATCGTGACTATGCATGCAACCATATATTATTAATAGAGCAAAATCCAACAGCCGAACACCATCATCCAAAAAAATGCGAAAAACAAACCCCGAGGCCATATACCTCGGACAAGAATTCCCCGTATAACCACTAACCCTATGATACAAGACACAACATAAACGAAAAATACACAACTCCTAGGCTACCCCTTCAAGAAGGAATCACCGCACGTGCGCCAATGATGGTGAGTTCACCACAAGGTTGAACTTCGGATTCTCATCCCCAAAGCAAAGCTTCAATCCACCACCTTCAGCAAGCATACGACCCAGGCGCACAACGACATAGCCTGATCAAAGATCTTGTGTTTCCATCGGAGTGCATAAGTCTGAATTGAATCTCTAGACACAAAAATTCATCGTCCCATTGAATCCATACACAAGATTTGTCGATTGGGGGCAAACCCTAGATCGATGGATACACAAAAGAAGAACACAAAAAGGGAGGGGAAATTACTCACTTCACTGCGGGGGTCTCTCCTCCCTTCTCACTCTCGACAACGCCGTCGCCTGGAACCCCTTCGGAGAGGAAAGAGTGTGGATTGAGCAAAGGAATGGGAATCACCACCTCCCCTCACGATGAAAAAAAACAGGGAAAATGCGAGGCGACAGCAACAACCGAGACAAAACAAAATGGCCCACCAGCCCAAAAATCGTGAAAAGAAACACAAGCAACGGCCCGCCCCTACTCGCACGGCCGCGAACGCGGGCCATTGCGCCTGACAACGTGACGCAATTAAGTTGCACGAATATTATAGACAAAACAAGATGTCGTTCTAGACTTAGATGTGAGATAATATTTCACATCTACTCCCTCTGTTCCTAAATGTAAGTCTTTCTAAAGATTGTAACAAATGACATGAGTGAATCTACACTCAAAATATGTCTACATACATCCGTATGTTGTTGTCTATTTGAAATGTCTAAAAAGACTTATATTTAAGAACGGAGGGAGTAGATGTGAAATAGCAGTTCCGTATAGATATAGGCTGATGCAGGTGCTGTGCTTCTGCTGGACACGCGCGCGCAAGGCTTCGTTCCTCGGTTTCGTGATTGCACTAAGTATATATACAAGTACGACGCCTGCAAATTCACGAATAAGTGAAAGATGCTGGTTTTTCTCATGCGTAGTACTTTCAGCTGGCAATATTTTAAAAGGTCGTCAGTCCACTGTTTCCTTCCCTCGCTCAAGAAGGTCCTCTTACAAACCTAGTGGCTGCCGGTTCCCCCTCCTTTGACCGGGCTCACCAATATTGGGAGGGGTCTTCAACATTGATCGGCACCCCTGCTTTGACCGACCACAACGGCATTGGGAGGGATGGAGATAGATCGGTCCCCCCTCCTTTGACCGACCTCACCGACATTGGAAGGGATGGAGATAGATCGGTTCCCCCTCCTTCGACCGGCCTCACTAGCATTTGAAGAGATGGAGACAGATCGGTTCCCCCTCCTTTAACCGGCCTCGCCGACATTAGGAGAGATGGAGATAGATCGGTCCCCACTCCTTCGACCGCCTCACCGGCATTGTGTGGGATAGAGAACGCCATCTATGAGTGGAGTTCTTAATAATAGTAGCATTTTATTAAATTGGTTTAGGGTTTTGATAGCCGTCTTCTTCATTGAAAGATTTATCTATTATTTTTACTTTTACGGCCGTCTTCAGAGAAATATATTGAAGATTTGCTAGTTTCTTTTAGACTTTATTATGTAATTGCTGTAGTTAGCTCATGTATCTCTAACATGTACAATTCCCTACTATAAATATATCATGGTATTGATTGTCAAAAATATTTTGTTTCATCAAGACAGATTTTCCTTTTAGAGAAGGCACGCTCAACAACCAACAACAAATTACAACTATGCTGGTTCGTTTCTTCTTTCTTTGATTGCATGCTACAAGTCTGTCAAGCTCGAAAATGAACAAGGGACACATGCACGGGGCGGCCTCGCCATACCAGTTTTTCAAGACTGCAATAGCCACTTACCAGGCATATCATGCCACGCAACAATCCTTCACTAGTCCAAAGGGTCGATGAAACCCACAGCCTGCCACAAAAGGAATCTAACAAAGAGGGCAAAATTGCCCCACCAAGAGCCAATGCCTCAGGTCTAGCAACATACAACAGCTTACAAATTAAGTGCCTTTAAAATCCAGAATGTATATTCTTTTTCTGTCGAAATACCAGTCAAATTATGGGCAAGCAAACAGCAGAGAAAGGAGGCACCAATTAGTTCCAAACATCTAAAATTGCTTTTAAATCAACCAGACTTATAGCAAACCAGCAGGATTCATGCAGGAAAATCACAATGATGCATGTAGCCAGAATCAGCAGTCACAAAAATAAACAAGCCATTACCAGTTACAAATCAAAAACAAGCCACTCAGTAGACATAAAGCCATGAGTGAAAACACATACTACCCACCATTCAGTTTATAACTACTAACATCAGATAATGACAACAGTAAATGTCTCCAGTGGACTTTAAGTACCAGTTCCACATGTTATGTTGCCAACATCTCAAATCTTCAACGTCTTTCCACTCGCACCGAACTCTCTTGCTTCTATCTCTCTCTGGCCAAAAAAAAACAGAGATGTCTGTCAAAAACAATACTTTTAACATGACCGTATGTCAGGTTACCTAAAAATAATTTTAAAAAGGAACAAGTGCAAGGTTGAGTACATATGCAGTGATATCAATTAATTGGGCAAAACCAATAAAATGTCTAGGCTCAGTCCAGGATGCTGTGAATTAAAATTGTTGAAGCAGCTATATTTGTCAAAGGTACATTTTGGTATTTTTGACATCCTCAATTCAGACACTTTGCAGTGTTCAGCTCTGGTTTGAAATTATGCTTCATCTGCTATGTTCATTTTTGAATGCACTTGACTCGTGCAATTCCAAGTTCAGAAACAAACTACAGGTACGCTGTTATATTCACCAAATGCCCAGGTCATCAAATCTTAAAGTGGAGAGGTGAAGCTAATGATAACACTATCTCTATCAAGTAAAAAAGGAAGAAGAAAAAACAGGATTGAAACATGCAAAGGAGTGTCATCATGATGTGCAAGTCCTAATATGAAAAGGGGGCAGAGTAATTTTGTAGTAAAAAAGAATGATTTCAGAATCATGACTGCGGATGAGCATCAATATCAGGCATCTACTCTTAAACCTGGTGAGGTGGCCAAATCTCCTTTTCAATTAGCAAGTATGAAGCAAAGTGGATGTGATACTGATAAACAAGCATTAGAATGTTAAATCATTTTAAAACCTAGGCATAATTACAGTAGCACAGAAATGAAAGCATGTTCAGTGATGGCGAATATAAATAAAATGACAGTAGTATGCAAATGAAACTATGCTTAGTGGTGGTGGTAGTACCGGTCAATCCTGTAAATGCTGTCGGTACGCACTGAACTCGCTGGCAAAGAGTTGGTAACAAATACGCCTTGTAGGCTGTGGAGAGATCTGGATCTCGTTACTCTTCATGTCAACACGAAGCAAATACTGGCCTTTATGATCTAGTCGATGGTCCACGATGCTTTCATCATTCACGACCAAGTAGACAACCCCGTCTTCATGGATGCTCAGGACAGGAAGAGACGGAATAAGCTGTCTCAAAACAGTAGACTGATAGTTGACGTTTGCCCAGATTTTATCAACATTGTACTTGGAGGTTTCGATCCAGTCTGAGTGATCAGTCAACAGAGTCCAGACCGAGAGTTCCAATCCAGATTCATCCAAGGAGACAAGCTTGATGTGGTCACAAACACAGGCCATGGAACGGAACTCCTCTGGGCGGGTGCAGAACTTGTTGATAAAGCTGGACTCCTCTAAGTTGCAATCCAGGGCTGGACAGTCTAGTGGCAGCTTGATAAAGCTGAACTTGTTGTCGCAGTCTTGGTTGAGATCACAGAGGAACATGCCTTTGAGCAGATCCACCCAGCAAAGGGTAGAGCCCCGGTAAGAGAAGCACAAGTCAACGGTGAATCTGCTGGATGGAAGGGGAAGGCTCCCGGGTAACGAGACCCATTCTGGTTGTGGGGCGGACGACTTCCACAGCCAGACCCCGGCCTGGGAGAATCCTTTCTTGATGAGCTCGGCAAGAACGTAGCCCTCCCCTTGGGCGTCGCACATGACGACGGCCGACTGGTGCCCCATGACTCCATGCAAGTCGTCGGAGGGCAGACAGGGGATGACGGAGAGGGAGTCCTTCCTGGCGTCGTAGATGAGATAGCCTCCCGACAAACTAGAGCCAGGGCGGTACCCGCCGGCGTAAAGGGCGACCAGGTTCTTGTCCGTGCTGGAGACGCGGGCCGAGTCCAGGTCCATGCATGGCGGCGGGAGCGGTTGGGATTGCGGCGGCACCAGTATGTGGAGGAAGGAGAGCTCCGGCGGATTGTCGACGACTGCGCGGGCCTTGAAGGTCCGCAGGTACCTGATGACATCCTCCCTCATCGCTTTGCGGGTTGGCATCCTTCCTTCCCAGATCCCCCACCGGAACTGTCGGCCGGATAGCGCCTCATCGTGGGGGGTGAAATCAATCTCGCGGTCGAGCAGAACCATGGAACGGGCCATGGCGGCTAGCTAGCTTTGGATTAGGGTTTGGTGGAGGGAGAAGGGATTTGGGCATCGAGGATGGCGGCGCGGCTAGGGTTAGGGTTGGGTGGAGGAAGCAGCAGGCAGCGATTTGATTTGGGGATCGAGCGAGGAAGGAGAAGCCGGGTTGGGCTTTTGCCCAGATCTAAAATAGCAGGCGTGAAGGGGGAGACGGGACTCGCCCGGATCGCTGATCGGTCAGCGGACGGTGGATATGTTATCGCGGCAGACACACGAGGAGGGCCTGCAGTTCGGCCCAAGTTTTAGCCTGTCATCATCATTTAGCAAAAAAGCGCACGTTGGGCGCCGGTCGGCAAAATAAAAATCACAGGAGGCAAATTCCACCAACAAAGTCAATGTAGAAAAATCTACTAAAAAATCAATGTAGCAAAAAAAATTTAACTAGCAAGTTCCGGCAAAACATAAAACTGGTTCTAGCAAAACCACATCGGCGGTGGGAGGCGCATCCAGTTCGAGCAGAAATCACAGGAAGCAAATCTCCATCTCCATTTCCATCCATCCATCCACTACTATTAAACAAGTGAGTTGACGCAGAAACATTAGATCTCAGCCACATATCCACCATTCATCAATGGACCAAATTGTCCCGATGTTGTATCACAACATTCGCATATTTATTAATTAATTTTAGTCATGACCACAACACGTTTAACTACGAATCATTGCGCCTTAGTTATACCTTCATTAGGAGACAAATCATCACATCATATATCATATCATTTTTAGAACACCTAAATTAGGAATCAATGTACCTTAATTACATGTTCATTAGGAAATAAATCGTGACACCACATATCCTGTAATTGGAAAAAAAAATATTAGCCAAAAGACCAGAGCTAATAAATATATATTTTTTATTGCCCAGCCAGCCTTGTTTTTTGATTTCCAGCCCAACCGCTGTTTGTTGTGTTTTTTTATTGTCCAGCCCAGTTTTGGGAAAAAGACAGAGAAAATTGGCGCACCTAACGAGAATAGAACTCTCAACCATCTTGCACCTTCAAATTCTGCTGCTCGCATTATTCCTGGATTTATTTCAGGATTTCTGGCGATGCGCTTTTAGTTGGAGGAGACGTTCCCGTCGACGACGAGGCGCCTACAGTGATATGCCGGCTCGGTCTCTCGGAGGTGCTCATAGGGGTAGGGTGTGCGTGTGTGTGCGTTCATAGGGATGAGTGTATGCACATGTATATGAGCGCTTATGTCTGTACTGATGCTAAAAAAAACCATCTTGCACCTAAACGCATCCACTGGAACTAATGAATGTTGGTGGCAAAAGATCAACGCGAATATTTAATAACTCAATGCTGCATGAAACCTTGTTTGAACAATTTATTGAAAAATTATGAATAATTTTGAAAATGCCGATTTTTTTAAACAGAAAGAATTTTTGGAACTCCAAGTTTTTTTTTGAAAATTCTTAAAAAATATATAATTCCAAACACTTTTTGAAACACGAGAAGTTTTGGAAATGCAAACAATTTTTTATATCCTGAAAATACTTTTAAATGCGAACAATTTTGAAAATTCTGGACATTTTCTGAAAACACGGACAAACTTTGAAAATGGACACATTTCTTGAAATTCCCACAAAAAAATTCAAAAAAATGAAATGTTTTACGAAAACATGAACACCTTTTGAATTTGTCAATAATTTTTTAAAATGGGAGCATGTTTCAAACATTCAGAGCATTTCTTAAACAAACTAAAGTTTTGTAGTGTAGGATGAACTTTTTAAATATACGATAAACATTTTCTTTAATAAACTGAACATTTTTTAGTGTACAGTGAACCTTTTAGTTTTCTAGTGTGTACTTGTATGCGCTGATTGTCGTGCAAGCCTTTTATGCCTTGCGTTGGATATGTGTATGTGCTAGTATGTACCTTGATATGCACAAACATGCAAAGCTCATCGAAGGATCAGCTAATGCATGTACTGGTGTGATGACATGCTTCCTTCCCTATGTATCCTACCCATAACAAATAACTTTCACATTCAACAAATGAATTGTAGGGCTTAGTCACGTAAGAGGCAAAAAATCAGCCCCATTTACGAGTCGATAGTGGACTTGCAACCGAGGAAACAAATTTACGCTCAGTAGTGAGTCAAATAATGGAGTTGCAAACTAGGGGAAAAAGGTCAAAGAGCCCAGTTGCATGTTAATGGTGGACAACTCGGGCAAATAAAAGGGTCAGCCCAGTTGCAAGTCGATGTTGGACTTGCAGTTGGGTAAAAAAAGGTCTGGACTTACAAATAGGGCAAAAAAGGGATGAAGGGCCCAGTTACAAGTCGATGTTGGACTTGCAATTGGGTAAAAAACGTCGGGCCGAATTGCAAGTCAAGGATGGACTTACAACTAGGGCAAAAAAGGATGAAGGGCCCAGTTATGAGTCGATGTTGGACTTGCAATTGAGTGGCCGAATTGCAAGTCAAGGGTGGACTTACAACTAGGGCCAAAAAAGGATGAAGAGCCCAGTTGCATGTTAACAGAGGACTTGCAACTAGGTTGAAAACAGGCCGGGCCTAGTTACAAGTCGTTGGTTGACTTGCAACTGCGGTAAAGAAAAGGATCAAGAGCCCAGTTTTGAGCCGATGGTTGTCTTGTAATTGGGATAAAAAAGGGGCGGGCCTGGTTGCGAGTCGATGGTTCACTTGAGATTGGGACAAAAAAGTCAACACCTAGTTGCGAGTCAAGAGTGGACTTGCAACTAAGGCAAAAAGGATCAAGGGTCCAGTTGCATGTCAGTGGAGAAGTTGCAAATGGGACGAAAGAAGGCTCGAGCCCAGTTGCAAGTAGTTGGCTGAGTTGCAACCACGGAAGAGAAAAGGATCGAGAGCCCATCTTTGAGTCAATGGTTAAAATAGGAGCGGGCCCAGTTGCGAGTCGATGTTAACTTGCAAACTGTGACCCAAAAAAATCAACACCTAGTTACGAGTCAATGGTGGACTTGCAACTGAGGAAAGAAAATCAGACCTAGTTGCACGTTAAGGTGGACTTGCAACTAATGCAAAAAAAAGACTCGAACCTAATTATAAAATAAAAGAAACATCAAACCGGTTGCGAGTGAAGGGTGGACTTGTAACTGGATGAAAGGATCGATATAGTTGACTAGAGGGAGGGGGTGAATAGGCAACTAACAATTTTTAGCTTTTCTTTACCAATTTAAACTTTGCATCAAAGTAGGTTGTCTAGATGTGCAACTAGGTGAGCAACCTATATGATGTAACAAAAACAAGTACACAAGCAAGCAAGAGATGCAACACAATATAAGCTTGCACAAGTAGAGGTACGAGATAACCAAGAGTGGAGCCGGTGAAGATGAGGATGTGTTACCGAAGTTCCTTCCTTTTGAGGGGAAGTACGTCTCCGTTGTAGCGGTGTGGAGGCACAATGCACCCCAAGAAGCCACTAGGGCCACCGTATTCTCCTCAAGCCCTCACACAATGCGAGATGTCGTGATTCCACTATTGGTGCCCTTGAAGGCGGCGACCGTACCTTTACAAACAAGGTTGGGGCAATCTCCACAACTTAATTGGAGGCTACCAACGACACCACGAAGCTTCACCACAATGGAATATGGCTCCGCAGTGACCTCAACCGTCTAGGGTTCTTAAACACCCAAGAGTAACAAGATCCGCAAGGGGTTAGTGGGGGGAATCAAATTTCTCTTGGTGGAAGTGCAGACCGGGGCCTCCTTAACGAATCCCTAGAAAATCAACAAGTTTGATTGGCTAGGGAGAGAGATCGGACGAAAATGGAGCTTAGAGAAACAATGGAGCTTGGGAGTGGAAGATGTGGTCAACTCGGAGAAGAAGACTCCCCTTTTATAGTGAAAGAACAAATCCAACCGTTATCCACTAACTCAGCCCGCGACGAGCGGTACTACCACACGATACAAGCGGTACTACCGCAAGGGCCCGCGATACTACTGCGAGGCACCGCGGTACTACCACTGGCACGGCAGGGCCTAAGACTAGGCACCGCGATACTACTGCGAGGCACCGCGATACTACTGCGAGGCACCGCGGTACTACCGCTGGCACGGTACTATCGCGCGCCCTTGCGGTACTACCGCAAGGCAGGAATAGTCTAGGCTGGGAAGGCACGGACATATAAAAATACATCCGTGGCTACTTCCGCTGAGTTTCGATTTGTGCAAAAATCCGACACGGTACCACTGCAGGCCAGGAGCGGTACTACCGTGTAGGGCGCGGATGTAAAAAATTACATCTGCCCCTTCTTCCGCTCGAGCTGCTGTGCTGGCCTGAGGCCACGGTACTACCGGGTCCAAGAAGCGGTACTACTACGAGAACCTATGGTACTAGCTACCGCGCCCATGGCCGGTACTACCGCAGGGCCTGCGGTACTACCGCTCCGTGTAACAGTACTACCGCATGCCCTAGTTCAGCAACACTAGGAGTCCTTCATTTTGCAGAGATACGGAGAAACGGAGGATGCTCCAAAGAGCCAAAGGAAAGGTGGTGCGAGAAGGAACAGACGTATGCGTGATGATTCCACCCAAACCTTTCCAACGCGGACCCCTCTTAATAGTACGGCTTTCCTACGACTCAAATCCACCAAAAAGAAACGAGAGAAACGCCGCCTTCAATGAGCTTCGAGGGCACCAAATCGTCTTGTGCTTAGGCATGATATATCTGAAATGCTCAATGCACACGATTAGTCCGCAAAAGCATTGTCATCAATCACCAAAACTACTAAGGAATAAATATGCCCTTACAATCTCCCCCTTTTTGGTGGATTGATGACAATACGTGATTTGCACATAGAGATATAAAATGAAGCATAGGCAAACGCAACATCTATAAAATATAGACGAGCTCCCCCCTAGATGTGTGCACTCTCGACAAATGCTTTGGACTGCACAACACACATACTAGGATCAACACTCCCCCTATATTTTATAGATGAGGCATATCTTGCAATAAAATAACTAATACTAAGCAAGGAGACAAGATAATAAACATGAGCATAGAGTAACCGTCACAAGATAGCATAAGCTCATGGGCTACTAAGCATGAAAGACAATAAGATACTCTAGAGTGCATATGTCTTACACCATATGATAAAGAAATACGACTCACGAGGACAAGCCAAACCAAAGCAAACGAGGTCCAACAAAACGAAAGCAAAGTGACAAAGCGAGACAACATGACACACGACTCGCAAATCCTACACTCTCTCCCCCTTTGGCATCGAGACACCAAAAAGGCAGAGAGGACACCTACAACATAGGTGGTAGGCCAAGCTGAAGCGATCACTCGTCACGCTCCTCGTCGGACTCGGTAACGGGGATGGGCTCCTCCTCAGATTCAGTCCATCGATAGCCCCGCCGCCATCCATTACGCCTCTGGGTGATGTGCTTCTCGGACCACCGGATATCTCCTCGCCAAACGCCCTCAAGATCCTCTTGTCATGGCGGGCGACTCTCCTTGGAAGCAACATGGGTCCTCAGACGCCCTTGGCTTGCATGCAGAACAAGGCCTTCATCTTTGCCTTCAGCTTCTTAGCCCATGAGGGCTCAGTAGAGGGAGGAGCATACCCAGCAGAGCTGTCCTCATCCGCTTCCTCCTCCTCAATCTCATCCTCATCCACGTCCATCTTAGCAGCCTCTGCCTCAGCACGGGTAGTGGTGTTAGCCCACTGAGGCTTGATGTGTAGCTTGATGGGCTCGTGTAATCCAGCCGGGAGCAAAGAAACTCATCTTGGGGATAGAGCTTCTCCCAAGTCCTCGAGATCAAATGAAACAGGTAAGGTCCATAGATTGGCACCTTACGGTTGAACACCGCAAACTGTAGATCACACCACATGATATGTGAGACATCAAGTGGTTGCGTCTGAGCACGACGCGCCTCCTCACAGATGAGCATCATATCCACGAGATAGGCATGCACCTTGTCCTTGTCACCAATGTGCGGAAAGAGGGAGTTGCGGAAGATCCGATGCATGATGTCAAGGAATGAGTTCAGCACCCACACCTTCTTGCCACTGGGAAGCTTCTTCTCAACATAGTAGGGCTGAAGCTTATTCTTGCTGGCTGAATCAGGGTTGGCATGAGGGCGAACACCAACGGGCTTGTTGAGCCCCTCATCACAAACTCAGCAAATCCATGAACTCCTTCCACTTAGCAGTCATCTCGTTGTCCATTGGTCATCCATGTCATGGTCCGCTCCTCATCGAGATGGAAGTGGACCGAAGCAAAGAACTGAGCCACAATCTCAGGGTCAAAGTCCAGGTGGAAAGTGATCAAGTCCTCAATGCCAAACTTTCCATGCTACCTCTTGAGCATGCGTAGGTTTTCCCTTGAAGAGGAAAGGGTGATGCAGCAAAGTAGCGTAAGTATTTCCCCCAGTTTTTTGAGAACCAATGTATCAATCCAGTAGGAGACTACACGCAAATCCCTCGTACCTGCACAAACAATCAAGAACCTTGCAACTAACGCGATAATGGGGTTGTCAATCCCTTCACGGCCACTTGCAAAAGTGAGATCTGATAAAGATAATAAGATAAATATTTTTGGTATTTTTGTTGTATAGATTGGAAAGTAAAGATTGCAAAATAAACGATGATAAAATAGCTAATTGATAGGAAATTAATATGATAGAAAATAGACCCGGGGGCCATAGGTTTCACTAGTGGCTTCTCTCAAGATAGCATGTATTATGGTGGGTGAACAAATTACTGCCGAGCAATTGATAGAAAAGCGCATAGTTATGAGAACTAGTCGTGAACCTTATCCTCGATGGCAACAATACAATACGTGCCTTGCTGCCCCTACTGTCACTGGGAAATAACACCGCAAGATTGAACCCAAAGCTAAGCACTTCTCCCATTGCAAGAAAGATCAATCTAGTAGGCCAAACCAAACTGATAATTCGAAGAGACTTGCAAAGATATCAAATCATGCATATAAGAATTCAGAGAAGAATCAAATATTGTTCATAGATAATCTTGATCATAAACCCACAATTCATCGGATCTCGACAAACACACCGCAAAAAGAGTTACATCAAATAGATCTCCAAGAGAATCGAGGAGAACTTTGTATTGAGATCCAAAGAGAGAGAAGAAGCCATCTAGCTAATAACTATGGACCTGAAGATCTGTGGTAAACTACTCACACATCATCGAAGAGGATATGGTGTTGATGTACAAGCCCTCCATGATTGATTCCCCCTCCAGCAGAGCGCCGGAAAAGGCCCCAAGATGGGATCTCACGGCATGTAAGGTTGCGGCGGTGGAAATAGGGTTTCGTGGTGCTCTTGGATGTTTTCAGGGTATATGAGTATATATAGGCGAAAGAAGTAGGTCGGTGGAGCCACGAGGGTCCCATGAGGGTGGGGGCGTGCCTACCCCCCTGGGCGTGCCATCCTACCTCGTGGCCGCGTCGTTGCTTCCTTGACGTCCACTCCAAGTCTCCTGGATTGCGTTTGCTCCAAAAACAATCTCGCAAAGGTTTCATTCCGTTTGATATTCCTTTTCTGCGAAACACTGAAATATGCAAAAAAAAACCCCAGCAATTTGCACTGGGCTTCCGATTAATAGGTTAGTCCCAAAAATAATATAAAAAGGTATATTAAAGCCCATTAAACATCCAAAACAGATAATATAATAGCATGAGACAATAAAAAATTATAGATACGTTGGAGAAGTATCAAGCATTCCCAAGCTTAATTCCTGCTCGTCCTCGAGTAGGTAAATGATAAAAACAGAATTTTTGATGTGGAATGCTACCTAACATAATTCTCAATGTAATCTCTTTATTGTGGCATGAATGTTCAGATCCAAAATTTTCAAGATAAAAGTTTAATATTGACATAAAAATAGTAATACTTCAAGCATGCTAACCAAGTAATTATGTCTTATCAAAATAACATAGCCAAAGAAAGATTATCCCTATAAAATCATATAGTTTGGCCATGCTTCATTTTTGTCACACAAAATGCTCCCATCATGCATAACCCCGATGACAAGCCGAGCAATTGATTCATACATTTTAACGCGCTTCAGCCTTTTCAACCCTTACGCAATACATGAGCGCAAGCCATGGATATAGCACTATAGGTGGAATAGCATATGATGATGGGGGTTATGTGAGAAGACAAAAAAAGGAGAAAGTCTCACATTGACACTGCTAATCAACGGGATATGGAGATGCCCATCAATTGATGTCAATGCGAGGAGTATGGATTGCCATGCAATGGATGTACTAGAGCTATAAGTGTATGAAAGCTCATCAAAAGAAACTAAGTGGGTGTGCATCCAACTTGCTTGCTCACGAAGACCTCGGGCATTTTGAGGAAGCCATCATTGGAATATACGATCCAAGTTCTATAATGAAAAATTCCCACTAGTATATGAAAGTGACAAAATAAGAAACTTTCTATCATGAAGATCATGGTGCTATTTTGAAGCACAAGTGTGAAAAAAGGATAATAACATTGTCCCTTCTCTCTTTTTCTCTTATTTTTTATTTGGGCTTCTTTGGCCTCTTTATTTTATTTTATTTGGGCTTCTTTGGCCTCTTTTATTTATTTCCTCACATGGGACAATGCTCTAATAATGATAATTATCACACTTTTATTTACTCATAACTCAATATTACAACTCAATACTAGAACAAAAATATGACTCTATGTGAATGCCTCCGTGATGTCTTAGGGATATCGATGAATCAAGAGTGACATGTATGAAAGAATTATGAAAGTGGCTTTGCCACAAATACGATGTCAACTACATGATCATGCAAAGCAATATGACAATGATGGAGCGTGTCAAAATAAACGGAACGGTGGAAAGTTGCATGGCATTACATTTATTGAAGGGGGTCGGTGTGACAGATACCGTGAGGGCGTCGAGCTCAGCCAAAGACGAAGCACCGCCGAGCACGTCTGGTGCCGGAGTAGGTGCGGGAGCCGGTGCGGGAGCAGGTGCAGCTCTGGTGCTTTGGTGCAACGCTAGTCGAGCTGCTCCCAAGAAGTCGACAAGGGAAAGTCCGCTGCATTTTTTTCTGGATTTTGCTGGTCCAATTGTAAACGGCGGAACCAAGGAAGTAGACATATCTACAACCACCTGTTTTGCGGCAGCTACCGCTGTTGCGATTGTCTGAGATGATTTCTTCTCAACCGCAATCTCAACCTTCTTGTCGATGTTTTCTTCAGTTAACCTCCGTCTTTCCTTTCTCTCCTCCGTGGTCTCACGGTAGTACTTCTTCCACGTGGCGCCGTCTCTCGACACCGCACGCGGCCCATACGACGGTCGAGTCTCCACCGGGAGTCATTTCAATATGTTTAACGCCCGGTTGAATGGAGTGTCCCACTTGAGCCTCGCCAAAGCCTCAGAACGCGAGTCGCTTTCGGCCGCAATCCTGTGCTGCTCTCTCTGCAAAAGGCACAAGGATCATTTACAAATATGACTAACGTGTAGTCGAAATTGATCAGAAACTAAAATTACTAGCAGTCTCCTGAACTCCGTCGTGACCGCGTTCGTCTCGAAAACCTTCTTCACTGGGTCCCAACGGTGCCGGGCCTTGAGGACGTCACGCTCCTGCGGGACGGTGAACTCCGCCAAAGTGCAGGATGCCCAGACTCGCGGCTTCCGCGTCCTCCTTGGCCCATATGGACCTCTTCCCGCCGTAACCACGGCTTCCGAGGTGGTGGCACCCAATGTTCCTCTGTTGAAGCCCCTTCATGTACTTCGACTTTTTTTGGGCATCTTCGACCTCGCAAGCCGCCTTGAATATTTCAAAGTGCTCTGTCGTGATTTTCGGAATATCCTTTACAATCTCGGAGTAATGTTCCTTTTTGTCGATGATCCTTGCTTTCACCCTTGTTTTCCAGGCGGCCAATGCGTCGCTAAACTTGGACATGGCGTGTTTGTTTATCTTCTTCATTTGCCGGGTCCTTATCTGGATCTTTAAAATCCTTTTCATTCCGGCCCGGGAACAAGAATATCTGGTGCAACTTCTTTAGGAGGGAGGGCCTCATATTATCTATCTTCTATAGTTTCTCATTGTTGATGGTGGCGGTTGTCCGTACGATGCAGCCTATTTGATTGATGTAGCACGCCCGCGCTTCCTCGGGAGCGGTTGGCTCAAAATTGATGTCGTCCACTTTCGTGACCACCAGTCTAGTAGTCTTGAGTTTGTTAGGAAGCCGTTGCCTCTTTGCTTTCGGTTCTACACCGGCTCTGCTCCCCGAGGCAGCGCCTCCCTCAGTCTCAGCGCCGGTCTCAGTCTCAGCACCGGTCTGCGTGTCGGCCTCAGTCCCCGATGCGACCGGTGGGCCCAGCAACAACATCGGTTGATCGTCGGCAAGGCTCAAAAATTTGTCTGCCGCCAGGTAGACCTCGTCGCAATAATCAGAAACCTGTCCTTCATCGTTGCTAGCCATGTTTCCTACGATTAAATCTAGACCTAATAAAATGAATAGTGACATAAAAAGGCCTATGTTTTGCAGGAACGTTGACTCCTTCCCGGTGCGGCAAATCCCGGGCACTTGATATGTCCTAGTTTGTAGCACAAGTCATGCCGAAATTCACGGAAAATTTCGGCATGACCTTTGCTAAAAAGTGGACAAATCGAGAACCTGAAATTTGCCGGAACGGAAATGGATCAACATTCCGGCAAAACATAGGCCACTCGGCTTCATTCCCTGAAAACAACAAAAGGCCACTTGGGCACAATTGAAACATGTTCAAACACAATTGAGGAATTTGCATATATCCCGACCACTTAAAATTTGCATCTCCTAGCGTTTGACACTACAAGAAAATCTACACAAATCTCATGCTCTCTCAAACTCAATTCAGAAACCAAATATAGATTATATTTAGTTAACTACTGAACTAAACTTTACTCTAAACTAAACCCTACTGCCCTAATTAACATCTAGTTAAATAAACTCAATTCAAAAACTAAACCCTACTAAACTAATTAACATCAACATTATCTACTACTTAGCATCTATTATTACCCTAACTAAAAAACATCAACATTATCTACTACTTAACATTAGGGAAACGCTTGTATCCGGCCGACCGGCTAAGCGTTGGGCAGTCACCTCGCGACAACGCCGCATATCCCTTCGTGAGAAGAAACTGCAGCCATGTGCTTGGGCGGGCCCACCTTATCTCCGACGCTCCCTTATCTTCCTCCTCCGATCGATTGCATCTTCTTCTCCTCTCCTTTCTTCACATGCTCTTTTCTCCCTCCCATCAGCCATGGCCGCCTCCTCCTCCTTCCATCAGCCATGGTGTTCTCTCCTCGTCGTCGCTTGTCGCACGCAGGGCGTCGACTCATGGATGCACTCTCCCAACCCTCCTGCTACAACGGCGCCACCGGATGACGGACTTGCAACCAGCACCACCGGAGCTGGAGAAGACGGCCACAGTGTTGCGATACCACCAAACGATTCTGGAGCGAGGTGTTGTTCCTACAACGGCTAGTCAAGGGTGCTTCAACCGGCATGGGAAAAAGATTCAACCGGCATTGGAAAAAGCTTCAACCATGATAAAAAATGCTACAACCTCCCTGGAAGAAATTCAAACTTGAAAAAAAAAAGCTTCAACCGGCGTTGGAAAAGCTTCAACCAGTGTGAATAAAAGCTTCGACCGGAACAACGAAAAGCTTCAACCATGGCAAAAAAGCATCAACCGTTGTGTAAAAAGCTTCAAACCGCGCAGAAAAAAGCTTCCATCGTGAAAAGCTTCAAAAACTGGCGTTGTTTGCTAACAACGGTATGAGCGGGCGATGCCGGAGCTACAATGGTGCACACGGAGCTGCAACCGACAACGCCGTCGTCGGCAAAATGCTTCAACCGTGTCCCGCACAAGCTACATCCACGTGCGTCAAAGCTGCAACCATTTTGGCGTTCCTACAACCATGTCGCGGGAGCTATAACCAGCGACGCTGTCATTGCAAAAATGCTTCAATCGTGTAATCAAGTATCTACATCCATGTGCACCAGAGCTGCAAGGGTTTTGTGGCGGCGCCATAGCCGTGTTGCCGGAGCTGCGACGCATGGCGAGGCACGGTGCCGGCAACCATCGGTCGCGTGGGAGCTTTACGACCAACGCCGCTGCTATCATGATTCCCGTATGCCGGAACCAAGCGGCAACGGTGTTACAACCTAGGAAGCAAAAGCTTTTTCTGCAAACCCAGGAAGGATGTGTTTCAATCGCCACCGCTGCGGAAGCCGACGGGCCTGCTTGCGGTGTTGGTTGGGGCCGACGACCACGAGCAGCGGTAGCTGCGGCGGAGTCGTGGGGGCCGCCCGGCGTGAGGTGGATGCGGCCAGCGACGAGAAGAAGGACTCGCGCAGGTATGTTTCTGAATCGGGACGAAGCGGTTTGGGGAAGAAGATAAGATGACGTGGGGTAGCGGGATCGAGCGGCTACGGGATGCGTAATCTGACGGTCTGCACGGAATAGGCCGAACCCTTGCGCCGGTCCGCCGGCGCCTAGCAGTCGCCTTAACATTAACATCTATTAACTAAAAAGGATGGGTGGGGAGGCTTACAGAGAGGGGAGAGACGGTGGCGGGGAGGTGCTCAGCGACGGAGGTAGGGGCGGCGAGGGCGGGCTCGGGATCGGGAGGCGACGGTCCTGGGCGGGCTCGGGGGCGGTGAGGTCGAGGGCGGCGCTGGTGAGATCGGTGGCGATGGTGAGGTCGAGGGCGGTCCGAGAGGCGGTGGCGGTGAGGCTGGGCGGCCTCGGGCGGCGGCGGTGAGGATGAGCGCGGCGTCGACGCCGGCAGGAGATGGCGGCGAAGTGGGGGCGACGATGAAGTGAGGGAGACGGCGGCGAAGTAGGGCGAAGGAAAAGGGGGAGAAGTGGTGGCCGGGGGGAAACCGTTTTTGATTTAAGTCAAAAGTAACGGTAGCGCGTTACAGAAAACACACTATAGCTAAATTAGCTATAGCGCGTTTCAACGAACGCGCTACTGCTACGTCTTCATCATTTTTCCCCTTTTTCATTTATTTTTCTTTACATTTTATATTTTTCCTTTCTCCTTTTTCTATTTCTTTCATTTTCATTTACTTTTCTATTCGTTTTTCATTTTATTTTCTTTTCGTTAGCAGTAGCGCTTTACGCATAAACACGTTGCTATAAGAATATTAGCGGTAGCACGGTTTTTGGAAGATTGCTACTACTATGTGTAGCCCATCAGCTTAATGGTTGGAATTTTAGTAGTAGCACGTTTTCGGTGAGACGCGCTACTGCTATATATGCATCTGTAGCGCGCTTATTTTGCACGCGCTACTGCTGTCTAGCAGTAGCGTGCTTTTTTAACAAGCGCTACTGCTAAAGTTCTGTATATAACGTTTTCCCTAGTATTGGCAATTGACATTAATAGAATTTATAATAACATCATTGTAATCATGTTTTTCATCAAAGGAACTATCAAGTATGGGTGCAATAGTAACGATCTCATGTTTAACATAAAGACTATAGCAAATTCATCTTCATAAATATTGGCATCATAGCCACAAGAATAGCAAGCATCATGTTCATCAAGGGATATTTCAATCAAATCATCGGAATCATAATTATCTATAGTTTCATGCATATCATTATTTTCTTACAAAGCAACGGTCATTCTTTCAATAAATTCTTTGACATAGACATTATGTGCATAGTTTTCATAGCAATATTTAAGTATGTCAAAATTTTCAGTTTCGTAAAGAGTAATATCATACTTTTCAATCAAAGAAGCAACTTCATAAGTACCCTTAAAAGCAACAAATTCTTCAATTTTTTTTGATATCGTAGTAACTATAAACACCCTTTGCATAAGAAGATAAAATTTCATTATCATTAAACTCACATAGGTAGGGAAGGTGTTTTTTAGGGTTCTTAGAGCAACAAGTAAAATCATAAATTTCACAAAGATTCCAAGCATAACACAGCAATCTGTTTATTTGATCCCATAAGAGTCTCCCTTTTTCAGACAAACGGTGACGCACAAAATGAGCATGCTCATCTAAAGATTTCCCATCAACTAGGCTAGTTGGGGTTTCAGCACGAGCGCATAAGGATCGAAGATGATCCAAGTAGAACATCTCAAGTGAATCCATATCAATAGATTTTTAGCAAGCAAAGATGCAAGCAAATAGAAAGGCACATGGAAACACAAACAAAGATACATACGGGAAGAAGGCGAAGAAAATGCAAAGGTTTTTGAAAATCGTTTTAGAAGTGGGGGAGAGGAAAACGAGAGGCGAATGGCAAATAATGTAATGCGAGGGAGAAGAGTTTTTGGTGGGTACTTGGTATGTCTTGACTTGAGCGTAGATCTCCCCGGCAGCAGCGCCAGAAATCCTTCTTGCTATCTCTTGAGCATGCGTTGGTTTTCGCTTGAAAAGGAAAGGGTGATGCAGCAAAATAACATAAGTATTTCCCTCAGTTTTTGTGAACCAAGGTATCAATCCAATAGGAGACTACACGCAAATCCCTCGTACATGCACAAACAATCAAGAACCTTGCAACCAACGCGATAAAGGAGTTGTCAATCCCTTCATGGCCACTTGCAAAAGTGAGATCTGGTAAAGATAATAAGATAAATATTTTTGATATTTTTGTTGTATAGATTGAAAAGTAAAGATTGTAAAATAAACGCTGATAAAAATAGCTAATTGATAGGAAATTAATATGATAGAAAATAGACCCGGGGGCCATAGGTTTCACTAGTGGCTTCTCTCAAGATAACATGTATTACGGAGGGTGAACAAATTACTGCCAAGCAATTGATAGAAAAGCGCATAGTTATGAGAACTAGTCGTGAACCCGTGCATATGCACGGGCCATATATTTCATCATCTTTTTCTTAATTTACATATAATATATTAGGAGGAGGATGACTGACAATTAGATAAACTTTCTTGTTCCAAACATTAATATAATGGAATAATCGATGGATACCAGATTAAGTAACATAACACAACATGCCATAGTGTTAATAATTTACAAATAAAATGTTAAGTTTTATGAATCATTGATAAGTTATTTATTGAGGACCTTGGAACATATAAACCGGCCAAATTTTGTCTCCACGTAATTTTATTTATATGTCACTGTTAGAAAGAAATAAAATGTAAATATTGAGCCGATCGATAGGATCTTTTCTGCATAATTCATGTCACAATACATGTCGGCAAGAAACCTGTAAATATGATAAAGTTTAAATGGCTAATATAATTAAAGTCTCACTTATGTAGAAAGATAAATCACTCTTAGTTTCTTTAATCTTGGAATTATTAAATCCTGAACTACTATTGTATGAAAAAAATAAAGGGCAAACAATATTGTATAGTCGGAGTATTAATTATTAAGAACTCCAAAGTATGGTCGATTCATAATTGAATGGTTAGCGTAATGTATCAAATCATATAAATTTATTTTATAGTAGTAACTCATACTTGAGTTGATTGCTCCTTTGATCCTTCAGGTGTACCTATAGTTACCTCACACTTCAACCCATGTCGTCTCTAGATCATTGTAAAGTTAACCCTAACTGCGCCTGAACATGTACCAGAATTACCATAAAAGTATTGCTATCTCATTGCTTGTTCAACTTTATTATTTGAAGCTAGATTAATTTTTTTAGAAGAAGGTAGAGACTAAAATCTTGGTATGGTCTAATATGGAAGATAATTTATGAAGTTTGATGTCATACTTCTCTTTCACAACCGTTGCAAATCATACTTAGGTATAGATTGCATGCATGAAATTTGTTTCACTAGAATAGTTTTCCATGAAAACTATTCGCCATATAATTTAGAAACTTCTGCAAATATTTTGACACATGTAGTTCAATTTTTGTAAGATTACCAGTTTGTTTCATTGTGGAAATCAATTGGTAATCTTTTTTTGGTCATTTTTTCCTAGTGGCCAAGTAGAATCTTACTAACTACATATCATGTATTTTTTTTCGAAACGAGGCAAAAGACTTGCCATTTTCATTGATTAAGAAGGAATGGGAATTGCCCGGTTAATTGACGGAAAACCGGGCTAAAACCGATGCAATCCAACCCATATAGCATGAGTACAACCGGCCAACCTGGCCACCGACATGGGATCACGGAGCTACAAAGAGGATAGCTGCACCGAAAACATGACGGCACATGCCAACAGAAGGCCACACGTGCGAACAACTGACAGCTCCGACTCTGACGACGATCATCACAAGGGAATATGTAGGACTTGCGCCGACCGTGCCCGCCAAAGCCGACCACCGAGCGCCTGTCATCGTCACCGCATGAACAACTCCACCGCAGCTTCGACTTCAAGCAACCAAGCAACCAACGGAAGAACACCTCGGACACGCCGGGAAGATTCGACTACCGAAGCCCGAGCCGCGACCAAAGCTCCTATCGACGCCATCATCGTTGCCAAAATGAAATCAGCGCCCCCGAGATGGCCGCCTCAGCAAACTACGCGGCGAAGATGCCGCAAACCACGCGGCGAAGATGCCGCCATCCACTGGTCTCCAGGTTGTGGCCGGCTCCGAGACGATGCCCCCAAGGAGGAAGAAGACGTGAAGGCACCTTCATCGCCTGATCTCGAAGATCTGAGGTTTCCCTCCGGAGCCAAGGCCGCGGGGAGGGGGGAGGAGCACCACACAACAGCAACGCTTTCAAGAAAGAGCACGACGCCCACGGGCGTCGCCGTCGCCAGATCCGGCAGAGGCCGAACATAGGATTTCTCCCGGAGATGCTCAACCACCACCTGCCCGCATCAACGCAGCCAACGAACCCCATCCTGCCGAGGCCGACATCGAACTGGTCGTGGGATCCCGAGACCCTGCGCCCAGATCGCGCACCACCTCCCGGCCGGCCGCTTCCACCAAATCCGGCGCCGCCACCCGGCTGCCACCACCATGCCGGGCTAGCAAACCGCCAGCTCGTCAACACCAAGCCGGGAGGGGCCGCCACCCGCCCCAACCCGCCGGCAGGGCTGCCGGGCGGCCGGAGCAACCCACTGCAGCCGCAACACCGCCGGGAGGAGCCTCGTCAAGCAGCCAGGAGCCGCCGACCGCATCCCCACTCGCCGGATCCACGCGCCAGGAGCCGCTGGAGCGCCGCCAATCACCATGCCGTCCCCGCCAGATCCCGTCGAGGGGCATCAAGGCCGCACCCGACGCACGCGCCGCCATGCCCCTCGCCGCGCCCGACCACACAGCGCGCCGCTTCGCGCCGCTACGCCGCCACCACTGCCTCGCCGTGCCGCCCAGCGCCAGCGCCAAGCTCCCCTGAGCGGCGGCCGCGCCGCACCATCTCGGCGGGAGGAGGAAAAAGGAACCCGCCCGCCGAGCAGCGAAGCCGCCCGGCGACTCCTGCGGCGGCGGCGAGGGAAGTGGGGGCGGCGGGGTGTGGCTAGTGGCGGCGGCTAGGGTTCGCTCCTGGCCGCTCGCGGGAGCGACCGAGGAGCGTCCACCCGCTGGTAGGTTGTGTATGCGGCCGGAGCAGGAGGAAGTGATCCTGTGGACCAACAGCTGCCACTAGGAGAAGGTGATCCAGAGCCGTCTATGGTGCTTGGTGTAGGCTGCAGCATCTTGAGAAGGGCCTCCTCGCTCTAGCATCGACGTGACGAACTTGTACCTGAAGTTTGTAGCCCATGGATCAGCCGCCTTGTACTCGAGTAAAACTATTAAAAGATTTTCACACAAACATATAGTACACAACCCCATACTCGTCCCTAGACTAACCCTTTATAACTAACCTTGACACACAATTTTAAGCATGATCCCATGCCATTTGCTTCCTGCTATGTTATAATATGTTTGTCCAAAAACAACAAATGAGACAACCTATTATATCTAGATGAAAATATCTACAACTTTTATGCTTTAAACCGAAAGTTACTGTTCCTCGAATTTCATGAAAAATAGGCTAACAGTAATCTGTTTTTACTGAAAACTACAGTGCCATCGTCAGATTTTTGGCCATAACTTGCCAACCCCAAATCAGAATCGAACCAAAAGTGTACTGTTAGTAAGCTTCCTAGGAACCCCACTACTTTAGCCATTGGCTTAATTTTTAGATGAGGAACTGTTTAATCACAGTTTTGGAGGGTGAGACAAACAATCTCAAGATCAATAATTAGCATGAATCTGTCCAGTCCATCTATATAATTACCAACTAATGGCTAATTAGGGTTTACCTTCGCAACGTTGAAGCACTCTTGTATGGCAAGCTCACAATTTTGGGCAAAGGCCACGAATTCTCCTTCCTCTCTTATATCTGTCTCTATTCCGGTTGGCTGCTGCCTTGGTCTCTTTTCAATTGGACGTGTGTCCTTATGGCCTCCAATTAAATTCTCCTTGAAGCAATCTGTGCAGTTTGTTGTCGTGAGATATTCCTGGCCGTTTCCTTTTCTCTACTTCAGAAGTTCAGATATCTCTCTTTCTCTGATTGGCAGCAAGCAGAGCACAAGCAGCATGAATACACAGAACGTCCAGGGTTACAGCGGCAACACCATCCTTCCTTTCGGCACTGGATTTTCCGGCAGCAGAACTTGGTGAGGTTGGTGAGGAACGGGCAACGTGACCAGCAGCAACTTTCAGCGGCAACCAGCGCACTGCATCCATGTGTTGTCGTGAGATACTCCTGGCCGTTTCCTTTTCTCTACTTTTCTCTATACTAGTAGTTGGGGCGCCACCCGATGGCGCCTCCTTAAAGGAACTTAGGCGGTGTCAGATAAGAGGCTCTCCTTTCACTTGTCAGATAGGAGTTTTTTTTTGATAACTTGCACATTACAGAGATGGTTTAGCAAGCTCTTCCACCCAGAGCAAACGCAAAAGGAGAAAACAGCAGCCCAAAACACCCTATAGGCCTTCAGCGGCCAGCAACAGCAAGAACAAGTGCAGTGTCTATCATTAGAGTCGGCCAGCAGCCTTCCCCGCCTCCTCTCCCCTCCTCCCCTCCCCGGCCTTTTGTCGCCCGCCGCCTCTGCAGGCGACGGGCGGCCTCGCCTTCTCCTTCGGCCTCCTCCCGTCCTTCTCCATCCCCCGCTGCCGGCCGGAGCCGCTGGGCCACATGGCTGGCGGCGGGTTGCCCTTCCCCGCCGCTCTTGGGGGCGCGGGGCCTCCGATGGCGGGCGGTGCTGCTCGGCCTCTGCCAGTAGGGTTGGCGGGAGTCCGTGAGCTCCGTGGCTTCGGTCTGTGGCGGCCGTTAGCATGGTGGCGGCGTGGCTGTGGTGGCCGTGGCGCCATGACAGATCTGAGCCCTTCGGGCCCCATCTGGCTAGGGCGGGCCGGGCGACTCAGTCGCGTGGCGGCGCTGCTCCCTGGTTGGTGGTGAAGTGGCGGTGGTCTGCGGCGGTGGCGGCTTCGTCGGCCGACGAGCTGCAGCGTGGCGGCGAGGCTATCCGGACCTGTTGGGTTCGGCCGGGCCTCGGTGCCTGGTAGGCCCCTTGTCCGCGCGTCCGGTCGGCTCCGCGGTGGCGGTGGTGGTTGTCCCCTCACGTCGATGATGTTGCGGATGCCCCCAAGGACACTCTCCCTTCTCCCATCCTCCAGGTCTCGTGTCGGTGACCTCAGGGAGACAGCTAAATTGATTCGGTGACGGTGGTGGCACTTGTTGTTGGGGGGGGTGTTGGGTGGTGCACTATGTTTGGTGTGGGGTGGTGGTGGGGTTTTGGGTTGGGAGAAATCTCTGGCGGCTTGTACGGCCCTGCAGCGGCGCTTTGTGGGTGCCGCCGGACCTTCCTGAAAGGCGTCGGGTACACCCCTTCCCCTCACTGCCTCCCGCGTACCGGAGGAAACCCTAGGACTAGTCCGGGCAGCAGCGGCGTCGTCATCGCCTCCTTCTTGAAGGTGTTGCTTGGTACGCGGCGCTTCGGGTGCTGGGAACATGGTGGTACTTCCCCGGAGGGTGCAACGGTCGCCGATCATCTACGTTTCGTCGATCTGCCGTTGTTGGCATTTGTTTCTCTTCCTTTCTTCTTTGGTTTTTTTTGGGCTTATTTGTGCTGCGGCCCCAACACCTATCGTTGGATGTATCGGTGGTTGCTTTGTAATACAAAGCGAGGGGAAACCCTTTTTCGTCGAAAGTGGATTGCAGAACTGATTGCTTACCACATGCAATGCTCCAATTGTCTCAACGTTATGAAGATGTGTGAGCAGCCAAAAAGAAATAACAGATGTTACTATGACTGAATTAATTAGCGGAGGACAACCTAAGGACAAATTGTTCTACCCCAACAGAAAATTTTGACATGGATCGCTAATCTTTGGTATTGAAATTAGGTACTTCTCGTCATAATCAATTAATGGTTGGCCACCTAAACCGAAAGGAGGCGAAGCACAAAAATAGACAAACCACTTTTTTGTACCACATGATTATAGCACCACATGCGTTAGTATACCGACCTACAAAGCATACAAGTGAAAACCAAAACTAATCTGACTTTATAAAACAGAAATAAAGATCTCTTCGGGTAATCAGATTTCATTTTTTATTAACATCACCTCATGGTTAAAAAACCGACCAAAGAAAAGAAGCCCCACCTCATGGTCGCAGCCAAGCAACTGCTGCTCAGAGAGCACCTCTATCTTGCCCGTTGTCAGGTAGTTGGCCCACTCCAATGCCCAGACGCTACCGAACGACCAAAGACGATTCGCAAGAGCCTACAAAATGAACAAGTTCAGGGACAGGGTGTGCTAGTGTACAATCAATCAATGTGAATACATGATTCATAATTTGCGAAGCATATAAATTTATTCTGATTACAAAAGCGTACCTACACCACAGGTTTCTTCAAACTTCCGTGCATTCCTTCAAAGAGCCTCACTGCACCCCTGTTTTCACAAACATTCGAAAGGTGAGAGAATTTCTGTTTGCAATCAATGCCCAGCAATGGTGGTACCAATTAATGTAGCCGTAGGTAGAGACTATAACCTTGTGGAAATAAGGTTAAGAGAATGACCATATTTCACATCCATGTTGCTAGTCCCTGTTGCTTCATCTCTTTGGATGGAGTATATGTCAGATCACAACAAGGCTAGACATTTGGCGGTCATCAGAGCAGATCAAGTACTTTGACATCTGCAGCAGGCGTAGTGCTTCCTCGACATCTCTCTGGGCAACAGTTTCTGAAAATCGAAGCCTTGTCAAAGCCTAAAATAAACCAAGATCATGTTTTAAAAAATACAGATTTTCATAACCTGGTGATCACAGTATAACACGGCGCACAATTATCGTGGCGCTCCGAAGTCAAATTCCATGTTAATGTATTCACACTCAGAATGTAAGTCTTCATTGATTGAATATATACTTTACTTCGTGTGTTGCACATCTAAGTCATCAACATGCATAAGTGTTAGGATGTGTGCCTGATCACAGGACATTTGAGGATTCCAAGATATTTAGCTCACACCGTAACTTGGAAAACCTTTTCTCATCCAAGGGCTTTGTGAAGATATCGCGATTGCTCTTGATGTTGGCGTGAATGATGTCAATATCTTTCTTCGACATGATCTACGAGAAAGTGATGGCCAATTTCAATGTGCTTTGTCTTGAGTGCTGGACTGGATTGTTGGCAATCTTGATGGCGCTTCGTTGTCGCATGAAGAGAGGTACTTGTTTCAGATTGATGCCATAGTCCTTGAGAGTTTGCTTCATCCATAGAAGCGGCGCAACAAGATCCAAAGAAGATTGTATTCAGATTCAGCATTTGAGAGTGATACAGTTACGCTTCTTTGAAGACCAACGGACAAGTGATCGACCCGAAAGTGACATGTGCCCGATGTAGACTTGCGATCCACCTTGTCACCAAAGATAATCGACATCCGAGAATCCAACCAAATCAAATTTTGAGCCCTTTGGATACCATAATCCGAGTGTTGGGGTGTAAGCTAAATATCGAAGAATTCGCTTCACATCTAAGTGATGCGATTCCTTTGGTGCCACTTGGAATCGAGCACACATGCAAACACTAAGCATAATATCTGGCCTAGATGCACATAGATAAAGTAAAGAACCAATCATGGAGCGGTATACCTTTCGATCGAACTCTTTACCATTGTCGTCGGGACCAAGATGGTGTTTGGCTGGCATTGGCGTCGTGTAACCTTTGCAATCTTCCATTGCAAACTTCTTCAGACAATCTTTGAGGTATTTTTCTTGAGATATGAAGATGCCATTTCTTTGCTGACGAATTTGAAGACCAAGGAAGAACTTCAGCTCACCCATCATGGACATCTGATATTGCTCTTGCATCATGTATCCAAACTCATCACTATACTTCGTTGGTGCAGCCGAAGATAATGTCATCCACATATATTTGGCACACAAACAGTTCACCATCATATGTCTTCGTGAAGAGTGTGGGATCGAGGGATCCAGGTTTGAAGCCTTTGCTCTCCAGGAAGTCTTTGATCGTATCATACCAAGCGTGAGGAGCTTGTTTGAGACCATACAATGCTTTGTTTAGCTTGTACACCATATCAGGATGTTTTGGATCTTCAAAGCCAGGTGGTTGAGCGACATATACTTCTTCTTCAATCTTGCCATTGAGAAATGCACTCTTCACATCCATTTGATGTAGCAGAATGTTGTGGTGATTAGCGTAGGCTAGCAGTATGCGAATAGCTTCAAGCCTAGCCACGAGCAAATGTTTCATCGAAGTCAATTCCTTCTACTTGAGTATATCCTTGAGCCACAAGGCGTGCTTTGTTTACGGCGACTTGACCATGCTCATCTTGCTTGTTTCGATATATCCATTTTGTTCCAATAATGTTATGCTTGCGAGGGTCGGGGCGCTTGACAAGTTCCCAAACATTGTTCAGCTTGAACTGTTGAAGTTCCTCTTGCATAGCTTGTATCCATTCGTGTTCCATAAAGGCTTGACAACTTTCTTGGGTTACGATATTGACCTAAATGAAAAGTGCCCACGAAATTTGCTAAGCTGTGTTGCTCTTGAGCGAGTAAGTGGACTAGGTGCATTGACGCTATCAATTATCTTCTCAATTTGTACTTCATTTCCAACTCGAGGATGAACTGGACGAAGACTTTGCTCTTGCTAGTCATTGTCATCATTGGGAGGATTGTCTTCAGTTTGAGCATTGTCTTCAGGTTGGTTCGGTGCAGAAATGATAAGTTCCTCTTCAGGCTGTGGTTCAGAAGGCATGATTTCACCAGTTCCCATCAGCTTGATAGATTCGCTGGGCGGAGCTTCGTCTAGTGTACTTGGCAGGAGTTCTCTTTGTGAACCATTTGTTTCATCAAATCGCACGTCCACAGTTTCGACGATTTTGTAGAGATAGAGGTTGAAGACTCTGTGGGAGTGCGAGTCCTTTCCATAGCCAAGCATGAAGCCTTCGTGAGCTTTAGGTGCAAATTTTGACTTGTGATGGGGATCCTTGATCCAGCACCTAGCTCCAAATACTCTGAAGTAGCTGACATTTGGCTTCTTGCGATGAGGAGCTCATAAGATGTTTTTTGAAGCTTATGGATGTAAACATGGTTGATGATGTGACATCTTTGTATCAATAGCTTCAGCCGTAACTTCCTTGGTGTCTTGTACTCATCGAGCATTGTTCGAGCCATCTCAATGAGGGTTACGTTCTTGCGCTCAACGATGCCATTTTCTTTGAGGTGTGTATGGAGCGAGAGAACTCATGAGTGATTCCCATTGTATCCAGATAAAGATCAAGTCCGGTGTTCTTGAATTCAGTGCCATTGTCACTTCTGATATGCTTGATCTTCACGCCATAATTGTTCATTGCTCGATTGGCGAAGCGTCTGAAGACATCTTGCACTTCAGTCTTGTAGAGAATTATGTGCACCCATGTATATCTTAAGTAGTCATCAACAATGAGGAAGCCATAGAGGCAAGCAGTTGTTGTGAGGGTAGAGTAGTGAGTAGTGCCAAATAGGTCCATGTGTAGCACCTCGAATGGTTGAGATGTCGTCATGATTGTCTTCGAGGGGTGCTTTTCCCTAGTCATCTTTCCAGCTTCGCAGGCACCACACAAATGATCCTTCTTGAACTTGACACCCTCGATGCCTATGACATGCTTCTTCTTGACGAGTGAGTGTAAGTTCCTCATACCAAGCATGCCCCAGCCTCCGATGCGAGCCAGCATTCGTAAGCTTTTGCGAGAAGACATACTGAAGTCGTGGACCTCTTGAGAAATCTACCATGTATAGATCATCTTTTCGATACCCTTCAAAGACTAGAGACTTGTCGATTCCATTAGTACAAGGCAACAATATTTTCGAATAACACAATCATGTTCAAGTCACAAAGCATTGAGATGGACATTAAGTTGAAACCAAGGGATTCAACAAGCATCACTTATCCATGTATTGATCCTTTGAGATTGCAACTCTACCTAGACCCAATACCTTGCTTTTACCCGTGTCAAGCAAATGTGATGTGACTCTTGTCTGATGGACGTAAGGTTGAGTCCATGAGAAGACTTCGATCACCAGTCATATGATTTGTGCATCCGTTGTCCATAATCCATTCTGAAGCTTTTGGTGTCATACCCTACAGTACAGTTAGGAGGATGGGCTTCACGAAGAGCATTGTGAAGCATAAGCATTTGACGCACACAAAGATTATCACAGCTTAGATCAAGGTTAGGACACATAGTATGACTGGTAAGCTATTCAGGTATGAAATACATAGTAAGATCATTTTATCATGCGTCCCTTAATGTGTTTTAGGTCCCCAGCAATAGCATAGGACGCCTTTGATTACAGGCTGGAGACCCTTTCCTGCAGAAGAGAGTTAATTCTTCTTAACCACCCACATCTTGAGGTGGCTTAGAAGCAATGAGTCTAAGTGCAGCGTCTGAGAATTTCGGCTTTGGAGCCCCAGCAAATAGCCTTGCAGGAGATGAATGATACTCATATGAATAAGCAGAAAAGTTCTTAGTTCTATGAACATAGCGATTTGAAGACACACGCTCATATTCATAAGTCTGAGTATGATTTCCCTGCAAAACATTGGCGTTAGGGTGACTCAGGTGAGTCCTGTATCTGTATGAAGCCTTTGGGCCATATGAAGCCATAGGTCTGGGGTTTGTCTTCTTCCTTGGTGGTGTCATGACGACATTCGCAGGAAGATTCTGAATGCACTTCTTAGGTACCCAGATCTTCTTCATAGGTGGTCCATTCCTGCAGTTAGTACCAATATACCTGGCAAACACTTCACCATTCTAATTCTTGAACAGCTTATAGTTTGCATCAAAGGATTCATCAATGATAATAGGATTAGCACGGGTAAAGCCGGATAAGGTGGATGGATCCACTTTGAAGGTTCCTTCTGACGACCCATGTGGTTTTGGGATACCGCTCGGGGCTTCGGTAGGAGCCATCAACATTCATTTTCCTCTCGAACCCAACACCCTCTTTCCTAGGGTTTCGGTTCAGAATCTGCTTTTGAGGACATCGCAGAGTGTCGATGTCCTTCGGACTTTTATACATCCATGTTTCAAGCAATGTCTTCAACCTAGCATTTTCATCAGCAATAGTAGTGGTATCCTCCGCAGAGGGGTTAGTTACCACATCAGTAGTTGAAGACAATGAAACAGTAGCAGCAGTGGAACATTCAGCAACAGATGTAGCGTTATCACGCTCAATGCATTTTAGACATGGTGGTTCAAATCCATCTGGCCGGTCTTGATACATTGGCCTTGAAGTGACTCATTCTCTTTTGAAGATCTTCATGAGCCGCTCTCAATTTCTCAAGCTCTTGCTTCCTTTGAAGATAATCATAGGAGAGCTTTTCATAAGTGGTTGAGAGCGTTTCATGACGACTTTCAAGTTCTTGGTACTTAGCATGAAGATTTTTATATCTTCAACTAAGGACTGTGAGCGTGTCATTTCGCGTCCAACAGTCATCGCTTTTGTCTAACAGTTTTTGAGTATGTTCCATAGCCTTTTGTTGTTCGATTGCAATTTTAGCAAGTGTTTTGTAGCTGGGTTTGGATTCACAATCGAGTCATCTTCACTTGATGTTTGAAAGTAAGCATCACGTGATTTTACCTTGGCACCACGTGCCATGAAGCGATAGGTGGGAGTAGGATCGTCTTCGTCGCCGGCTTGACGTTGGTGTGGAAGTCATTGTCTTCTGTGTTGAAGATGGACTTGGCAACATAGGCTGTGGCTAGAGTCAGAATTGCAACACCAGGGTCGGACTCCTCTCCAGACTCCACCTCCGCCTCCTCAGAAGCAGACTCCTCCTCTGAATCCATTTCCTTGCCAACAAAGGCACGAGCCTTGCCAGATGAGCTCTTCTTGTGTGATGAAGACTTGGAAGAAGACTTATAAGAGGATTTTGAGGATTTCTTCTTCTTCTTGTCATCAGAATCATATTCCTTGCTCTTCTTCTTCTTCTTCTCATTGTCCCAATGTGGACACTCAGATATGTAGTGACCAGGTTTCTTGCACTTGTGGCAGGTTCTCTTCTTGTGGTCATGGGTGGAAGCTTCATCATTCCTTGAGCTGGATTGTGAAGACTTTCTGAAGCCTTTCTTCTTGGTGAATTTCTGGAACTTCTTCACAAGCATAGCAAGTTCCTTTCCAATGTCTTCAGGATCATCAGAACTGCAGTCAGATTCTTCTTCAGATGAGGAAACAACTTTTGCCTTCAAAGCGCGAGTTCGGCCATAGTTGGGACCATAGATATCTCTTTTCTCAGAAAGCTGGAACTCATGTGTGTTGAGCCTCTCAAGTATATCAGACGGATCGAGTGTCTTGAAGTCAGGACGTTCTTGTATCGTGAGGGCAAGGGTGTCAAAGGAGGCATCAAGTGATCTCGATGAGTGTCTTGGCGATTTCATGCTTGGTAATCTCGATTCTTGAGAGCTTGAAGATCATTTGTGATGTCGATGAAAGGCGATCGAGCGTGAGCTGGACATTTTCATTGTCATTTCTCTTGAAGCGGTTGAAGAGGTTGCGAAGAACACCGATCCTTTGATCCCTCCGGGTTGAGGCGCCTTCGTTGACTTTGGATAGCAGTCCCGGACTAGCTTCGACGTTTCGAGCACTCACACGACCATCATGCTTTGGTCGGATGACCACAGATAATGTTCTTGGCGGTAGAGTCCAGCTTGAATGAACTTCTTGACATCGGCGGGGTGACACCTTCACCGGTTTGGGAACGCCGTTCTTGACGACATACCGTAGGTCGACATCAATGGCTTCAAGATGCATACGCATCTTATTCTTCCGATAGGGATATTCGGTTCCATCGAACACGGGCAAGCGGCGGAGACTTTGATTATCCCTGCGATGACATAGCTAAAACTCCAGGTGGTTAAACCGAATCACACAGAACAAGGGAGTACCTTGCTCTGATACCAATTAAAAGTGCTAGTTATCGACTAGAGGGGGGGTGAATAGGCGATTTTTATGAAAGTCTTCAAATCGTGGAAGTTTCAAAGACAAACAATAAAAATGACCTAATTGATATGCAGCGGAAGATAAACTACAACAAGCAAACCATAGTCAAGTATGCAATGATGTGAAAGTACATGACTAATAGCAGCTAAGTAGTAAGGATCAAGATGGAAGACAGTATGAAGCCAATCAACAATAGTAGTCAAGCAATGAAGTCAAACAGTACAACAGATAGGCAATGACTTCACGAAGACAAACTCTAAGTAAAGGAAGGGAGAGGATAGAACCGGTCACTTGTTGAAGACACAAGATTTGTTGGACCGATTCCGGTTGTTGTGACAAGCGTATGCGTGCAGTTAGGGAGGCTGAGATTCAACTCGAGAAGACCGGCGTCTTCACCTTATTCCCCTTGAGCTAAGGACACACGGTCCTCGCTCAATCACTCTGTAAGTCTTCAAGGTAGACTTCCGAACCTTCACAGACTTCGTTCACCGGCAATCCACAATGACTCTTGGATGCTCGAGCGACGCCTAACCGGCCGGAGGATTCCACAGTCCTCAAGTGTAATAAGTCTTGGTCACAGACGGAAAGACTTGATGATGCCTAACACTCTTTGGCTCTGGGTGTTTGGGCTTGGTCCTCGCAAGGATTTCTCTCTCTCAAAAGCTTCGAGGTGGGTTGCTCTCAAACGACAAAAGCCGTACACTAACTCTGAGCAGCCACCAATTTATGGTGTAGGGGGTGGGCTATTTATATCCACTGGGCAACCCGACCTGATATGTCCGAAATGACCCTGGGTCACTAAGGAACTGACACGTATTCCAATGGTCAGATTTCAAACACACACGGCAACTTTACTTGGGCTACAAGCAAAGCTGACTCATCCAGCTCTGGATAAGATTTGCTCTCATTGTCTTCGCTCGAAGACATAGGATTTGGGTTGAGCATCACTTGATCATTACGACTTTGTTCACTTGGACCCCACTTAACAGTACGGTGGTTCCTATGACTCAACAAAGAAGAAAAAGGAAGCAACGAGACGACACAGTCTTCACGCTCCATAGTCTTCACTTAATGTCTTCTCAAGTCATAGTCTTCGATATGATTATCTTCACATACCACCATTGTCTTCAATGTCTTCATACATTTTAGGGTCATCTCCGGTAGGTAAACCGAATCAATGAGGGACACTACCTGCGTTATCCTGCAATTCTCACAAACGCATTAGTCCCTCAACCAACTTTGTCGTCAATACTCCAAAACCAACTAGGGGTGGCACTAGATGCACTTACATATTGTTAGATCAGGAGAGATAATGATGATTTTTTATGCTTCGATGATTTTGAGATGATGATGATGACCGATGATAGATGATTCTTAGATGATGATGTGGATGATAGATGATGATATTTTTTTATGCTTCGATGATTTTTGAGATGATGATGATGATGATTGTGATGTTCTAAATTTTTTGTCACGATGGAATTTGCAGGCTTTGTGGTGTTGCATTTCATCAAAGTGATCGTCGTCCGACGCCTTGGTCCCCGAGCATCCCTCTGTTGTTCGACTCCTTCCCCTACAGCCGAGGGTGAGCTACAAGTCCATCTCCTCCATTTTTTATGTCACTAGATTTCATTCTCAAGTCAACTGGCGTAACCTAGGCGTCTCCCGTCCGAAAGGGTTGCATCAATAAATATGCATTCAATTGCATATTTATCACCGCAGCTCTTTCGGATTGTCTAGCGTTTTCCACGGACAGCCCGAGGATGTGTAGATTGGGTATGCTCTCCATATTCTACCCCGTCCCGAGACAGGATTTCGGCGGCGCCTCCCCATTGTTCTCCGGAGCACATTCTCTCGGCTATTTGCCGAGACATGTATCTGGAGAACGGCGGGGAGGTGCTGCCGAAATTTTGTCTCGGAACGGGGTAGAATGGAGAACGTACTCAATCTACACATCCTTGGGTGAGATTAGGACCCATCTTTACCTATTAGAGATGTAGGTGGATTCAACGCGGTAGAAACTGAAAATTTGATGTGATTAATTTAAGTGAATCCTTAATTATGTTGTGTGGCTTGCAAAATAGCAGAGGATGGCGGATAATCGGTGGATGTACATTGGTTTTATCCGTCGAAATCGAGTAACATCGAGTGGATTGCGAAAACCGATGTGTATTTGAAGGAGATATTTAAATCGTCAATGATAATTATCCCACCATGCCCTATGCGAGATGTGCGAGGACGTCACCGTAGAAATCAGACGGACATGAGTGAGTACCTTCGCACGCACGGATATATGCCAAACTTTGACATGCCGCCGATAAACATAGCCGAGCAGGACCGTGGTAGAGAGGAGGTGATGCGACAATGCATCGATGGATATGAGGACGACGGGGTCAGGGACATGCTAGATGATGTCATTGTTGTAGAAGCGGCAAATGCGAAACCTTCAGAGAATAAACCGGAGGAGCCGGAGGCAACCGCAAAGGCCTTCTTGGAGGTCTTGGCCTCGTCGAAGAAACCTCTTTATGCGGGTGCAAAAATATCTCAACGGATGCCATCTACTTAGTGATTGTAGTCAAAGGCTGAAATACGGTCAGAACAAATGCTTTGAAGCATTCTTGGGAGTATGGGCTAACAGCCTCCCTGAGGGTCATGAACTGCCGAAAAGCATGTATGATACAAAGAAAATCATGAAGGCACTCTCTATGGATTATGAGAAAATAAATGTTTGCCCGAAGAATTGCCTTTTGTTTAGGCACGAGTATGCGGATGACAAATCTTGTAAGCAGTGCGGTTCGTCTCGGTACATTGAGGTGGTCGGTGAGGATGGTGAGAAAAAGCAGCTAACCATCCATGTTAAGGTTCTTCGGTATCTTGATTTTATAAAAAAGACTGCAGCGCCTTTTCATCACGAAGGAGTCTGCCAAAATGATGAAGTGGCACAAGGAAGGTATAAGGTACAATCCAAAAAAATGTACATCCATCGCAAGGGGAAGCATGGAAGTCGTTCGATGAAGAATACCGCGAGGAAGCGGTAGAAATTTGGGAATGTCGAGAATAGCCATATCGGTGATGGGTTGAATCCATATGGTATGTCGTCCAATCCATACAATTTCTTGGCCCGTGTTTGTAATTCCGCTCAATCTTCCTCCCGGTCCCTAATGCAACGCAAGACCATGTTCTTGTCGCTCATCATTCCAAGGCCTGATTATCCGGGGAAGCAATTGGGTGTGTTTATGAAGCGTATCTGAAGTTACATCCTGACACACCTGACCCAATTGCGGCGACTACGGGCAATGGCGGTGGTGAGCATGGGGCCCAAGGAACGCAGTCGGAGGCGGTTCTTGATCTTGTGATCACTCCTACTATCTCCTACACACGGCCCGTCGGATCGACCCGAGCTGAGCAACAGATGAGCCGGCCGGTGACCGATTAATCGTCCCTCTTTCAGGAGCAACAATCTGTAAGTATTTTCCCTCTTATCTTCATTGCTCATTTCATTTTTCGCATTTAGTAGTTTTATGAGTTCCATCATGTCATACCGTAGGCATACCTGGAGTACACACGCCAGGAGACCATGGCGTGGCATGAGAGGCTTTATGAACACCAAGTGGAGAGGGATTGCTAGATGAATCAGGCTTTTCAGGATATGACGGCGGCAGAGTCTTGATTGCGGCAGCAATGTCCTCCAAAGAAACCAGTCTTCTTGACCTTTGAGGAGTTTGTGGCACGCAGCGGCCCCTCGCGGTTAGTTCATCCCCAATCTATTCACCCAAAGCATGTCATGCCTTTCAACACGATCATATATCCCGTTAATATGTCTTTTCAACATCCGAGAACAGGTGGATCTACCGTTGGCGGTGGTCTTCGCGACACTCCGGAGACACGGAGCTGACCACTCCGATCCCACAGGCGGAGGCGGAGGTGGAGGCGGTCTTGGCGGTAAGCCGCTAGCTTCTTGATGACGACACAGGCTTGGCGGTCTTGGCGGTGACGACCTCCGCGGTGCTCGACGTCCTGGCGCTTAAGCCTTGTGTGTGGTGATGATGCTTGAGATGCCTTGTGTGTGGTGATGATCATTTAGATGACTTGTGTGCTTTTCTATATGCTCATGCTTTTGTTGGTTGTGATGATGATCATTTAGAGACTTGTGTGTGATCATGCTTATGCAATTATTGTTGTGATGATGCTTATGTTTACGTTCGTTGATATGTGCTGATGATATGTGCTGTTATTTGAATTGAACTGATTTGAAAACAAACAGAAAAAAGAAAAAGCAAACTATGCCGACGGCTATGCCGTCGGCATAGAAAGCGTGAGCTCGATGGTGACATGTGGCACCTATGACGGCCCGACCCGTCGGTGTAGTTTAGCTAAGCCGACGGCTGGGCCGTCGGCATAGGTGCCACGTGTCGACTCTTTCGAGCTTCCGTATGAGTATGCCGACGGCTAGGCCGTCGGCATAGTTTGAAACTAGGCCGACGGCCTAGCCGTCGGCATAGGCCTGGTCCACGAGCATCGAATGGTCGCCACGTGGCACACCTATGCCGACGGCCTCGCCGTCGGCGTAGGTTTTGTCTAAGCCGACGGCAAGGCCGTCGGCATAGGGGTGCCATGTGGCGACCTGTCGTTGGGCAAACTTGACGGCGGCCGCCGTTAGGCGTGATCGTTGCCGACGGCCGGGGCCGTCGGCATAGATGTATGGCCGCCGTCGGCGTAGCATATATGCCGACGGCTTTTCTATGCTGACGGCCTCCCTGGCTGTGCCGACGTATATGTTGCCGACGGCCCTACACCGACGAGGGCCGTCGGCATAGGTCTATCCCGACGGGGCTGTCGGCATAGGTCTATCCCGACGGGAATTAGGGCTATGCCGGCATAGGGGGCGATTCCGGTAGTGTATACTTGTGGGTTATCAAGCGCCGTCCTTCTATTATGTGAGGCCTGTCGCACAGACCCCGGTCATCACTGCACCAGTTGCACTCCGGGAGCCTATCGTCCTCGGACGACCTTTCCTATATCTATCTATCTATCTATCTATCTATCTATCTATCTATCTATTTATATACTTAAGACAAGAGGCAAACGAGCCATCACGTTTATCCACATAGATTAAATTATCCATAGATTAAATTATCTCAACCATCAACTTTATAAAATAAACGGTAGAGATTTAAAGATATAACGTTACATACAAATATTGTGTGGAGGCATATAATGTGTTGCACATGCCAAGTCCATCACGTGCAAGCATCTATGATGGAAAAGTGCCATCAACGTAGATGAGACTCAACCGCTCAAAAAAAAAGGTCAAGATTTAAAGATACAAAGTTACGCGTGACTACTGTCACGTGTCATAATATCTTGCTTGACACGTACAAGTATATCTAGGGGGCACATATTTAGAAAAAAATAGATCCAAGATAATGGATTCCATCAAACTGTCCCAAAAAAAAAAAGAACCAAAACAAGGATTCCATCGTAACCGTGCATGACACGTATTGGTGAAGGAAAGCTAGATACTACAGCTACGGCAAAGCAGGAAACTTTTACTCCTGATTAAAAAAAAAAGAAACTTTTACCCCTGAATTGTAATCAGACCAGTATAACTCGCGTCCGCTCCGCTCCAACTCTGGAAAGTGCGCCCGCGATCCCATCTGGGCCAGCTTCGGCGTTGCAACGGCGGAACCTGTCCAAGCTTCATGAGACTTGGGAAGAGCCTCATCGGCATCCTAGACAAGATGCCGCTGGACCACACGGAGAAACTTTGTAGGAGAAGGCCAGCATCCTCCTCATAAGAATTGCAAGATCTCCGTCGAGAGGGACAGCGAGGCTGACCCCGACGTACCTCGAAACAAAGGCTGACACCGATGCCATGAGCGCTGCCCCGTCGAACAGTCATCCGGTGTGCCGCTCGACACCAGACTGTGTCCCACTAATCGACATCATCGTCATCGTCGAACAACCGAGAAGTTCTTGCCGGAGCAGCCCCGGCTCCTATGGGAATGTAAGTTCCACCCGCTCGGACAGCAAGCAATCACCTCCAAAACCACAACAACGGCCACTACATGCACTGTCGGGACAAGAGCAGCTTGAAAGCAGCATGGGAAGGGGAAGCAGAGGATAGGAACAGGCGGACTCGCTTAGGCTGCTGGTGCCGAACGAGCTACCTGTGGCGGCCGCCGGCCACAAAGTGCAGCTGATGCGGCAGTGGATGCATGGCGCGTGGTAACGAGCTGGAGGAAGAGCACGTACACACAACTGCAACGGCCGCATCCCAATTCCCAAGTAGGAGCGGTTCTGGCCAAGGACAGCGCGAAGATGAAAAGTGGAAAGCAGCTGATATAGAAAGCTTCCGCCCCAAAAGACTCCGGCAGCCCAACCGGCTCCGATGGGATCGCGAGCAATTTCTTGGTATTACATCATGTACGTGGTGCATTGAATGTGATTAATTTGATTCAGAGTAGGGTCTGAAAATAGATAAGAGTTGTTTGCTAAAGTCTTCTTTTCTTTAATCATAGGACGCACATTGGACCAGCCTTGACCAAGTCATGGGTCTTTTCTTCTGTGTAAAAAATGTGAATAAGATGGATGAGCTCCCAGGTAAACGAAATCTATTTTCACGTGTCAAAACTTTGATTTTTTTAGTCGTATGCCCATTTGTCTTTTGTATGTGTAAATTTCCATGAAAAGTTAATGAGATTTGTGGGACCTTCTAAAATAATTTTTCTTGATTGCGAGGTTGTTTCCTTCAGAGAATTCAATTTTTTCAAGCATAAACAAACTTTTGTATGTAAATTTACACGTACTAAAAGCATGCATGACTATGTACACGTACATGCAAACAATCCAGTTGGTGTTGTCAAGTTTCTTTTTGTTAATTTATATTCCTTAATTAATAGGTTTTACATGGAGATTCTTAATCAGGTAAAGCTCAATTTTTGCGATAGGCTAAAAGAACTGGATGTGATGGTAGGTGAGCAATGCACGAAATAGGACTAAAATATTTGAGGGTTAAGGAGCAAAGGATGTCCAACGAAAGTACGGTCTATCAGTGTAAACTAGACAAAAGCACTTGTGCGATCGTCAATACGTAGTATCAAATAAATGAGCTTGAAGATGTGGTGCAGAACCGGCAACGCCAAATCATATGGGAGAACATCAAGAATGGCTGCAAATGCTCAATACAACGGGTAAAAGTTTGGAATGGCAGCGAATCACAAGTGGTTTGCACATAATGAAACAATACATTTGTGCATAAAATTATATGTTTGATAAAACTAATAATATAGCATAGGAATGCATAGTATGACATACATGATAATGGTAGAGTACTAGCGAACTCCAATTCTCTATCAATGTACCTATCACCTAAGCTATAATCATCGTACATCTACTTCAATGACATAGGAGCTAGGCTTGGAGAATTAAGGAAATTATGTTTTTAAAATCAAGTTTGATGCACCAACTGAAGGCAGAAAATTGGACAAATGGAAGAATAGCAAGTGACCCGAGTCTACAACTACATGTGTTTTACAATGACGATTACCGATGAAACATGCCAGTCAAGGACAATATTACAGCTTCGTGGCTGAAGAAGGTAGGAAAGGAGCGAAGATACAAGAAAACGATGTACACATATTTAAATAATAAAGCTATTACAAGGTAGCCTCCAATGCATACATTGTCACAACACTTAAATGTAACATATTGTTATCTATAATAAATAAATGGTAAATAAAAAAATCTAGCCGCGCAAATGCGCGGGTGGACCGACTAGTTCATAATTGAAAGATTAAACTTCTAAAATGAAATATATGTCCTATAAAACTAAATTAGATTATAATTATTCATCACGGGTTGACTATCGGTCTGTCGAGTATTTTCTTGAAAACTCTCAACTCACGTGGTGTATATATTCGACCGTCGGTGATGGTAGCTCCTCCCTTCGTCCCCGAGTGCATTACACCAAATTGTCTAGCACACGAGAACAAAGGAGAAGCTACCCCTACGACAATAGTCGGGATTCTTCGTCCTCTCATATATGATGGAGATCCTTCCTCACTGATTCCTCTCTGACATTTGCGACCGTCTGTGATGGTCGTTCTTCTCTTCCTTCTCGCGCATTACCAAAAGGTCTATCATGAGAAGGAAGAGGACGAACGACCCCCACGACAACAGTTAGCATTCTTCTTCTCTCATATATGGTGGAGTCCCGACAGACTTAAAGTCAACCCGAAATATCATTTAATTATCTTTTTAGAAATTCCGGGCCATTCGATATTTCCTACATATTCTAGCACAATTCGTGCCAAAATTTTGGGCCACTTGATATTTCCTACATATTCTAGCACAATTCGTGCCAAACTTTGCTCAAAAAAGGACATATCGAGCGCCTGAAATTTGCCGGAACGGAAATTAATCAACACTCCAGCAAAACATAGGCCACTCATGGCCACTTGGGCAAGCACATATCCTATTTGAGCAACACTATTGAGCCACTTAGCTGAAAATATGAACAGAAACATTTCAAAATATCTTATATATAATCCTAACATAACTAAATTTGCCAATATAGGTCTCTCTCTCTAAACTAGTTCTATTAAGTACATACTAAATTATCTTATATATAATCCTAACATAACCAAATTAAGCACTTACTAAATAAACTAGTTCTATTAAGTACTTACTAAATAAAATCTACCCCATTCAAATACCTACATTGAAAATTTTCTTTTCCATGCAAATAATATACATTCTATTGTATTGAAAAAATAGTAAAAAAAACTACATTATATAAGAACAAATCAGTGAGGAGAGATGGAGGGAGGAAGGAGGGAGGAGGGGTGGGAGGAGGGAGAAGGAGGAGGGAGGAGAGGAGGTGGGGACGAGGGCTTGGCGGAGGAGGAGGAGGAGGAGGTCACGGCCACGGGGAGGGAGGAAGGCGGCCATAGGAGAAGGGAGGGCGCGGCAGGAGGAGGAGGGGGGACGGCGGTGGGAGGAGGGGCGCCGCATACCGAGGAAGGAGGAGCGAGGACGGCGGCGGCAATGCGGCAGCGGGGGAGGGCCAAACGTCAGCGACAGCATAAAGACGTGCGTGGGAGAGTGAGAGTGAGAGTGGGGGAGAGTGAGGGGCGGCCTATGGAGAAGATAGGATGGCTTCAGCAGTAGCACGCTTTAGGATAATGCGCTACTGCTAAACGCCATAGCAGTAGCACATTTTACTCCAGACGCGCTACTGGTAAGGCTAAGCATGTAAAAATAAACATAAAAAGATATATTGGTCATTAATGATCTTTTTGTGTACAACTTGAATTGTCAAGATGAGTCCTCACTGGTTTAGGAACCGGAGAAGACTCATATTGCGGCCACAAATCCTACACATAGAGTTCAATGAAGACCAAGTGGTTGTGATAGTTTGAGAAGTAACATATTTAAGGTGATAAACACCCTGTTCGCGGAGCGAGGTGGAACTAAACTTAGTTGCAAGGAGTGGACTAAACTTAGCGATGGCGAGCATTGGAGAAAAGCGCCATCGCTAAGCTCAATATAGCGATAGCACATTTACTAAACAGCGCCATCGCTATACCTAGTTTGGCGGCAAGGTCGTGGCAATTATAGTAGTAGCGATGTTTCCTCTGACGGCGCTACTGCTATGTGGATATCATTGGCGCGTTTTGTTGTCACACGCTACTGCTAAGTAGCAGTAGAGCCTTATTTTAAACCATGCTGCTGTTAAGATTCTCTGTATAAAGTTTCCCTAGTAGTGGTTCATACGTCTCCAACATATTTATAATTTTTGATTGTTCCATGCTATTATATTATCCATCTAGGATGTTTTATATGCATTTATATGCTATTTTATATGATTTTTTGGACTAACCTACTAACCTAGAGCACAGTGCCGGTTCTGTTTTTCCTTGTTTTTGAGTATCGCGAAAAAGGAATACCAAACGGAGTCCAATTGACCTGAAAATTCATGGAGATTGTTTTTGGACCAGAAGAAGCCCACAGAGTACCGGAGATGGACCAGAAGAGTCCCGAGGCCACCACGAGGGTGGAGGGCACACACTACCCCCTGGGCGCGCCCCCCTACCTCGTGGCCGCCTCATGGACCCCCTGACTTGTTCCCGGCGCCAACACTTCTTATATATCCCCAAACTTCCAGAACATAACCTAGATCGGGAGTTCCGCCGCCGCAAGCATCTGTAGCCACCAAAGACCAATCGGGACCCTGTTCCGGCACCCTGCCGGAGGGGGAATTCCTCACCGGTGGCCATCTTCATCATCCCGGCGCTCTCCATGACAAGGAGGGAGTAGTTCACCCTCGGTGCTGAGGGTATGTACCAATAGCTATGTGTTTGGTCTCTCTCTCTCTCTCTCTCGTGTTCTTGATATGGCACAGTCTTGATGTACCGCGAGCTTTGCTATTATAGTTGGATCTTATGATGTTTCTCCCCCTCTATCTTCTTGTAATGGATTGAGTTTTCCCTTCGAAGTTATCTCATTGGATTGAGTCTTTAAGGATTTGAGAACACTTTATGTATGTCTTGCATGTGCTTATCTGTGGTGATAATGGGATATTCACATGATCTACTTGACGTATGTTTTGGTGATCAACTTGCGGGTTCAGTGACCTTGTGAACTTATGCATAGGGGTTGGCACACGTTTTCGTCTTCACTCTCCGTTAGAAACTTTGGGGCACTATTTGAAGTTCTTTGTGTTGGTTGAATAGATGAATATGCGATTGTGTGATGCATATTGTATAATCATACCCACGGATAATTGAGGTGACATTGGAGTATCTAGGTGACATTAGGGTTTTGGTTGATTTGTGTCTTAAGGTGTTATTCTAGTACGAACTCTAGGATAGATCGAACGGAAAGAATAGCTTCTTGTTATTTTACTACGAACTCTTGAATAGATCGATCAGAAAGGATAACTTTGAGGTGGTTTCGTACCCTACAATAATCTCTTCGTTTGTTCTCCGCTATTAGTGACTTTGGAGTGACTCTTTGTTGCATGTTGAGGGATAGTTATATGATCCAATTATGTTATTACTGTTGAGAGAACTTGCACTAGTGAAAGTATGAACCCTAGGCCTTGTTTCGAAGCATTGCAATACCGTTTACGCTCACTTTTATCATTAGTTACCTTGCTGTTTTTATATTTTCAGATTACAAAACCTATATCTATCATCCATATTGCATTTGTATCACCATCTCTTCATTAACTAGTGCACCTATACAATTTACCATTGTATTGGGTGTGCTGGGGACACAAGAGACTCTTTGTTATTTGGTTGCAGGGTTGTTTGAGAGAGACCATCTTCATCTTACGCCTCGCACGGATTGATAAACCTTAGGTCATCCACTTGAGGGAAATTTGCTACTGTCCTACAAACCTCTGCACTTGCAGGCCCAACAACGTCTACAAGAAGAAGGTGTGTAGTAAACATCAAGCAACTTCTGGCGCCGTCGCCGGGGAGGCTAGGTAAGCGGCACTAACACCCCGTCAACTAAGCTAATTTTTGGCGCCGTTGCCGGGGAGGTTAGTGCTTGAAGGTATATCTTTAAATCTTGCAATCGAATATTTTAGTTTCTTGTTTTATCACTAGTTAGTTTATAAAAGAAAACTACAAAAAAATGGAATTGAGGGTGCCTCATCTGCTTCATCTTTTTAATATCTTTCGTGAAAATGATGGAAAGGAAAATTGTGCTCAAGTGTTAGAATAAGAATGCATCAAAATGTTTGGCACTAAATATTTGAATGATGAGCATGATTGCAATGTTGTTAGTACGAATTTTGAATATCCATGATGCTAATGATATGCAAAGCCACAAGCATTGGGATGCTATGTTTGACGAAGATGATATTTTTTGTCCCCCAAGTTTTGATGGGCAAATTTATTATGATGATAGAATGCCTCCTACTTATGATGATTATATTGATGAAAGTGGGTTTGGAAGAGTGTCAACTTTAGGAATTAATGATCCCACTATTTTGGAGGGTGTTGAATCTTGTTGTGATAATTACGAAAGTGGATTTTAAGAGCTCATAACTTTATTTAGTGATGAATCCACTATTTCGGAAGAGGTTCCAATTGATTATGAGAACAAAGTTGCTATCTATGATGATTATCATGATTACATGTATTCTATAAAGAACAATGATAACCATGAAACTTGTCATCTTGATTTTAATTATCAATTGGATTATGCCTCACATGATAGTAATTTTGTTGAGTTTGCTCCCACTACTATTCATGAGAAGAAATTTTCTTATGTGGAGAGTAATAAAAATTCTATGCTTATGCATCATGAAAAGAATGGTTTATGTGGTGGTTATATTGTTGAATTCATTCATGATGCTATTGAAAATTATTATGAGGGAGGAATATATGCTTGTAGGAATTGCAATAATATCAAGTTTCCTCTCTATGTGTTAAAAGTTTTGAAGTTATGCTTGTTTTGTCTTCCTATGCTAGTTGATTCTTGTTCCCATAAATTGTTTGCTCAATAAATCCCTAGGCATAGGAAGTGGGTTAGGCTTAAATGTGCTAGTTATATTCTTCATGATTCTTTCTTTATATTTCAAATCTTATCTTTTATGTGAGCATCATTGAAATCATCATGCCTAGCTAGAAAGGCATTAAAGAAAACCGCTTGTTGGGAGACAAGAAAACGTTTACCCCTACTGTTTTTGTGTATCCACATAATTAAGCAACTGTATTAATCATGTTTTATAGCTTTGGTTTTAATAAAGTGCCAAGTAGAACCTTTGGGAAGACTTGGGCGAAAGTTAATGTGATCTTGCTGTAAAAAAACAGAAATTTTGCGCTCACGAGATTAGCTGTCATTTTTACAGAGGAGTGGTTTTAAGTTGATTATTTTTGCAGAATATTAATAGACGAATTCCTCACGTCCACGTATTTATTTCAGAATTTTTGGAGTTACAGAAGTATTCGAGAGTTACAGATTACTACAGACTGTTCTGTTTTTGACAGATTCTGTTTTCTATGTGTTGTTTGCTTATTTTGATGAATCTATGAGTAGTATCGGAGGGTATGCACCATAGAGAAGTTGGAATAAAGTAGATATTAAACCAATATAAATAAAGAATGAGTTCACAACAGTACCAAAAGTGGTGATTTTATTTCCTTGTACTAATGGAGCTTACGAGTTTTCTGTTGAGTTTTGTGTTGTGAAGTTTTCATGTTTTGGGTAAAGATTCGACGGACTATGGAATAAGGAGTGGAAAGAGCCTAAACTTGTGGATCCCCAAGGCACCCCAAGGTAATATTCAAGGACAACCAAGAGCCTAAGCTTGGGGATGCCCCGGAAGGCATCCCCTCTTTCGTCTTCGTTCATCGGCAACCTTACTTGGAGCTATATTTTTATTCACCACATGATATGTGTTTTGTTTGGAGCGTCATTTTGTTTTATTTTTTTCTTGATGTTTGAATAATATCCCAAGATCTAAAATTATTAAATGTTAGAGAGTCTTCACATAGTTACATAATTATCCGACTACTCATTGATCTTCACTTATATCTTTCGGAGTAGTTTGTCATTTGCTCTAGTGCTTCACTTATATCTTTTTAGAGCACGATGGTGGTTTTATTTTGAAGAAATAGATGAACTCTCAATGCTTCACTTATATTATTTCGAGAGTCTTCAGAACATCATGGTAATTTGCTTTGGTTATAAAACTAGTCGTAATATGATGGGCATCCAAGATGGGTATAATAAAAACTTTCATATAAAGTGCATTGAATACTATGAGAAGTTTGATTCCTTATGATTGTTTTGAGATATGAGGATGGTAATATTAGATTCATGCTAGCGAGTGGTTGTGAATTTGAGAGATACTTGTGTTAAAGTTTGTGATTCCCGTAGCATGCGCGTATGGTGAACCGTTATGTGATGAAGTCGGAACATGATTTATTTTTTGATTGTCTTCCTTATGAGTGGCGGTTGGGGATGAGCGATGGTCTTTTCCTACCAATCTACCCCCCGTGGAGCATGCACGTAGTACTTTGTTTTGATAACTAATATACTTTTGCAATAAGTATGTGAGTTCTTTATGACTAATGTTGAGTCCATGGATTATACGCACTCTCACCCTTCCACCATTGCTAGCCTCTCTAGTACCGTGCAACTTTCACCGGTACCATAAACCCACCACATATCCTTCCTCAAAACAACCACCATACCTACCTATTATGGCATTTCCATAGCCATTCCGAGATATATTGCCATGCAACTTTCCACCATTCCGTTTATTATGACACGCTCCATCATTGTCATATTGCTTTGCATGATCATGTAGTTGACATCGTATTTGTGGCAAAGCCACCATTTATAATTCTTTCATACATGTCACTCCTGATTCATTGCATATCCCGGTACACCACCGGAGGCATTCACATAGTCATATTTTGTTCTAAGTATCGAGTTGTAATTCTTGAGTTGTAAGTAAATAAAAGTGTGATGATCATCATTATTAGAGCATTGTCCCAGTGAGGAAAGGATGATGGAGACTATGATTCCCCCACAAGTCGAGATGAGACTCCGGACGAAAAAATAAAAAATAAAAAAAGAGGCCCAAAAAAAGAGAGGCAAAAAAAACAAAAAAATGAGAGAAAAAGAGAGAAGGGGCAATGCTACTATCCTTTTTCCACACTTGTGCTTGAAAGTAGCACCATGATCTTCATGATAGAGAGTCTCCTATGTTGTCACTTTCATATACTAGTGGGAATTTTTCATTATAGAACTTGGCTTGTATATTCCAATGATGGGCTTCCTCAAATTGCCCTAGGTCTTCGTGAGCAAGCGAGTTGGATGCACACCCACTTAGTTTCTTTTTGAGCTTTGATACACTTATAGCTCTAGTGCATCCGTTGCATGTCAATCCCTACTCACTCACATTTATATCTATAGATGGGCATCTCCATAGCCCGTTGATACGACTAGTTGATGTGAGACTATCTTCTTCTTTTTGTCTTCACCACAACCACCATTCTATTCCACCTATAGTGCTATGTCCATGGCTCACGCTCATGTATTGTGTGAAGATTGAAAAAGTTGAGAACATCAAAAGTATGAAACAATTGCTTGTCTTATCATCGGGGTTGTGCATGATTTAAATATTTTGTGTGATGAAGACAGAGCATAGCTAGACTATATGATTTTGTAGGGATAGCTTTCTTTGGCCATGTTATTTTGAGAAGACATGATTGCTTTATTACTATGCTTGAACTATTATTATTTTAATGTCAATATTAAACTTTTGTTTTGAATCATTCGGATCTGAACATTCATGCCACAATAAAGAAAATTACATTGATAAATATGCTAGGTAGCATTCCACATCAAAAATTCTGTTTTTATCATTTACCTACTCGAGGACAAGCAGGAATTAAGCTTGGGGATGCTTGCTACGTCTCCAATGTATCTATAATTTTTGATTGTTCCATGCTATTATATTATCCATCTAGGATGTCTTATATGCATTTATATGGTATTTTATATGATTTTTGGGACCAACCTATTAACCTAGAGCCCAGTGCCAGTTTCTGTTTTTTCCTAGTTTTTGATTATCGCAGAAAAAGAATACCAAACAGAGTCCAATTGACCTGAAAATTCACGGAGATTGTTTTTGGACCAGAAGAAGCCCACGGAGTACTGGAGATGGACCAGAAGAGTCCCGAGGCCACAACGAGGGTGGAGGGCGCACCCTACCCCCTAGGCGCGCCCCTACCTCGTGGCCACCTCGTGGACCCCCCTGACTTGTTCCCGACGCCAACACTTCTTATATATCCCCAAACTTCCAGAACATAACCTAGATCGGGAGTTCCGCCGCCGCAAGCCTCTATAGCCACCAAAAACCAATCGGGATCCTATTCCGGCACCCTGTCGGAGGGGGGATTCCTCACTAGTGGCCATCTTCATCATCCCAGCGCTCTCCATGACGAGGAGGGAGTAGTTCACCCTCGGGGCTGAGGGTATGTACCAGTAGCTATGTGTTTGATCTCTCTCTCTCTCGTGTTCTTAATATGGCATGATCTTGATGTACCGCGAGCTTTGCTATTATAGTTGGATCTTATGATGTTTCTCCCCCTCTATCTTCTGGTAATGGGTTGAGTTTTCCCTTTGAAGTTATCTTATTGGATTGAGTCTTTAAGGATTTGAGAACACTTTATGTATGTCTTGCATGTGCTTATCTATGGTGACAATGGGATATTCACATGGTCTACTTGATGTATGTTTTGGTGATCAACTTGCGGGTTCAGTGACCTTGTGAACTTAATAGGGGTTGGCACACGTTTTCGTCTTGACTCTCTGGTAGAAACTTTGGGGCACTCTTTGAAGTTCTTTGTGTTGGTTGAATAGATGAATATGAGATTGCGTGATGCATATTGTATAATCATACGCACTGATACTTGAGGTGACATTGGAGTATCTAGGTGACATTAGGGTTTTGGTTGATTTGTGTCTTAAGGTGTTATTCTAGTACAGACTCTAGGATAGATCAAATAGAGAGAATAGCTTCGTGTTATTTTACTACGGACTCTTGAATAGATCGATCAGAAAGGATAACTTTGAGGTGGTTTCGTACCCTACAATAATCTCTTCATTTGTTCTCCGCTATTAGTGACTTTGGAGTGACTCTTTGTTGCATGTTGAGGGATAGTTATATGATCCAATTATGTTATTATTGTTGAGAGAACTTGCACTAGTGAAAGTATGAACCCTAGGCCTTGTTTCAAAGCATTGCAATACTGTTTACGCTCACTTTTATTATTAGTTACCTTGCTGTTTTTATATTTTCAGATTACAAAAACCTATATCTATCATCCATATTGCACTTGTATCACCATCTCTTCGCCGAACTAGTGCACCTATACAATTTATCATTGTATTGGGTGTGTTGGGAACACAAGAGACTCTTTGTTATTTGGTTGCAGGGTTGTTTGAGAGAGCCCATCTTCATCCTACGCCTCCCACGGATTGATAAACCTTAGGTCATCCACTTGACGAAAATTTGCTACTGTCCTACAAACCTCTGCACTTGGAGGCCCAACAACGTCTACAAGAAGAAGGTTGTGTAGTAGACATCAAGCAATTTCTGGCGCCGTTGCCCGTAAGGCTAGGTAAGTGGCGCTAACACCCCGTCAACTAAGCTAATTTTTGGCGCCGTTGCCGGGGAAGTTAGTGCTTGAAGGTATATCTTTAGATCTTGCAATCGAATCTTTTAGTTTCTTGTTTTATCACTAGTTAGTTTACAAAAGAAAACTAAAAAAAATGGAATTGAGGGTGCCTCATATGCTTCATCTTTTTTAATATCTTTCGTGAAAATGATGGAAAGGAAAATTGTGCTCAAGTGCTAGAAGAAGAATGCATCAAAATGTTTGGCACTAAATATTTGAATGATGAGCATGATTGCAATGTTGTTAGTACGAATTCTTTGAATATCCATGATGCTAATGATACGCAAAGCCACAAGCTTTGGGATGCTATGTTTGACGAAGATGATATTTTTTGTTCCCTAAGTTTTGATGAGAAAATTTATTATGATGATAGCATGCCTCCTATTTATGATGATTATATTGATGAAAGTGGGTTTGGAAGACTGTCAACTTTAGGAAGTAATGATCCCACTATTTTGGAGGGTGTTGAATGTTATTGTGATAATTATGAAAGTGGATTTGGTGATGTCATAACTTTATTTAGTGATGAATCCACTATTACGGAAGAAGTTCCAATATATTATGAGAACAAAGTTGCTATCTATGATGATTATCGTGATGACATGTAAGCTATAGAGAACAATGATAACCATTAAACTTGTCATCTTGATTTTAATTTTCAATTGGATTATGCCTCACATGATACTTATTTTGTTGAGTTTGCTCCCACTACTATTCATAAGAAGAAATTTGCTTATGTGGAGAGTAATAAAAATTCTATGCTTATGCATCATGAAAAGAATGGTTTATGTGATGGTTATGTTTTTGAATTCATTCATGATGCTACTGAAAATTATTATGAGAGAGGAATATATGCTTGTAGGAATTGCAATAATATCAAGTTTCCTCTCTATGTGTTAAAAGTTTTGAAGTTATGCTTGTTTTCTCTTCCTATGCAAGTTGATTATTGTTCCCATAAATTGTTTGCTCATAAAATCCCTATGCATAGGAAGTGGGTTAGGCTTAAATGTTCTAGTTATATTCTTCACGATGCTCTCTTTATATTTCAAATCTTATCTTTTATGTGAGCATCATTGAAATCATCATGCCTAGCTAGAAAGGCATTAAAAAAAGCGCTTGATGGGAGACAACTCAATATTTACCCTTACTGTTTTTGTGTGTCCACATGATTAAGCTACTGTAGTAATCATGTTTTATAGCTTTTGTTTAAATAAAGTGCCAAGTAGAACCTTTGGGAAGACTTGGGTGAAAGTTAATGTGATCTTGCTGTAAAAAACAGAAACTTTGCGCTCACGAGATTAGCTGTAATTTTTTTTACTTAAGAATGATTTTAAGTTGATTCTTTTTGCAGAAGGTTAATAGAAAAAATCATCACGTCCATCAATTTATTTCAGAATTGTTGCAGTTACAGAAGTATTCGAGAGTTACAGGTTACTACAGACTATTCTGTTTTTGACAGATTTTGTTATCTATATGTTGTTTGGTTATTCTGATGAATCTACGAGTAGTATCGGAAGGTATGAACCATATATAAGTTGGAATAAAGTATATATTACACCAATATAAATAAAGAATGAGTGCACAACAGTACCAAAATTGGTGATTTTGTTTCCTTATACTAACGGAGCTTACGAGTTTTCTGTTGAGTTTTGTGTTGTGAAGTTTTCAAGTTTTGGGTAAAGATTCAATGGACTATGGAATAAGGAGTGGCAAGAGCCTAAGCTTGGGGATGCCCAAGGCACCCCAAGGTAATATTCAAGGACAACCAAGAGCCTAAGCTTGGGGATGCCCCGGAAGGCATCCCCTCTTTCGTCTTCGTTCATCGGCAACCTTACTTGGAGCTATATTTTTATTCACCACATGATATGTGTTTTTCTTGGAGCGTCATTTTGTTTTATTTTGTTTTTCTTGCTGTTTGAATAATATCCCAAGATCTGAAATTCTTAAATGTTAGAGAGTCTTCACATAGTTACATAATTATTTGACTACTCATTGATCTTCACTTATATCTTTTAGAGTAGTTTGTCATTTGCTCTAGTGCTTCACTTATATCTTTTTAGAGCACGACGGCGGTTTTATTTAGAAGAAATAGATGAACTCTCAATGCTTCACTTATATTATTTTGAGAGTCTTTAGAACAGCATGGTAATTTTCTTTGGTTATAAAACTAGTCCTAATATGATGGGCATCCAAGATGGGTGTAATAAAAAATTTCATATAAAGTGCATTGAATTCTATGAGAAGTTTGATTCCTTATGATTGTTTTGAGATATGAGGATGGTAATATTAGGGTCATGCTAGTTAGTAGTTGTGAATTTGAGAGATACTTGTGTTAAAATTTGTGATTCCCGTAGCATGCACGTATGGTGAACCGTTATGTGATGAAGTCGGAGCATGATTTATTTTTTGATTTTCTTCCTTACGAGTGGCGGCCGGGGATGAGCGATGGTCTTTTCCTACCAATATACCCCCTAGGAGCATGCGTGTAGTACTTTGTTTTGATAACTAATAGATTTTTGCAATAAGTATGTGAGTTCTTTATGACTAATGTTGAGTCCATGGATTATACGCACTCTCACCCTTGCATCATTGCTAGCCTATCTAGTACCGCGCAATTTTCGCCGGTACCATAAACCCACCACATATCCTTCCTCAAAACAGCCACCATACCTACCTATTATGGCATTTCCATAGCCATTCCGAGATATATTGCCATGCAACTTTCCACCGTTCCGTTTATTATGACACGCTCCATCATTGTTATATTGCTTTGCATGATCATGTAGTTGACATCGTATTTGTGGCAAAGGCACCGTTCATAATTCTTTCATACATGTCACTTCTGATTCATTGCACATCCCGGTACACTACCGGAGGCATTCACATAGAGTCATATTTTGTTCTAAGTATCGAGTTGTAATTCTTGAGTTGTAATTAAATAGAAGTGTGATGATCATCATTATTAGAGCGTTGTCCCAGTGAGGAAAGGATGATGGAGACTATGATTCTCCCACAAGTAGGGATGAGACTTCGGACAAAAAAAATAAAAAATAAAAAAAGAGGCCAAAAAAAAGAGAGGGCCAAAAAAAAACAAAAAAATGAGAGAAAATGAGAGAAGGGGCAATGCTACTATCCTTTCTCCACACTTGTACTTCAAAGTAGCACCATGATCTTCATGATAGAGAGTCTCCTATGTTATCACTTTCATATACTAGTGAGAATTTTTCATTATAGAACTTGGCTTGTATATTCCAATGATGGGCTTCCTCAAATTACCCTAGGTCTTCGTGAGCAAGCGAATTGGATGCACACCCACTTAGTTTCTTTTTGAGCTTTCATACACTTATAGCTCTAGTGCATCCATTGCATGTCAATCCCTACTCACTCACATTGATATCCATTGATGGGCATCTCCATAGCCCGTTGATACGCCTATTTGATGTGAGACGATCTTCTCCTTTTTGTCTTCTCCACAACTGATGTCTACTACACAACCTTCTTCTTGTAGACGTTGTTGGGCCTGCAAGTGCACAGGTTTGTAGGACAGTAGCAAATTTCCGTCAAGTGGATGACCTAAGGTTTATCAATCCGTAGGAGGCGTAGGATGAAGATGATCTCTCTCAAGCAACCCTGCAACCAAATAACAAAGAGTCTCTTGTGTCCCCAACACACCCAATACAATGGCAAATTGTATAGGTGCACTAGTTCGGCGAAGAGATGGTGATACAAGTGCAATATGGATGGTAGATAAAGGTATTTGTAATCTGAAATAATAAAAACAGCAAGGTAACTAATGATAAAAGTGAGCGTAAATGGTATTGCAATGGTAGGAAACAAGGCCTAGGGTTCATACTTTCACTAGTGCAAGTTCTCTCAACAATAATAACATAGATAGATCATATAACAAGCCCTCAACATGCAACAAAGAGTCACTCCGAAGCCACTAATAGCGGAGAACAAACATAGATATTATGGTAGGGTATGAAACCACCTCAAAGAGTTCGTACTAGAATAACACCTTAAGATACAAATCAACCAAAACCCTAATGTCACCTAGATACTCCATTGTCACCTCAAGTATCCATGGGCATGATTATACGATATGCATCACATAATCTCAGATTCATCCAACCAACACAAAGTACTTCAAAGAGTGCCCCAAAGTTTCTATCGGAGAGTCAAGAACGTGTGCCAATCCCTATGCATAGGTTCCCAATGTCACGAAACCTGAAAGTTGATCACCAAAACACACATCAAGTGGCACATGATATCCCATTGTCACCACAGATAATCACGGCAAGACATACATCAAGTGTTCTCATAAAAGACTCAATCCGATAAGAAAACTCCAAAGGGGAAACTCAATTCATCACAAGAGAGTAGAGGGGGAGAAACATCATAAGATCCAACTACAATAGCAAAGCTCGGGATACATCAAGATCGTGCCATAGAGGGAACACGAGAGAGAACAAGAGAGAGAGAGAGATCAAACACATAGCTACTGGTACATACCCTCAGCCCCGAGGGTGAACTACTCCCTCCTCGTCATGGAGAGCGCCGGGATGATGAAGATGGCCACCGGTGATGGGTTCCTCCCAGTGGCGCCGAACGGGCTCCCGAGAGGTTTTTGGTGGCTACTGAGAGGCTTGCGGCGGATCTCCGATCTATCTTCTGCTCGGAAGTTTTAGGGTACAAGAGTATATATGGGTGCAGGGGTACGCTTGAGGAGCAACGGGGCCCCCACGAGGCAGGGGGGCACGCCGGGGCGGCACCCTCGTGGGCAGCCCGTATCTCCCCAGACGTGCACTCCAAGTTCCCTTGGTTGCTATCCTCCCAAAAATAACTTCTCCAGTTGAATTCGTTCCGCTTGACTTCGTCTCGATATTCCTTTTCCTCGAAACACTAAAATAGGCATAAAACAAAGAATCTGTACTGGGCCTCCGGTTAATAGGTTAGTCCCAAAAATAATATAGAAGTGGATAATAAAGCCCAATATTGCCTAAAACAGTAGATAAAGTAGCATGGAGCAATCAAAATTATAGATACGTTGGAGACGATCGTGCATCCCCAAGCTTAATTCCTCGCCGTCCTCCAAGAGGTAAATGATAAAAAGAATTTTTGATGCGGAGGATACTTTAGCATAATTTCAATGTAAATCTTCTTAATTGTGATATGAATATTCAGATCCGAAAGATTTAAGACAAAAGTTCATATTGACATAAAAATAATAATACGTCAAGCATACTAATCAAAGCAATCATGTCTTCTCAAAATAGCATGGCAAAAGAAAGTTCATCCCTACAAAATCATATAGTTAGGCTATGCTTCATTTTCGCCACACGTAGATGTTCCCAACGTATATACCCCTGATGACAAGCCACACAATTGTTTCATACTTAAATAATCTCAAACTTTTTCAACCTTCACGCAATACATGAGCGTGAGCCATGGATATAGCACTATGGGTGGAATAGAATATGATGATGGGGATTGTGTGGAGAAGACACAAAGGAGAAAGTCTCACATTGACGAGGATAATCAACGGGCTATGGAGATGCCCATCAATTTATGTCAACATGAGGAGTAGGGATTGCCATGCAACGGATGCACTAGAGCTATGAATGCTCAACAAAAGAAAACTAGTGGGTGTGCATCCAACTTGCTTGCTCATGAAGACCTAGGGCATTTGAGGAAGCCCATCGTAGGAATATACAAGCCAAGTTCTATAATGAAAAATTCCCACTAGTATGAAAAGATAACTTATGAGACTCACTATATGAAGAACAAGGTGCTACTTTGATGCACAATATATGAGACTCACTATATGAAGAACAAGGTGCTACTTTGAAGCACAAGTGTGGAAAAAGAGATAGTAGCATTGCCCTTTTTATTTTTTTTATTTTTTTGGGCCTTTCTTTTTTTTTCTTTTGGCCTTTCTATTTTTTTGGGCAATGCTCTAATAATGATGATCATCACACTTCTATTGATTACAACATAAGGATTACAAATCGAAACTTAGAACAAGATATGACTCTATATGAATGCCTCTGGCGGTGTGCCGGGATGGTGCAATGAATCAAGAGTGACATGTATGAAAAGTAATGCATGGTGGCTTTGCCACAAATACGATGTCAACTACATGATCATGCAATGGCAATATGACAAAAGTAATGTATGTCATGATGATGATGATGGAAGTTGCATGGCAATATATCTCGGAATGGCTATGGAAATGCCATGATAGGTAGATATGGTGGCTGTTTTGAGGAAGATATAAGGAGGTTTATGTGTGATAGAGCGTATCATATCATGGGGTTTGGATGCACCGGCGAAGTTTGCACCAACTCTCAAGGTGAGAAAGGGCAATGCACAGTACCGAAGAGGCTAGCAATGGAGGAAAGGTAAAAGTGCGTATAATCTATGGACTCAACATTAGTCAAAAGAACTCATATACTTATTGAAAAAATTTAGAAGTCATCAAAAACCAAGTACTACGCGCATGCTCCTATGGTGATAGATTGGTAGGAAAAGACCATCGCTCGTCCCCGACCGCCACTCATAAGGATGCACAAGCCAGGTACACTTCATGTTTCAAATTTGTTACACAACTTTAACCGTACGTGCATGCTACGGGACTTGCAAACTTCAACACAAGCATTTCTCAAATTCACAATTACTCAACTAGCACGGCTTTGATATTATCACCTCCATATCTCAAAACAATTATCAAGCATCAAACTTATCTTAGTATTCAACGCACTCAAAAGAAAGTTCCACATATCTTGAATACCAAGTATATTAATATTAAGCAAATTACCATGCTATTAAAGACTCTCAAAATAATATAAGTGAAGTATGAGATTTCATATATTTCTTCAAAGTAAAATTACCACCATGCTCTAAAATATATAAGTGAAGCACTAGAGCAAATGAGAAACTACTCCGAAAGATATAAGTGAAGGTCAATGAGTAGCTAAATAATTATGCAACTATGCGAAGGCTCTCTCTCATTTAATTTCAGATCTTGATACTTTATTCAAACAGCAAGCAAAGCTAAAGAAAACTACCTTGCAAGGATAGCACAACTCATGTGGATAAGCAAAAACTTAGGCTCAACCGATACTAACCGATAGTTGTTGAAGAAGAAAGGTGGGATGCCTACTGGGCATCCCCAAGCTTAGATGCTTGAGACTTCTTGAAATATTATCTTGGGGTGCCTTGGGCATCCCCAAGCTTGAGCTTTTGTGTCTCCTTAATTCCTCTCATATCATGGTTTCTCTTTTATCAAAAGCTTCATTCACAACAAACTCAACAAGAACTCGTGAGATAGGTTAGTATAAACCAATGCAAAACCTTATCATTTTCTACTGTAACAAATCACTTAAATAATTATTCAACATTGCATACTAAATGGCTCTGCATATTTAATACTCCTATCCTCAAATAGAATCATTAATCAAGCAAACATATGCAAACAATGCAACCATAACAGCAATCTGCCAAAACAGTACAGTCTGTAAAGAATGCAAGAGTATCAATACTTCCCTGACTCCAAAAATTATGAACTAAAAATTCCACTGTAATACATTTATCGTATCTCAATATGCAAAAAGATTCAACATTATACCACTCTCTGACTTTTTTAGGCAATTTTTGCAACAGCGGTGAACTTTCTGTTTTTCAAACAGCAACATGTATACTAGCAAAATAAGCATGGCAAAGGCTATCCTTGACTTGTTTATTGAAACTAAAGATGCAAAACATTATTATAAATAACAGCAAGCTAATACTAACAAAATAAAATGACGCTCCAAGCAAAACACATATCATCCGGTGAATAAAAATATAGCTCCAAGTAAAGTTACCGATGAACGAAGATGAAAGAGGGGATGCCTTCCGGGGCATCCCCAAGCTTAGGCTCTTGGTTGTCCTTGAATATTACCTTGGGGTTCCTTGGGAATCCCCAAGCTTAGGCTCTTGCCACTCCTTATTCCACAGTCCATCGAATCTTTACCCAAAACTTGAAACTCCACAACACAAAACTCAACAGAAAACTCGTAAGCTCCGTTAGTATAAGAAAATAAAACCACCACTTAGGTACTGTAATGAACTCATTCTAAATTCATATTGGTGTAATATCTAATGTACTTCAACTTATCTATGGTTCATACCCTCCGATACTGCTCATAGATTCATCAAAATAAGCAAACAACACATAGAAAACAGAATCTGTCAAAAACAGAACAGTATGTAGTAATCTGTATCAAACGTATACTTCTGGATCTCCAAAAATCCTACAAAATTAGGAAGTCCTAAGCAATTCGTGTACCAATCCAGATCAAAAAGAATCAGATCAGAAGCACGTTTCTGTGAATTAACGAAACTAATTTACTGGGTGCAAAAGTTTCTGATTTTCAGCAGGATCAACACAACTATCACCGTAAGCCATCCTAAAGGTCTTACTTGGCACTTTATTGAAACAAAAGCTATAAAAAATGATTACTACAGTAGCATAATCGTGTGAACACACAGAAACAGTAAGGATAAGTATTGGGTTGTTCTCCCAACAAGCGCTTTTCTTTAATGCCTTTCTAGCTAGGCATGATGATGACAATGATGCTCACATAAAAGATAAGAATTGAAACATAACAGGAGCATCATGAAACATATTACTAGCACTTTTAAGTCTAACCCACTTCCTATGCATAGGGATTTTGTGAGCAAACAACTTATGGGAACGATAATCAACTTGCATAGGAAGGTAAAACAAGCACAACTTAGCACATAGAGAGGAAACTTGACATTATTGCAATTCCTACAAGCATATATTCCTCCCTCATAATAATTTTCAGTAGCATCATGAATGAATTCAACAATATAACCAGCACCTAAAGCATTCTTTTCATGATCTACTAGCATAAAAAATTTACTACTCTCCACATAAGCAAAATTCTTCTCATGAATAGTAGTGGGAGCAAACTCAACAAAATAACTATCATATCATTTAAAATTATGATCAAGATGACAAGTTTCATGGTTATCATTATTCTTTAAAGCATACGTGTCATCACAATAATCATCATAGATAGGAGGCATGCTTTCATCATAGTAAATTTGCTCATCAAAGCTTGGGGGACAAAAAATATCATCTTCATCAAACATAGCTTCCCCAACCTTGTGGCTTTGCATATCATTAGCATCATGGATATTCAAGGAATTCATACTAACAACATTGAAATCATGCTCATCATTCAAAGATTTAGTGCCAAACAATTTAGAGATTTCTTCTTCTAGCACTTGAGCACAATTATCCTTTCCATCATACTCACGAAAGATATTAAAAAGACGTAACGTATGAGACAAACTCAACTCCATTTTTTTGTAGTTTTCTTTTATAAACTAAACTAGTGATAAAACAAGAAACAAAAAGATTCGATTGCAAGATCTAAAGATATACCTTCAAGCGCTGACCTCCCGTAACGGCGCCAGAAAAAGAGCTTGATGTCTACTACACAACCTTCTTCTTTTAGACGTTGTTGGGCCCGCAAGTGCACGGGTTTGTAGGACAAGAGCAAATTTCCTCAAGTGGATGACCTAAGGTTTATCAATCCGTAGGAGGCGAGGGATGAAGATGGTCTCTCTCAAGCTACCCGCAACCAAATAACAAAGAGTCTCTTGTGTCCCCAACACACCCAATACAATGGCAAACTGTATAGGTGCACTAGTTCGCGAAGAGATGGTGATACAAGTGCAATATGGATGGTAGATAAAGGTATTTGTAATCTGAATAATAAAAAAGCAAGGTAACTAATGATAAAAGTGAGCGTAAATGGTATTGCAATGGTAGGAAACAAGGCCTAGGGTTCATACTTTCACTAGTGCAAGTTCTCTCAACAATAATAACATAGATAGATCATATAACAAGCCCTCAACATGCAACAAAGAGTCACTCCAAAGCCACTAATAGCGGAGAACAAACATAGAGATTATGGTAGGGTACGAAACCACCTCAAAGTTATTCTTTCGGATCAATCTATAAAAGAGTTCGTACTAGAATAACACCTTAAGATACAAATCAACCAAAACCCTAATGTCACCTAGATACTCTATTGTCACCTCAAGTATCCGTGGGCATGATTATACGATATGCATCACACAATCTCAGATTCATCCAACCAACACAGAGTACTTCAAAGAGTGCCCCAAAGTTTCTATCGGAGAGTCAAGAACGTGTGCCAACCCCTATGCATCACGAAACCCGCAAGTTGATCACCAAAACATACATAAAGTGGCACATGATATCCCATTCTCACCACAGATAATGACGGCAAGACATACATCAAGTGTTCTCATAAAAGACTCAATCCGATAAGAAAACTCCAAAGGGGAAACTCAATTCATCACAAGAGAGTAGAGGGGGAGAAACATCATAAGATCCAACTACAATAGCAAAGCTCGGTATACATCAAGAGTGTGCCATGGAGGGAACACGAGAGAGAGAGAGAGAGATCAAACACATAGCTACTGGTACATACCCTCAGCCCCGAGGGTGAACTACTCCCTCCTCGTCATGGATAGCGCCGGGATGATGAAGATGGCCACCGGTGATGGGTTCCACCTCCGGCAGGGCACCAGAACGGGCTCCCGAGATGTTTTTGGTGGCTACAGAGGCTTGAGGCGGCGGATCTCCCAATCTATCTTCTGTTCTGGAAGTTTTAGGGTACAAGAGTATATATGGGTGCAGGGGGTACGTCGGAGGAGCTACGGGGGCCCCACGAGGCAGGGGGGCGTGCCCGAGGGGTGGGGGGGTGGGGGGTGGGCGCGCCCCCAACCTCGTGGGCAGCCCGTATCTCCCCTGACGTGCACTCCAAGTTCCCAGGGTTGCTTTCCTTCCAAAAATAACTTCTCCAGTTGATTTCGTTTCGTTTTGACACCGTCTGATATTCCTTTTCCTTGAAACACTGAAATAGGCATAAAACAACAAATCTGGGCTGGGCCTCCGGTTAATAGGTTAGTCCCAAAAATACTATAAAAGTGGATAATAAAGACCAATATTGCCTAAAACAGTAGATAAAGTAGCATGGAGCAATCAAAAATTATAGATACGTTGGAGACGTATCAACAACCACCATTCTATTCCACCTATAGTGCTATATCCATGGCTCACGCTCATGTATTGCGTGAAGACTGAAAAAGTTTGAGAACATCAAAAGTATGAAAAAATTGCTTGGCTTGTCATCGGGGTTGTGCATGATTTAAATATTTTGTATGATGAAGATAGAGCATAGCCAGACTATACGATTTTGTAGGGATAGCTTTCTTTGGCCATGTTATTTTGAGAAGACATGATTGCTTTATTAGTATGCTTGAAGTATTATTATTTTCATGTCAATATTAAACTTTTGTTTGGAATCATTCGGATCTTAACATTAATGCCATAACAAATAAAATTACATTGATAAATATGCTAGGTAGCATTCCACATCAAAAATTCTGTTTTTATCATTTACCTACTCGAGGGCGAGCAGGAATTAAGCTTGGGAATGCTTGATACGTCTCCAACGTATATATAATTTTTTATTGTTCCATGCTATTATATTATCCATCTAGGATGTTTTATATGCATTTATATGCTATTTTATATGATTTTTAGGACTAACCTATTAACCTAGAAGGTCCTATTGCATGGGCCGTGCTAGATGGAGATTCCCTTGTGTGAAACATTTGTTTACAACTTATGTGTGGCATTGATGGGTAATATTTTGCAACTTTGTGGGAAATTTTAAAATTTTAATGACGTGGCGCCAGAAGCAATAACATTTTTATTATTACTAATCAAATGTCCGTATGCGTTACCAAGTAAAAATATTGTAAAACTTGCTCTGTGTAATACTATGGCCATTTCTTATATACAATTCTGATAAACATCACTAATAAGGTGATATTGTTACCGCTTTTCGAAGTATGAAGTGTGGACGTAAAGAAGTCACCATAACATCCTTCATCTGCTGGAAGAGTAGTGGTGCATAGAACATATTTTTTATTTTAAAATAATTAAACAAATTTGTATTTTAATCTTGTTATTAGAATTGAAACATGTTTTGATCACAATATTTTAATTTTTGTGCTCAATTTTAAATGTCTTTTAAAGTTGGGACACTTTTTGGGAAATTTGAGCATTTTTTAAAAAGCACGAACATATTTAAAAGCATGAATTTTTTAAAGCAAGAAGAATTTGAAGCACTCCTTATCTTCAAAAACACACACGCTTGGTATCTGCTATTAAAAAAGGATTGTTGGTGTCCATACCATGTAGTATAAAGTAGAGAAAATCGTAGGATGTCCTTTGATGGCGCCTCCTTCAGATTAGCACTATTATGGGGTGAAAGAAAAATGGTGCAATTGTTTTTAGCAGGATATGAAGATGATGGAATTGTTGTATACTATTTGAGAGTTTAATAATTAATTCCAAAGTTTCTTCGAATTTCTAAAAGAATTGTAAACAATTTTTTGGATGAAAGAGTAGTGGTTCATTGAAGTGGGATTGTTTATTTCCCTTTTTTGTTAATATTCAAAAGCTAACAGGTTTTTACTATGGTAATTATTTGTTAGAAAATGTTGGCATTTGATTTGCAAAATTATATTCAGTTCCTTTTTGTACTATTTGAACTTGGTCATGTAAGAAAATGCAAGCTTTAATTTGTTTGTTCTCCATCACATGTAAATTTTGGGTGTAATTTTCGAGTGGTCTAAAACAAGGAAATTTCAGGTGGAGGCCAAGTACACCCATCACGTACTTGCCGCGTCTAAAGTACTCCAATTCGCTGGCGACTTCCCCTTCCTCTGGCATTCTATCTCCCTTCCTTTGGCGTGTTCGTCCCATTGACCCCATCTCTCTCTATCTTGGCATGTCAAAGCTTGCTCCCTCGTTCCCGGTCCTGAGCATCCATGAAGACGACGTCATCTACCTAGTTTTCACTTGTCACACCGTGGTGGATGATGCACCATGCTGCATAGGCCAGCGTCGAGTAGAGTGCACAAGCCAGTAATTGATTCGTGTCGACATGGAGAATAGCAAGGTCCAGCTCTATAAACAGAGTGCAGAGTCCAGAATTCATTCCCAGCTTTTGGCCACTGAGATCAGTGCGTATTTAAAGAATCACCTGGCCGGTATGTACAACTGTCACTACTGAGCAAATATAGTTTAATTTGCATACTATTATCATTGTACTATTTATGTTCACTATCACTAAACATGCTTTAATTCATTGGCATGCTATTGTAATTATGCTTAGGTTTTAATACAATCGTTAAAATTCCAATGCTTGTTTATTGAATATCCAGTTTGGCCGTCCTTGCTAATAGAAATCAAGATATTTGGCCGGCTACACATTTTGAACGGTTTGTGTCTATATTTGATGGCCATCCGCAATCATGACTTAAATCAGTTCATACTACTACCAACTTATTCTGCCCCCTTGTCATTCTAGGACCATATCATGATGTCACCTTTTTTTTGCATGTTTTAAGGCTGTTTCTTTTCCCCCCTTTTTTGTGCTTGGGCATACAGTGTTATCATTAGCTTCACCTTCCACTTTAAGATTTGATGACGTGAACATTCGGTGAATATAGCAGGGTATGTGTTGAACTTCAGTAGTCTTCGGAATTGGTATTAGCTAACTCCGTTCAAAGATGCAGATACGTATGAAGCATAATTTCAAACTAGAGCTGAAGACTGACAAGTGTCCGAATGAAAGATGTCAAAAGTAAGGAAAAAATGTACCCTTGACACATATAGCTGTTTAATAATTTTATTAATTCAGAGCAACTTGGCCTGGCATTGCTGTGTTGGTATTGTCCAATTTGAATGGGAACAGAAAGTGAAGTTAGCTGCAAACCAAACCATTCTCTCTAGACCGAAACCTCGGTGTGTATATATAATAATAAGTGCAGTGAGAGTGGTGCTCTGCTGGTAAAAGAAGGCACCATGCTACACAACTCTAGTAGTAGCAAATGTAAATAGATAAAAATGAAGTTCAGATATTACAGCCTATCCTAACACAAATAAACTGAAAATTGAAGTAGAAAAACATAGTTCTAACTCATCGTAACTTTAGAGTGCTATGAGTGTAAAAAATCAACAAGAAATTGCAGCAAGATCTTAATGACAAACCTGTAGTTTATTTGCTTGAGGACTTTATAAGGTCATCATCATGTGGATCAATTCTGATCATGAACTATCGGTCTCATGTGACACTTCAGAAGCAAAAATGTTAGAACTATTCAGAAAGTACAGGGTACCCTACATCAGTTTTTTGTACCACACAGAAGGGCATGAGAGAAAAGACAAAACCAATAAAAGATCAGACGAGACAGAATTGGTAACATGAACGTCTTTTCGTCTTCTTGCCTGATTTTCATATAACTCAACCTCGCTTTCCAAAAAAGAAGTAAAGTCATTCTTGTTGCATCAGGGAATAGCACGCAGTTCGCAGTGATGGCGGCCGCCGAGCCGTGGTCATAGACACAATGACGACCACTTTACCCGCCAGCACATGACGAACCAGCGACATGGTACAATCGAGCAGCGTTCTTGCCGTGCAGACCGGGCGCATGGTGCAATGGAGCATAGGCGGCGTGGTGCACCGAGCAGGCCTTCTTGCCCGTGCACTGGCGCATAATTGCAGGTATCATCCCGGAACTTGCCGGCTCGGTCCAACTCGGTCCTGGAAGTTGAGTATCAATACAATACGGTCCTGATTCTTGAAAATACATGCACACTACGGTCCTGGAACTTGGGCAACCAGTCCTGGCTCTACACTTGGCGTACATACCGCGTATCAGCCCATGTGCCGCCCGTCAGCCCCGGCCCAAAGCAGTAAAGCGGAGCCCGCCCTGGCGCGACGACGTGGTGGTCATTTTGCGTTGCGCCCCTCTCCCCCATCTCTCTGTCTCTCCAGTTCTCCTTCTCTTGCATGACTGAAAACAAATGAGGGAGCAGAGCACTGTGAGACGGCGCGACGGCGGATGATCGGCGACCCAGCGGCTGTCCGATGGTAGTTCCTAAGGCGGAGGAAGCGACTGCGACGTCACCGCAACCCATAAGGCTGATTTCTGCGGTGATGGAGGGCCTTCGACGGCGGCTCGACGGCGAGCCTGCTCCGACGTACGGTACGATTCACCGACAAACTACTTAGGCATGGTTTTGGGCCAAATTGCGCTGATTTGTTTCCATAAGGTCGTCTGCTCCGGCGGCCGTCATTTGTGTTAGAATATTTTCTGCAATTGGGGGGAATTCTGCTAGGGTTTTCTTACTGTACATGTCAAAGATTGAACTTTTAGTGAATTTTTTTGCAGTGAAGTGTAGTGGGTGGTTCAATGTTGAGGTGATACATGGTGGATTTTTCTTTGGCAGTGGCAACAACAGGTGCTATTTGGATTACCACTACTAGGGAAAAGGCTAGCAGCAGCGCGGGTTTTAGGTGTCTGATGGCCTTGGGAGTGGCGCTACTAATAAGGCGCCACAGCTAACACATAGCAATGGCGCATGCTCACCAGCTACCGACACAATTGTAGCAAAGAAGCTTAGTGGAAGCTTCGCTACTACTAGTAGCTCTAAGCGGCGCTTTGCTGGACGTGCTCTTTGCTATCGCGCGCGCTCTTGCTAACTTTTATACACTCGCTATCGCTAATTTTAGTAGTTTTTGTTTTTTCGGCATATTTGTTTTGTATTTGAACAGGCTTTATAGAAGAATCTTTAGCACATACAAATGTCATCATGATACACATACAAATGCCTGCGAGACCACAAATGTAATCATAGCATATATATACAAATAGTCTCATCATAATCATCATCCAACACAAAGTGGTATCTTGTCATCATCTCGCAAATAGCGATACATGCAAGTCTCGAATACTTGCAACTACAACAACGTCATCCATCTAAACAAAGGTATACGCAAGAAGAGCTATCACTATGAGTGAGAGCGGAACTATGCAAGACATGAGGTGGCGATTCTGAGTCCTCTCGCGCTAAGCGTGAACCTCAAGTAACTAGCTTCTCCTTCTTGTCTGCTTTTGAAGCCTTTATGGCTGGCGCCCGTGAACCCATTCACTTGCGCCTGACACTCATGCCACTCGTTGTACACCCCCGGAACCTTCCCTTTGTACACGACGTAGCAATTCCATCTCGCCATCAAGAAACTAGGTACATGTTAGAGATGCATGTTCATGAAGAGGATGTACAATCATATATATGCAACAAAATATACTAGAGGAACACCGAAAAAGAAAGGGTTAGCAACTAGATGCAACATACAAGACGCAAATTAATTAACTAGAGGTACGAAGGTCATCGTGACGCAAACTAACAAAGTAGCGTTACGCAAGTTCGGCAGGACCGTGGACATCACAAAGTTTCATCGCTACAAAAGTATACAAGTTCAACCGACACATATCATCATCATCGGCATCATAAATCACTAGAAGTTCCATCCTTCCATATCATCGAGGATGGACCCTAGCTTCTTGAACGACGTGAGGTCTAGACGTTGCATGCCTATGCGAGTTCGGACATCAGCTCGCGGTATAGGGCCGTGGTGGAACATCCCCTTCTCATCGACGACTTCTTTCATGATGATCGTCGCAATGTCGCTTCAGATGCGAAAGAAGTCATCTCTAAGTTTATAATCCGCTTCTCCATGAGATTCTAGCCACTTGTGGATATGATCATCATTTCTGCTTCTCATGCAAAGCTTTTGGTGATTCGTGTTGAACTGAATCATGAGATGGACGATGTAGAATCCATCCTTCTTGCTTGGTTTTGGGACATGGATGCAGGAGAAGTTAGTTTTATGCGCCGAAACCCATCTTCTTGTTCCTTTGTTTCCTGATCTGCACGTGGCCACCTCTAAAGCTGAAGCCTTGAGAGCATCATCTAGAATATTCATTATGTGGGTGTAATCTTTTTCTCGTAGTCTCTGGAAGGGTCAAAATACACGGCGTGGGAGACTTGCGGGTAAAGAACGATAAGGACGGCGCGCCCGTTGCTGCGGGAAAAAGACACCTCAAATTATTCCCCATATGAGAGAGAAGGAATGATTGAAATGTACGAAAGGGTTGTCCGGAACTGACTTACTTTGGATGATAAGGCACGAGGACAATTTCCCAGTCCTTATTCTGTACCATGAAGTTTTGGAGGTACTCCCTAGCAGTTTCACGCTCAAAGTTGCCGAGACTCAAGAAAGACTCATGCATGTAGTATGGATCTGCCACACAGATTTGCGAGACTTCTTCACCTTTCATGACGGAGCTCATATGTAGCGCAAAAAGGCGGACGATTGTAAAATCGAGCCGCCTTGTCAGAAACATCTCAAAGATATGGTCAAACCGCAGGAAGAACACCTCCGCGGGCCATGTCTCGACTTGGCACTTCCCCTCAGGCACACGAGTCGTGTATGTCGGATATCCTGGATCCTTTGAGGCTAGTAGGCTTTTCTCCGACAAAGACATGGTCGTGCAGTCTCCACGAGATCCTCGATAGTGCCTCCAGCGGTTTCGGCGGTAGCATCGGCTCGCCCGTGAGATGGAACATGGCCGCACCTTTCACGGGTACACGCTCTTCAGAATGCATCATCTGGCTGCTATATGCTCTGGCTTGTTTGGAGGCAGCTATCTTCCCCGATCTCTTCCTCTCCTTTTTCTTGGGCACACCTTCCAGACCCTTCCTTAACCCCTGCCCCAGTGTTCCTGGGCTAAGTATTGTACGACCCTCGCGCCCGGCTAGTTGAGCCTGTGTTGAGGCAGCATCTTTAGGCATGTCCTGTGAGGATTTCATGAAGAGAGAATTTTTGCAATCCCTGCTACGACCCTGCCCGGGCATATCATCCATATCCTCATTAGCAAGCTGATAGCCCATTTCTTCATATGGTTGACTCATCATATCTATGTCACAGTCATACGCGTTTGTATTGAGGAAACCCATAGGGTCGACCTCCGTCTCATCATCCATTCTCTATTCTACAGGACAAATTACATCAGCTAGTACTATTGCTCCCCCTTCATCATGTCGTCACCGCTCTCACCCGGCACTACAGAGCTGGTAATTGCGTGGCGGGGTGGTGGTCTCCGCACATGCTTGTTGATGTGTGGTTATTGGTGTGCTCTCGACCGGCTCCAGACGAATAAGATTCTTCGGCCATAGCAGCATCCAACCCTTGCAGCTTCCAATCCGCGGCGGGGTCTCGTCGTCCGCTCCCACATGCTGTACTGGAGGAGGCAAATCCTCGTGCCCCGATTTCACACTGGTCAAGCTAACCCTGAAGTGCCCAGCGGGGATCGGCTGGTTGTGGAACGTGGGTTGTGAGGGGTCCATTATTATCCCCTTTCCCACGTCCACCTTCTGGCCTTTGATCAAGTAGAGTATGGTGCACGGGGTTTCTTTCGCCTACAAACACATATGTCTGTGGCGTAAAACAACCGAAAGGCAACAAAAATGGAATATATATATATATATATATATGTTGGTGCGACATGTAATTACCGTGACGGCGTCGAGCTCAGCCAAAGACGAAGGCCCACCTAGCGCGCCATAGACTGAGGACTGGCTGCTATGAGCGGGAGCGGCTGCGAGAGGAGGCCCGGTTGCGTGAGCAAGTGATGGTGCGATGGGGTTGTTGTTCATGGAGTTGCTCCACGAAACCGGGCAACGGAAATCATGTACCGTCTTGTTCTGGATTTTCCTTCGCCCGATTGATGATAATCGGAACCAAGTTAGTAGCAAAATCATTTCGCAGTGCGATTACAGTGCATTGACCGTCAGTAGCAACTCATATTTGTCCTCGGTTGCTTTTTTCGCCCTCACCTGCTTTTTTCTCGACCGCAAGCTTCACCTTCGTTGATGTCCGCCTAACTAAACTTCTTTTTCGCTTCTTGGCCTCCGGCCCTCGTTGTAAACACCTTCCACGTGGCGCCGTCTCCAGCCGTGCACACGACTCATACTGCGGCCGCTGGCCCAAAGGGAGTCCCTTAAGTTCGTCCAAGGCTCGGTTGAGAGGGGTGTCCCACTTGGGCCTCATCGGAGAAGTAGGCTTTCGGCTGCAAGCTGGTGTTGCTTCTCCAGAGTCTAATCAATTTCCTCATGATCTTGTCCGTGTAAAAACCTTTTTCTCCTTGTCCCACTTGTAGCGGGCCTCGATGAAGTCACGCTCCAAGGGGTTGGTGAACTTCAGCGAAGGGGTGCAGGACACCAGCGGGTTCACGTCAAGGCCCTCCTTATCCCATATGGGCCTTTTTACCGAGGTAGCCACGGCTTCCAAGGCGATGCTTCCCGTGTTCATTTGTCAAGGCTCTTGAATTTCGCAGCCTTAGCCTTGGCTGCCTCGGTAGCGCAAGTGTCCTTGAACTTTTGAACTCCTCTTCCGTAAGTGTCGGATTTTCCTCCGTAATCTTGGACAGGGGTTCATCAGACTCAATAGCTCGTTTCACCCTCCCTTTCCAGGAGGCCAAATCATTGCTAAACATGCCCATGGCGTGATTCTTAATCTTTTTCATCTTCGGATCATCCCACGGTTGTTCTATGTTATCATCCCGGTCGGGGAACTTGAATCTCTTGTGCAACTTTGTTTGGAGCAACTGCGTCAAATGTTCTTTACTCCTTAAGTCATCGTCGTTGATGCTCGTGCATTCCCGTAGGATGCATCCTACTTGGTTCCCATAGCACTTGCGAGGTTCTTCCGGCTCTAACGTCTCAAACTTGCTGGTGCCATCTTTGTGATCACAAGTCGTCCAATCCCTAGTTTGTTAGGTTTTCGTATCCTCGCTTCTTATGCTTCCTCTTTTCGGTAGCGGCATCGGGCCGGTACCTTCCCCGCCGTATCTTCCCGCCGTACCTTCCCCACCGGTCTCGGCGCCGCCATCGGTCTTATTTGTCGGTGTCGATGTCGGCGTCGCACCCATCATCGAGGCCGACACCGCAAACCTTGCTTAGCAGTCAAATAGTCGAGGTACTCTTGTTCACCCTCATAATCCATCTCGTCTGCATCTTGGTCAGAAGGCCCAGTTTCTTCGTTTTTCGACATGTTTCCTATGAATAAGTGTCCTCATTTATTTCTAAAAGTATGAATAAACGATAAATGACATAAAAAAGAAATCTATGTGCCAGCACTCGATATGCCAACTATGTAGCACAAATCATGCCTTTATTCACGGGAAATTTCGGCATGAGCTTTGCTAAAAAATGGACATATCGAGCGCCTGAAATTCACTGGAACAGAAATGAATCAACATTCCCGCGTAACATAGGCCACTCGGCTCACTTTCCAAACATGACATGTCCAAAACATGACATATCCACATATCACATGTCCAGTTCAAATTTGCATATAAATTCAGCTAATTTTGAAACCTAGCTAAATTCATAACTAAATAGATAACCTAATTAACATACTGCCCTAACTAAAACCTAAGTAAATTAACCAAGAACCCTAGCAGAGAGAGAGGGGGGTTACAGAGGGTGCAGGGCGAGGAGGCAGGCCCGACAACAGTCGAGGTTGGGAGGAGGAAGCAGAGGAGGAGGCGAGGGCCGACGGGTCGGGGCGAGGCTGGCCGGGTCGGGGGCGAGCGCCTGGTCGGGAGAGCGCCACGCTGGGTCGGGGCGAGGGCCGGGTCGGGGCGCAGCTGGGTCAGGGCGAGGCCGGGCTGGTCAAGGCGTGACGGGGAAGAGAGCGTGGGGATTTGGGGGGAATAGGTGGGATGAAGTAGGGAGAGTGAGAATTTTGGATTAAGTGGACATAGCAGTAGCGCGTTTGGACAAAACGCGCTACTACTACCTTCAATAGCTATAGCGGTTTATACTAAATGCGCTACTACTACCTTCAGTAGCTGTAGCGGTTTAGACAAAACACGTTGCTACTACCTTCGCTACTGCCAGTTTTCTTTTTTCTTTTCCTTTATTTTCTCCCACTTTTATTTCCCGAGGGCAGTGAACGAAGGGAGGGTGATATATATTGCATCATTCGACGGTTAAATATGTATGCAAAATAGGAACATATATATTACATCATTGGACCCATGCATAATAATGGCTAAGTGTGTATACAAAATAGGAACATATATATATATATATATATATATATATATATATATATATATATATATATATATTACATCATTTGACCGATAAAATACGGTTCCTCAGCGCTAACGTTTTCGTTTTTGAGTCACCTTCTTTCCCTTCTTGTTCGTCGAAGAATAATTGAGCCCCTCATTGTGACTTTGCCTTTTCCATGGAGTACGATTTTTCTTAGGTAATGTAGTATTGATTCTTCTTTTGACGTATACTTCATCATCATCGTCATCTTCCCTTATTGGGTTGCCGTACTGATCATAGACTTCCTCGTTGGCGACTCCATCCATTCCAATGATGTTCCTTTTGCCTCTCCTCACGACAACACGACTGGGATTTAATGGGTCGGTTATGAAGAAACATTGTGTCACGTGCTTAGCGTGTACCCATGGCTTGTTTTTGCGATAGCGTTCACGGTAGCGCTCTTGGCGTCGGGTATAGTCATGGTAGTGAAAATCCGGTTTTCTCTTTCGACATTCTTAGCCCATCTTAATGAAACATCGTCGTGTTGTGCAGTCCAGAGTAGTCAAGCTCCCAGATCTCCTCGACTCTTCCATAAAATCGTTCAGTTGCGCCGTTGTCGCTGCCGGTCATGCATTCCATCGTCACCCCTGAGTTCTGATCATCACTGTCCATATCTTTGGCCTCCGTGTAGAACATGTATCCGTTGATATCATATGCCTGATAGGTTACCAGGTAGGGCCAGGGACATGAGCTAAGGCGTATATGAGCAATCCGTCCTTAGAGCCCTCCTCCGGGGGATTAGCAATAATATGCTCTTTGAACCAATGTAGGAAAGTGGAGTTGTGCTCTCTATTAACTTCGGCGTTCGTCCTGCATACCCCCCGGTCACGATACTTCTTTGCGATAATTTCTTTGTGCAGTGCCACGAAAGGATCTACCTCGTCTAGGTGTTGTAGCACTACCAAGTTTGCTCTGTCAAAGTCGCTTCATTGATCTGAGTATGCCACGAGCAGTTCCCTGCGACCGTTGCAGTGACCATCTCCTTCGAGACTCCCATCGTGCTTGTTAACGGGCAAACCAACACTAACACTAGGCGGCTGGTCTGCGCCATATAGAAAATTCTCACAGAAAGAGATGCACTCTTGTGTCAAATAGCCCTGGACGATGCTTCCATCCCGACGGGACATGTTACGAATGAATCCTTTGATGATCCCATTCATCCTCTCAAACGGCATCATGTTGTGCAGGAATGACGGCCCCAGGTCTATTTTGTCATCCACAATATGGACATACAGATGCACCATCACGTCAAAGAACGCGGGCGGGAAGTACATCTCAAGCTCATTTAGTATCACAATGATCTCTTCTTGTAGCCTTCGGAGTTGCTTCACACTGATCGACTTTCGAGAGATGACGTCAAAAAAGTTGCAGAGACCAATAAGCGTGTCACGGACGTGCTTGTCCATTATCCCTCTAAGGGCAACAGGTAGTATCTGCGTCATCATCACATGACAGTCATGAGACTTCATCCCGCTGAATCTTTTCTTGTCCGTGTCTAGATATCTGCTTATCTTGCCACAAAGAATCGAACTAACTTTGACTTGGTAAGGCACTTAAAGAATTGATTGATCTCAGCCTGACTTGGTGTGAAGCAAGAAGGGGCCAATAATCCTCTTTCTTTATTTTCTTGCCCTTCTTCTCCCGTGCCTCTGTCTCCGCCCCTGTCTCGTCGACATTTTACGGGCGGCATGTGCGAATCTTCCCTGATTTTCAAATCTTGCAAGTCTTTTCTTGCCTTCGCCCATCCTTGGTCTTATCCGGCATGTTCATCGCTGTTGCGAGCAAGCTCTCAAGGACATTCTTACAGATATGCATTTGATCAAGGCAATGAGGTGTATCGAGTTTGTGCCAAGACTCCAAGTCCCGCAACACGCACCTCGTCTTCCATACCTTCACAGCGGCTCGGCGCCTTTCTCATCGTCTTTCCCGGCGCGGGGCACTCCTTCCAGTTTTTCAACGGCTCATCAATTTCGGCACCGCTCCGCTTACGTGGAGGTCCTCGATGCTCAGCGTGACCATTGAATAGATCTCCACGGTTTCTCCATGGGTCATCCTGTTCAAGCCATCTTCGATGCCCCATGTACATGATTTTTCCAGACCCGCCATCTTTCCTTGACGTTAGCTGCTGAGATGTCGTATCATCCATGCACCACGTGCATCCGCAATATCCATGGCACACCTGGCCTGCCACATATCCGTAATCGAGATAGTCGTAATCGTCGTGATCGGTCTGGCTCTCATGTTGAAATACTACGCCTTTTGTCAAGGCCCCATGTCTTGGCCGGTGTTTTCCATAACGTGTCTAACTCCTCTTGAAGTAGCTCCAGATACAAATTAATACTATTTCCTGGTTGTTTCATCCCTTGAATAAGCATGCTCATGTGAATGTACTTCGATTTCATGCACAACCAGGGGGGAGGTTGTACATCCATACAAACACGGGCCATGTGCTATGGTTGGTGTTCTGGTTGCCAAACGGATTCATGCCATCGGTACATGCGCCAAGCATGATGTTCCTTGCATCACATTCAAAATACCGATAGAAGCTGTTTAACGCTCTCCACTGGCTTCCATCCTTCACGTGTCTTAGCTTCGGATCATCTCCATCATCGGGCTTCTTCCTCTCCGTGTGCCAGCGCATTAGCTTTGCTTCCTCGGGATCTACAAAATACCTCTGGAGACGGGGAGTGATCGGTAAGTACCATACAACTTTCTGGGGACATTTCTTCCCGGCTTCTTGTATCGAGAAGCATTGCACACCGGACAGCTTGTTTTTTCCACGTGCTCCTTCCGATAAATTATGCAATCATTGATGCATGCATGGTATCTAACGTGTGGCAGATCAAGAGGGCACACGATCTTCTTGGCCTCATCAACACTAGTAGGACATAGATTTCCCCTTGGGAAGAACATCCTTTAGGTACTTGAGATGCTCACCGAGGCTAGTGTCGGTCCATTTGTTTTTAGCCTACGTCTTCAGGAGTTGGAGTGTGAAACTCAAGCAGGTCACCTCAGGATTGCAACCAGCAAACAAGGGAGTGTTCGAGTCTACCACCGGTTGCTCCAGCTTAGCCTCCTCTCTAGAAGCAGCTCTCTCAAGATTGCCTCTCCTTGCGAAGCAATGCTTGAACATGAGGGTCCCACACGATTGAACTTAGTACCGACGAACTCTGCTGCATGGAGTCCATGTCGTTCTCTCCGCCGTCATGTCCGACCCCTTCTCCTCCGCCATGTCCGGCCCCTTCTCCACCGCCATGTCCGGCCTCTTCCCCGCCGCCATTATCGATCATCTCTTCGTCTTGCCCCGTCGGCATCCTCAACATCGTCATCTTCATCTTCAGTTATCCACTGAGTATAGCCATCAATGAAACCAGTCATGAGTAGGTGCGCTTCAACACGACCATCGTCATAGGGGTCGAGCCAACCTATTCCTTTGCATTTTCGACACGGACATAAAACCTCTGTCAGGTTATTTTCTTTCATGTCCTGCACCGCCGACCGCAACCACCTGTCCACCATCGTTCCACTGACCATCATGAACGTATGCACGGTAATAATAAAACAAATTGATTATAAAAATGCGTGCATGCATCAAAGTCATACAAAAATTCGGCATGACCTACCCTAAAAATAGGACATATATGGATCTAGAGTTTGCCCGGAATTTGCCGAAACGGAAATAAATCGACATCTCAGCAAAACATAGGCAACTCAAAAGCACAATTTGGCGTCAACTCATGCCACACACACAATTTCCATAAACATATCACACACACATAAACATATTTCCATTTTGCAAAAGCATGAAATTTTAATCACCTCTATCTCGAGATCTAGCACACGGTGGAGATGATGTTGTAGGGAGATCAAAGGTGCACAAAGCTCTTCTTGACAAAGATAGATCTAGTTAGGGGGCAAATAGGTCACTTAACTAAATCCTACATCTACCTAGCTACCTAATTTGGGAGGAGACAACTTCAACTAGTGGAGGGGAAGGAAAAAGAGAAAGGATATGCATTAATGGAGGTGGTGTAGTTAGGTAGGAGTAATGAAGAGAGAGAAAGGTAGATAGAAGAGGGAGAGTAATGGGGGAGAAGTATTGAGGAAGAAGAATAGTGAGAGTGGGAGCATGTGGGAGGTAGGGGAAAGGGAAGAGAGTAGGGGGAGGGGGAGGGATGGGTGGGGAAAAGGTGGTGGTTTGGTGCGGATTAGCAGTAGCGCGGGAGTTAAAACATGATGCTGCTAAGGAAGTAGCAGCAGCGCGCTTTGGGCAACGGGCGCCATCGCTAACCGGGACCAAAAGTGTGCCAATTTGAAATTTAGCAACAGCGACCTCGGAAAAAGCGCTACTACTACATCCATAGCAGTAGCGAAGCTTTCATGGCGGCACTGCCTTTGCTAAATGGAGTTTGGTGGACACCGTCGGTCGATATTTGTAGCAGCGGTTTACATTGAGAGCGCTCTTGCTAAAAACTTGTCAAGATGCGAAGTTTCCCCTTTGCAGCGCTACTACTAATTAGCAGCGGCGCTCCTTTTTGAGCCGGCTACTGCTAAGATCTGTGTATAGGCTTTTCCCTAGTAGTGTACTGTCATGCGGAGAGGGCATATTACAGATTTTTTGAAGAGCTAGTAGAGCACTTGGGTTATGACAAGGCTGGTAGAATTGATATGTACTGGTTGCCCCCTGGTTCTCAGATTAATGAAGGTGCTGCTAGGCTATTGTGCAATGATGCAGACATAGATGCTATGTATCTAATGATCAATCAAGGGCACCATTTTCAAATGATATACCTTGATCATTTAGGCAGCCATATTTCAGGAGGAGGAGCTGAATGGGATGATGTAGTGGCTAATCCAGTAGCCCAAATTCCTGTTGTTTTCAGTCCAAAGAAGATGCCAAGCAGATATGGAAATGAAAGTAATACATCCTGTAGTGTTGTGGATGAAAGTCAAGATATTCAGAGTCATGACCAGTTTTTTGTAAGACTCAGACCAAGAGGACAGAAAATAGAAGAGGAGGAAGAACCAAATGCAGATTCTGATTCTGATAGTGATTATGTTCCTAAAATTATTGATAGTGATTGTAACTTAGAGGATGGGGATGAGGATTTGTTCCAGGAGCAGCTACAACCATTGCAAGATAGGAAAGGGAAGAAGGTGGTGGAGGACTGCAACTCAGAAGATGAGGAATTGGATGCTCCAGATTCAGAAGAGAAGATATGAAATTCAATTTCAAATCATTTACTGCTTCATACATGCATGAGCCCAAGTTCCATGCAGGACAATTGTTCTCTTCAGTGGAGCTTTTGAGGAAAGCAGTTAGAGAGTATAGTTGCAAAGAGAGAGTGAACATCACATTCCCAAAGAATGACAAAATTAGGCTTGGTGCAAAGTGTGAGAAAGGATGCGCCTGGTATCTCTATGCATCTTGGGATAATAGGACAAATTCAATAATGGTGAAAACATTTAATGGCGAGCACACTTGTGAGAAGAAGTGGCAAGTCACGGCCTTTACAGCTAGGTACATTGCTGACAAATATGTTGACAAGATTAGGGCATGTGAGAAGATAACATTGAAGGCCTTAGCATGTTTGTGCAGGAAGATTGGAATATGACAATTAAAATGGGCAAGCTAGGAAAATTGCATATGATATTATATATTGTGATGAGATTGCACAATACAACTTGCTATGGGACTATGCAAATGAGCTAAGGAGGTCTAATCCTGGTACTACTTTCTTTGTTGAACTTTCAGATGAGGGGCAATTTCAAAAATGTTACTTCTCATTTGATGCATGCAAAAGGGGGTTCTCATCAGCTTGTAGGCCCATTATTTTCCTAGATGGCTGCCACTTGAAGACACAATATGGAGGTGTGCTTTTAAGTGTTGTAGGAATGGATCCTAATGATTGCATATTTCCTGTGGGCTCACGCTTGATGAAGTGCAAACTGAAGATACAAAAGCATGGAGATGGTTCTTGACTGCTTTGAAGCAAGATCTTGGCATAAATAACACAGATCTCTGGACCATCATGTCTGACAAGCAGAAAGTAATTCCTTTGTATTATTTTCTTACTTCAATATGTATCAGAACTTATGTGCATGCTTATATAGTTTGTAATCTGTGAAATGTCAATGTTTTTGCTGGGTTTAATTAAAGCAGTAAAGGAATTGTTCCCTCTCTCACCACATAGATTTGTGTGAGGCATCTATGACAGAATTTCAACAAGAATTTCAAAGGAGAAGCGTTAAAGAATCAGTTATGGAAATGTGCTAGAAGTACTACAGAGGGAAGGTTTAGGGAAAATATGAACCAAATGTTGGTTCTCAGCAGAGAGGCCCATGATTGGCTAGATGAGTTGGATCCTAAAACATGGGTCCAGGCTTATCAAAATGATTTCGCAAAGTGTGATGTGCTGCTCAATAACGATTGTGAAGTCTTCAACAGATACATCCCGAAGCTAGGAAATGCCAATCATAAGCATGTGCTAGAGGATCAAGGGCGTAACATGGGAAGGAATTATGGAAAACAACAAGAGGCCTTGAAGTGGCATGGTACTATTTTTCCAAAGATAAGAAAAAATTGGATAAGAACATTGAATTTGCAAGAACTTGTCATGCTTCACCAGCTGGAAAAGGATTGTATGTAGTAAATTATAGAGGTATGGACTTCAGTGTGGACACAAGAATGGAGAAGTGTAGCTGCAAAAGATGGGAGTTTTCAGGTATCCCATGTTCCCATGGAGTCTCCCCTCTTAGATATGACAAAATACCACCAGAATCAAGGGTGAACTCTTGTTACTCTATTGAAACTTATTGCAAGGCATATGAGCCAATTACTATGCCCTGTAATGATGTGACTGAGTGGGCTAAGATGAATGGCAGAAAAATAATACCAGCACCACTTCAGAGAAAGAAAGGAAGAAGGCAAAGAATAGGAGATAGCAACCAGAAGAGAAGCAGGGCAAAAAAGGTGTGAAAATCAATAAGGCATGTACAATCATTCACTGTGGATATTGTGGAGCTGTTGGGCATAACATAAATGGTTGCTTAGATTGGAAATTAGGTTTTAAACCTAAGAAAAAAACAAAGAGGCATAGGGTTAGACCAGAGCCAGATGTCTCATCTTCAGACGAAGAAACAGTATGTCTAACTCAAGTCTGCACTATTTCCACAAGATGTTACTCATACTGCACTATCTATGCATCAAATATATCATTAATCAATGCTGCACTATTTATTTTAGGAGATTAACCTTCAGACAGCTGGTGTTCTCAGCCATGAACAACCTTTGTATGTGGCCCAGACAGTACAAAGTTTAACACAAGAAGTAAGTTTCAAAACAGTTGCACATATTCTGTTTTCACTTACTCTGTTTGCAGATCTAGAGTTACATGTTTTGTTAAATTCTTCAACGAGAATCTAGGCAAAGAGAGGAAGTTGTGCAAGGACCATTGCCTGAGAATGCTTTCATACAGTAGCAGGCCCTATCACAGCCTCCAGTTCAACCTAGTACATCAACAAAAACAGGTGATGTGCACAGGAAAAGAGTGGTTATTGCCATTGCCAGGCTTAGAGCTGCAGCTGAGAGAAGGGAGATAGCAGATCAGGCAAAGTTTGATGCAGCAATTGGAAAATTAAAATAAGAAGAGGAGAAAATCGGGATGTCTAATAAGAAGAAGAAAGAAGAGCTTCTAGCAAGGAAACAGGCTGCAAAGGAGAAGAAAAAAGCTGCAATTGAAGCAAAAAGAATTGATGCTGAAGAGAAGAGGAAAGCTAGCGTGGAAAAGAGAAATCAAGCACTAGAGGAAAAACTGGCCATGGCAGACAAGAGAAGGGAAGCTATGGAGCTAAGGAAGAACACTAGTAGAAAAGGGGGCAATGGTCCAGGCCCGGCCAGCCCATTAGTCCCGGTTCAATCCAGAACCGGGACCAATGGGGGCATTAGACCCGGTTCGTGAGCCCCGGGGGCCGGCCGGGCCACGTGGGCCATTGGTCCCGGTTCATCTGGACCTTTTGGTCCCGGTTGGTGGGACGAACCGGGACCAATGGGCCTCGCTCCTGGCCCACCACCATTGGTCCCGGTTGGTGGAATGAACCGGGACCAAAGGATGCCCTTTAGTCCCGGTTCAAGCCACCAACCAGGACCAATTAGTTGCCTATATATACCCTCGGCCATGAAAGCAGAGCACTCCAGGCTCGCTTTTTCGTGGGCCGACGAGGGGAGAGCCTTGTGGTGCTCTAGCTCACCTCCTATGCACACAGGTGTTCGATGGAATGCCCGAGCCACACTACGTAAGCTTTCTCCTCTCCAAGCTCGACCTCCAAGCTCCATTTTCCTCAATATTTGTCTAGGTTTAGCGGTCCGTCACGTCCTGTCCCCGTCTTCATCGCCGTCGATCGCCCGCGCCGATCTCGTCGCCGGACCATCGTGGTGAGCCTCTTGTTCTTATCTTCTTTCTGAAAGGAAAAAAATTCTTACTTGTATGTTTATATAGATACTTGTATAATTTTCTTACTTTTATTATTGCATCTTATATAGTGCGATGGTTTTGGTATCTCCGCCTCTGGCCCTCGGCCCTATCTATGATTCGGATGTGGTATATATTATCTTTTCATAACTATTTGTTCATTTATTGTTTATGACAATTATGCCGACCAACGTGACATAGATTTTATTTATCTAGGAGGTTGTTGAACCGAAATTCCAACCGACCCTATTGTCGAGAGGTTAAATTTAGTTGAAGAAGAAAACAATTTCTTGAAGGAAAAAATTAGAAAAATTGAGGAGGAGAAGATGATATTGGAGTTGCATGTTGCGGATGTCGTTGATGATCACAAGATCAAGATGGATGCAATGCGCTTGAAGATTAGAAAGATTAGAAAATATGCCATTCATACCGAGGCTTGGTATCATTATGCCGTTGGATCGGCTTGTTACATTGGTTGCGATTATGATCGCATTTTTTTCGCATTGAAATGTTTTACATAATTTCAGTGTATGGTTTAATTAATTTAGATGCTCTGCAGATCTTTATGTTGTTAGATGAGAACTATGTATGTACTTTGGTTTTAATGTGATGATGAACTTCTATTAATTTGGTCACTTAATTATCTATTCATGATGTTCTTTAATGATTTTTGACACACTTAATTTTATATAATGCACGCAGATGAACCGACAATGGATGTACGGTTCAAGACACACCTCCGAGTACATTAAGGGCGTGCATGATTTTCTCGAAGTGGCTAAGGAAAACAAGCAGAATGGTTTTGTGTTTTCCATGCCCTATATGTGGGAATACGAAGTCTTACTCTGACCGGAAAATCCTCCACACCCACCTGCTTTACAAGGGTTTCATGCCACACTATAATGTTTGGACGAGGCACGGAGAAATAGGGGTTATGATGGAAGACGGCGAAGAAGAAGAGTACGATGACAACTATGTGCCCTGAATACGGTGATGCTCGAACATCAAGAGGAACCAAACGATGTGCACGATGATGCCGCAGGCGAAGCTGCCAGAAGATCAAGAGGAACCAGACGATGTGCCCGATGATGAAGATCTCCGCCGGGTCATTGTCGATGCAAGGACGCAATGCGAAAGTCAAAAGGAGAAGCTGAAGTTCGATCACATGTTAGAGGACCACAAAAAAGGGTTGTACCCCAATTGTGAAGATGGCAACACAAAGCTCGGTACCATACTGGAATTGCTGTAGTGGAAGGCAGAAAATGCTGTGCCTGACAAAGGATTTGAGAAGCTACTGAAAATTTTGAAGAAGAAGCTTCCAAAGGATAACGAATTGCCCGACAGTACATACGCAACAAAGAAGGTTGTCGGTGTCAAAACCGGCGGATCTCGGGTAGGGGGTCCCGAACTGTGCATCTAGGCGGATGGTAATAGGAGACAAGGGACACGATGTTTTACCCAAGTTCGGGCCCTCTTGATGGAGGTAAAACCCTACGTCCTGCTAGATTAATATTGATGATGTGTGTTACAAGAGTGGATCTACCACGAGATCAAAGAGGCTAAACCCTAGAAGCTAGCCTATGGTATGATTGTTGTTCGTCCTACGGACTAAAACCCTCCGGTTTATATAGACACCGGATAGGGTTAGGGTTACACGGAGTCGGTAACAAAGGTAGGAGATCTACATATCTCAGACGCCAAGCTTGTCTTCCACGCCAAGGAAAGTCCCATCCGGACATGGGACGAAGTCTTCAATCTTGTATCTTCATAGTCTTGGTGTCCGGTCGATGATGATAGTTCGGCTATCCGGACACCCCTAGTCCGGAACTCCCTCAGTAGCCCCTGAACCAGGCTTCAATGACGATGAGTCCGGCGCGTTGATTGTCTTCGGCATTGCGAGGCGGGTTCCTCCTCCGAATACTTCATAGAAGGTTTTGAACACAAGGATAGTGTCTGGCTCTGCAAAACAAGTTCCACATAACACCGTAGAGAGAATAATTTTTGTGCAGATCTGCTGACGTATTTCGCAGCGTGACATCAAACCACGACCAGGCCTTTATATGAATCGTTTTTTACTGCTCCACCTCAACGTGTTTAGCGAGGCGGTTTCCCTGGCACGCCTTATCAAAGCATAGATCGTGCCCCCCTTATTCCGGGATTCTCATCAATACGAACGTAGTAACCCAACCGTGCCCGCTGGCACGCCTCCTATATCAAAGGCGAGTCCTAATCGACCACGGGTGGGCTCTTGGTATTTAACCTCTTTATAATGAGACCAAGGCCCTCTTCTTTTACACCCTCCATCGAGTTTGCCTCACGCTTGAAGTTCCAACACCCAAAGCTTCAGATTCAGGCGCTTCGGACTTTCGACGATGTCCGGCTCCGACCAGCACGGCCGATGGATGTCTTCCTCCGTGACGGAAGAAGATGTGCTAAAGCTGTGAGACGCCAGGTATCTAACCGGCGAGATCTCGCATAGGCTGCCCTTCTCCAGGGCAGGTCATTCCCACTCCTGAGCCTGGCGAGAACGTGGTGTTCGTGTCCCACTTCCTTCGGGGTTTAGGCTTCCCGACGGACCCCTTTGTGCGGGAGCTCATGTTTTATTATGGGCTTGATTTCCATGACTTGAATCCGGAGTCCATCCTCCATATCTCGTCATTCATTGTCATATGTGAGGCCTTCCTCCATATTACCCCCCACTTTGGATTGTGGCTCAAGACCTTCAAGGTGGAGCAAAAGATGATCGAGGGACAACAAGCAGAATGCGGAGGGGCGGTTATAAGCAAATGTGCTGATGCTCCGTGGCCCGAGGGCTCTTTTCAAGAGGAGCTTGGTTCTGGCGGCGACGGAGTGGTTTTATATCACCGCTCCCTGTGGGCACCAAATGGGCGGCGCTCCCCGCCTTCCGCCAGTCCACCACAGCCGGCATCATGGGTCAACAAGGCTCGACTGGGGTCGCCCAAGGACGGCCCCCTGCTGCAGGGCCGTATGCGAGACCTCCAAGACAGAGGGATCAATCTGGTTGCAGTGGCGCAGGTTATGGTGATCCGGCGCCTTCAGCCCTGCAAACGTCGCCCCCTCCGCTTGTGGGAATTCAATCCGGAGGGACCACGAGCTCTCCAAAATTTTATGGGCACGACGCTCGTGGAGATGTATAAATTGTTCTTCGGATCACAAGAGAAGTGTCCGGACTTGACCGAGGACGCAGGAGTAAGCTGCAATCACCCAGATACTCAAGTAAGTAGTCCTGTAACCGGACAAGCTGTTCATTCATTTATTATATATATATATATATATGCCCTTTAAAGGAGCAGTTTCTTGAACAGGAGTGGATTGCCAAGGCAAAGTTAATAAGGTGTCCGGCTCCCCTCCCAGAGACCACGCCGGATCCCATGTTGACCAAGATGTTGAAGGTCGCGCCTTTTGAAGAAGGCGAAGGGGGGAGCGGGGAAGCGACTGCCCCCACGAAGGAGGCTATCAAGGAAGGAGGGATTAAAAGTCCCGTCTTTCGAGGAGGGAAGAGGACTGCTTCGAAAGATCCGGAGGTCAAGGCCTCAAAGAGGGGAAGGGAATCTTCGTCGGAGAGTCCGGCGCTGGGAAGTAACCCAGCCGCACTATTTCCCCAAGGGGATCAGCCCTCCAGCGAGCCGTAAGTAAAAGGAAGGGGTATTGTAAATAAGGAACATCCCTGTATTTATTTATGAAGATAATCGAAATTGTACCTTGTAGTTCGGACCTCAGCCCTTCTCAGCAGAGCTCGTCTTCGGGGGATCTTCTTCCGGAGATGATGGAGAGCGAAACGCCTCCACCTGCCGCACCCTCATGTGAAGCGGATGACCCGGAGGTGTCGTCGCGGAGGGTTCCCCAAGTCCGGGGCCGGAAGGTCCGGCGGCAAGTGGCGTCTTGATCGGAGGAGTCAAGGATCTGCTCGGGCGAGCGGCTATTTCAGAGGATCACCGTACTCTAATGGGTATGCTGATTGAAAGAATTACATCCGCGGAGAGCGGATTGCATGAAGCCGTCAGAAGCTTACTGACGGGGTTTGAGGTACGCAAAAATGATGTACCTTCGGCGCTTATGCATATAAAATGCGCTCAGATAGATAGTAGCCCCTGAGACTTGGTATGTTGTCAAAATTGACAATGTGCCGAGGATCAAATTCTCAGTTATAACATATTGCCGCTCCCAAATAGGTGGCGGGGCGTCCGGAGGCCAGCCGGACTGCTGAATATGCCGAACTAAAGCGGCAACTTGACGAGGCGGATGAGGACATCGCGCTGGTCAATAAATGGTTTGACGAGTCACAAGGTATGCGACTTCTATGCGGACACCTTGTAAGGGAGCTTGACGCCCATGTCTTACTGTTTGTATGCTTAATGCAGATGGTGCCGCTGCCGTGGAGGAGCTGCGGGCAGAACTCGCCCGAGCGAAAGAGCAAGCCAGAATTAGTAATGCAGCCGCTGTAAAGGCGGCCGAAGAGCTAGAAGCTGAACGGGCTGCTCACTGCCGAAGCAAGGAGGAGATGGCCGATATGGCCAAAAAGTTAAGGAATACTACCGATCGCTGCGCAGTTCTTGAAAAGGAACGCTGTTTAAACAAGAGGGTTTAAAGAAGGCCGCCGAATCCAAGAATGCCCAATCGGCTTTGAGAGCTGCCAAGGAGGAGCTGAGTCAGCCGGGCAATTGCGGCCGGAAACCGTTCGCTGCGGAGGAAATATACGATCCAAAGTATGCTCGCTTGGATAAATTGTGGAGTTCAGAGGATGCTTATCTGGATTTGGCGGCGGCGTTGTGGGCCAGCGGTTGAGCACTTCCGGGGCCGTAAGGGGCACGTAAGGAAGAGCTATATTGGTCGCAATTCCATACTCCGGGCGTCCTCTCCGCCACGACCGATCGGTTGGCCGAATGGGCCGAGCTGAATCGATTGTCCGGATTTGCCATGAAGCATGTCTTGACGCACTTGTGGTCGGACGGACCCCAGCCGAAGAGCTATTTTGATTTAGTGCAGCAGTTTCTTGGTGCGGTGCCGCGTATCGACGCAATGAAGCGATCGGCGTGTATTGAGGGAGCTGGATGGCTCTTGCCCATGTCAAGACACACCGGCAGCGATGAAGGCCATCGACGTTGCATCCCGTGATTCGGACAGAGGTCGAGTACCGCCGAGCACTACTTTGAAGAAGTTCTGCCGGGCGCTGTTTAATAGAGACGCGATGCTCGAAGGATATTATGTTTAAATGACATGTATGATTTGTGAAAACAATGTTTCAATGTAATATAAGTGCTTTTTATACTTGTGCGTTCAAGTAGTAAACTACTCCCTGTGCGGCCGTTTATGTATATGTGTATATAACCTGAAAGATGGCAGTCCTTGGCTTCAGCCCCCACGCACATAGTGCGGGGGTGTTTGCAAAAACAACGCTTTTTTCACACTTAATCCAACGTCTTGGTCCTGTTAAGGAGGTGATAGCGTAGCAAACCAGGCAACCGGACTATAATGCTTTATCACTTTCACTTAGCCATAGGAGTTCGGGGGTGGGGCTACTATATAGCCCACAGGGCACCGCACTCTCCCGAATTGGTGCGTATGTGCCTGACCAAAGCCGGTCCTTCGTTAATGCGGAGGAATTTTAAACATTCCCTGTGAGTCATCGAGTGGTTGACCAGTCTCTCGCTATATCATGACAAATCGGTTTCGGCTTTCTCTCTTGAGGTGCTCGCCCGGCGAACCGGGCACAATCGCAGAGTTCTCCGGTGCCGCGTTAGCCGTGAAAACGGAACGTAAGGCAGCAAAACACAGGAGCCGGCAACCCAACATTTGACCAAAGACATGATTCGGAGCTGATGCATATAAGGCCTAACTCGAGACGCCGAATACTCCCTAAGGTATTCGGTCTTTATGAAAATGGGCAGAATAATGCCCTAAGCCCCTGGTGTCCAGGTACGCGCAAAAATTCTGGTGCGGCCAATGCCAAAACACCAGCCTCCTCCTCGGTTATATTAAGGAACCGGGGGGATGTATATCAACAAGAGACAGTGAAAAAAGGTTTACGCAGGGTCTTAATCTGAAAAGAATCCTTGCAACGGGTCCCTACTGCACGTCTGCGCATGTGTCTCCGTTGTGCCGTATCCTGGATGGGTGTAGCACGTTGTTCATCTGTAAAATAGAGGAACTTAGTTTAAAAGAAAAAGGATCGTGCGAAAAATGTACTTAATATTATATAAACAAAGTACGGTTCGAAGAAGTGAATAAAATGGAGCTTTATTGTCTCTTGTTATACATGCATGCGGCCCCTCGTATGGGGGTATGCTGCTAGTAGGCGCCGGACTCGTCTAGCCGTGTCCGGGGTTTGAATGACCCATTCGGGTTCTTTGCCTAGCAGAGCCGGATAGCTGTGGGGCTGTCAAGGCAGTCTCCCGTTCTTCCGTGCTCGAGTAACACTTAGTACTTCCTTTTAACGAGATGATGCCGCGTGGACCGGGCATTTTAAGTGTTAGAGATGCATAATGCGGTATTGCATTGAAACGGGCGAAAGCTTCGCGTCCCAATAGTGCTTGATGGCTACTTTTAAACGGGGCGACATGGAAGAGTAACCTTTCGCGACGGAAGTTGTCGGATGAACCAAACACACAACTTCTAGCCGTATGGAGCCCGTACAATGGGCATATGGGCCTGGCATTACTCCTTTAAAGGAGGTGTCGCTACGGCGAATTTTGGTTGGGTTTATCCCCATCCTGCGGATTGTGTCCTGATATATCAGGTTGATGTCACTGCCGCCATCCATGAGGACTTGTGTAAATTGGAATCCGTCGATTATAGGATCCAATATCAAGGCAGTCCATCCTGCGTTCCGGATATTTTCGAAATAGTCCTGATGGTCGAAGGTGATTGGTTTTGACAACCAGTGTGCGGCGCGCCTTTTAGTGGGCGCCGCTCTGTTTTTCCCTTTGATCACGTGAAGTGAGTTTACTGTTTTAACCTTCCGTGGGAAAGTTTTTTGTTTTCCGGAGTGCTGCTTTTGGGTTTCGTCACTTTCACTTGGTGCGTCGAGCCCCTTGTGTTCGGCGTTAAGTCGGCCGGACTGCTTGAAGACCCAACAATCTGTGGGTATGGTTTGCGTGCTTCCCGAGGTACCATGTATTTGACATGCCTATCCAAAATCTTGTTTAGGTTGGATAGCTCGTCACCGTTATCCTTTAGGGGCAGTGTTTTGTTGTTCGCCGAGAGCTATTGAATCCGGCGTTGACCGCCGTACTATTTGGGCCATTTTCCTTATTCCGCGCCGATCTTTTCTGCGTCGTGATTTCCCATTTCCATCCCTGATTTCGGATGTACTCTACATTGTTGGTCTTGCATCTAGCCAGCCAGCTGTCTTCTCCGCGCAAAGCGGGTCATGAGGCTTGTTAATGCGCCATTGGTCTTGGCTTTTCTTGGCCGAGGTGTCTGGCGAGCCATTCGCCCTGGACGCTGTGTTTGAAAGCTGCTAAGGCTTGGCGTCCGGACAATGACTATTTGGTTCTTTTAGTAAGGAACCTGTTCTGCATTTCCGGCTGATTCTCCGGCTGTTGAGTTATGTGACTTAGATCGCTCATCCGGAGGGCGGACATAAGTCCCCTGAAAATTTGCCTGAAATGCATCCTCGAGCTCTCCCCAGCTTCCAATGGTATTTTTCGGGGAGGCTTTTAAGCCAATGCCGAGCTGGCCCTTTGAGTTTAAGGGGTAAGTATTTTATGGCGTGGAGATCATCTCCTCTAGCCATGTGTATGTGGAGGATGTAATCCTCGATCCAGACTCTGTGGTCTGTTGTTCCGTCAGATGCCTCTATGTTTACGGGTTTGAATCCACCGGAAATTCATGATCCAAAGACCTCATCGGTGAAACATAGGGGTGTGCGCGCCCTATATTTGGGTGTGCCGTGATCTTGAATTTTGGCGTATTGCATTGCTTTAACGAGCCTGCTTTCTTGGCCCATAGATGGACCTAATCGGGCCATCCTCTTGATGTGAATCCTTATGCGGATCGCATATTGGCTTGTGTCTTGGCGCCATTCACCGCTCTCTTTTGCCGTGGGTCGCCCATCCGACCGGTGGCCTTCTTACTTTTTAATTGTGGGGCTCTAAGGCCTCCTCATAGAATTCGGGCAGTAGCTTTCTTTTTCGGTAGCTCTTTGTTCGGGCGATCGTCGCCATACTTGTTCATGGTGCTGAATACTTTGCTCCATCTGATCCTGAGTGCATCTTCCGCTGTTTTGAGCTTCCGCTTCTGCTTTTTCAGGCTACGCGTAGTGGCGACGAGCCTTTTCTGGAGGTCATTTTTCTCCGATAGTTTGTCCGGCGTGAGATCGTCCGGACTATTGTCTTTGCCGGGGACAGATTGTTTATCCAAGTTGTCTTGTTCGGACGATTGCTCGATAGCTTGTTCGTTGTCCACCGGTTCGCCCAGCTCTATGGCTGGGTCTTCGTTGAGTCGGGACTTTGTTCGGCGTTTACGTTGCCGTTTTGACCGCTTTTCGAGGGATTTATCCTTCGTAGCGTCCAGTGACCGCTTTTCGAGGGATTTATCCTTCGTAGCGTTCATTTCCTTTAGGTGTATCCACCATGCATACATCATGGGATGAGGTTGTCCAGCATCCTATAGGTGCTGGTTCATTGTTGTCTCCTACATCGTCGTCCATACCGTCGATGTCTTCGGAGTCGAAATCGAGCACGTCGTGTAGGCTATCGACGATTGGCTACGTAAGTGGGTGGTGGGTGGGCGTTGAATTTCTTCGTCGTCCGTATCCCAACCTTCCCGACCGTGGTCCGCCAGGCTTTCCGGATAAAGAGAGAGACTTTAGTGAATTCAGGATGTCGCCAAAGGGCGAGTGCCGAAGATGTCCGTGGCCGTGAACTCCATAACGGGCGCCAGTCGGATTCGATTGGCAAGGCGCGGAGGGTTCGAGTCCGGAGAGGAGTCCGCACCTCGAGTCGAGGTCTTCGCAGCGACAGGGATGGAGTTCAGCTCGATCGCTGTAGGGATTAAAGCCCCGAGGCGGTGTCCAACCACTCGTCCTCGATCGGGGAATCCGCCCGGATTAAGGGTCGGAGCGGATTCGTGCGGCGCCTGTGGCACCGCTCGGCTGCAGAGCTAGATCATGCCCATCGAGACAAAGGCGGGCGCGGTTGGCTGCGGCTTGAATCCGTCGAAGATCAAGTCTCCGCGGATGTCGGCCGTATAGTTTAAACTTCCAAATCTGACCTGACGGCCAGGGGCGTGGCTTTCGATCTGCTCCAGATGGCTGCTTAATTGGCCCGCAGCAAAGCCGCCGAACACGAAGATCTATCCGGGAGAAAAGTCTCACCTGGACCGCTGCGTCGTTGTTGATGATCGAAGGAGCCATCGAGCCTATCGGTGACGCATACGAGGAACTCTCAATGAAAGCACCAATGTCGGTGTCAAAACCGCGGATCTCGGGTAGGGGGTCCCGAACTGCGCGTCTAGGCGGATGGTAACAGGAGACAAGGGACACGATGTTTTACCTGTGTTCGGGCCCTCTTGATGGAGGTAAAACCCCACGCCCCGCTAGATTAATATTGATGATGTGTGTTACAAGAGTGGATCTACCACGAGATCAAAGAGGCTAAACCCTAGAAGCTAGCCTATGGTATGATTGTTGTTCGTCCTATGGACTAAAACCCTCCGGTTTATATAGACACCGGATAGGGTTAGGGTTACATGAGTCGGTTACAAAGGTAGGAGATCTACATATTCAGACGCCAATCTTGTCTTCCACGTCAAGGAAAGTCCCATCCGGACACGGACGAAGTCTTCAATCTTGTATCTTCATAGTCTTGGAGTCCGCCGATGATGATAGTTCGCTATCCGGACACCCCTAGTCGGGAACTCCTCAAAGGTCGTATTCCTCTAGGATTGGATGTGCGTAAGATACATGCATGCCCTAATGACTGCATCCTCTACGCTGTGCGCATACCGGATATGAACGCATGCCCGGTATGCGGTGCATTACGGTATAAGATCGCACGAGATGACCCTGGTGATGTTGACGGTGAGCCCCGGGAAGAGGGTTCTCGCGAAGGTGATGTGGTATGCTCCTATAATACCACGGTTGAAACGTCTGCTCGTAAACGAAGAGCATGCCAAGTTGATGCGATGGCACGGTGAGGACCGTTAGAAAACGGAAGTTGAGAGCACCACCGACGGGTCACAAAGGCAGAAAAATCGAGAGAAAGTACTGGGATGAGTTTGCAAGTGAGCCAAGGAACGTATGGTTTGCATTAAGCGCGGATGGCATTAATCCTTTCGAGGAGCAGACCAGCAATCACAGCACCTGGCCCGTGACTCTATGTATGTATAACCTTCCTCCTTGGATGTGCATGAAGCGGAAGTTCATTATGATGCCAGTTCTCATCCAAGGCCCTAAGCAACCCGGCAACGACATTGATGTGTACCTAAGGCCATTAGTTGAAGAACTTTTAAAGTTGTGGAATGGAAACGTGTACGACGTGGGATGAGCACAAACAGGAGGAATTTAACCTAAAGGCGTTGCTGTTCGTGACCATCAACGATTGGCCCGCTCTCAAGAACCTTTCGTGATGCACAAACAAGGGATACCACGCATGCACGCATCGCTTACTTGACACCGATAGTAAATACCTAGCAAGCTGCGGGAAGAATGTGTACAGGCCATCGCCGATTTCTTCCGACCAACCATCAATGTCGAAAGAAAGGCAAGCATTTCAAAGGCGAGGCAGATCACCGGAAGAAGCCCGCCATGCGTACCGGTGATCACATACTTGCTATGGTCAATGATTTACACGTAATCTTTGGAAAGGGTCCCGGCGGACTAGCTATTCCGAGTGACGCTGGGGGACACGCACCCATGTGGAAGAAGAAATCTATATTTTGGGACCTACCCTATTGGAAAGACCTAGAGGTCCGCTCTTCGATCGACGTGATGCACGTGACGAAGAACCTTTGCGTGAACCTGCTAGGCTTCTTGGGCGTGTATGGGAAGACGAAAGATACAAATTGAGGCACGGAGGACCTGCAACGTTTGCACGAAAAAAGACGACATGCCTCCAAAGCGATGAAGGTCCCGCCAATATGCTCTTACCAAAGAAGAGAAGGAAATCTTTTTGAATGCCTCGCTTTGTATGAAGGTCCCGACTGGCTTCTCGTCGAATATAAAAGGAATAATAAATATGTCAGAGAAAAAGTTTCAGAACCTAAAGTCTCATGACTGCCACGTGATTATGACGCAACTGCTTCCGGTTGCATTGAGGGGGCTTCTACCGGAAAACGTCTGATTAGCCATTGTGAAGCTATGTGCATTCCTCAATGCAATCTCTCAGAAGGTGATCGATCCAGAAATTATACCAAGGCTAAGGAGTCATGTGGTGCAATGTCTTGTCAGTTTCGAGCTGGTGTTCCCACCATCCTTGTTCAATATCATGACGCACGTCCTAGTTCATCTAGTTGACGAGATTGTCATTACGGGCCCCAGTATTTCTACACAATATGTACCCCTTTGAGAGGTTCATGGGAGTCCTAAAGAAATATGTCTCAGAATCGCGCTTAGGCCGAAGGAAGCATCTCCATGGGCCATCAAACAGAGGATGTCATCGGGTTTTGTGTTGACTTCATTCCTGGCCTTAAGAAGATAGGTCTCCCTAAATCGCGGTATGAGGGGAGACTGACCGAAAAGGCACGCTTGGAAGGGACTCAATAATATGCAGGGACGGATATTCTTGGTCTCAAGCACACTACAATCGTTTCTACGTAACTCTACTTTGGTGACCCCAGATGTCGATGAACACAAGAACGATCTGCGCTCCAAACACCCGGAGCAAAGGCGACGATCGGATTACATGTGAATACATCAGGACTTTCAGCAGCTTGGTTGGAAGCACGACGTAGGTGACAACACTGTTTGTGATGAGCTGTACTTGTTGTCCAGGGGACCATCTTTGACTGTATTGATTTGGAAAGGATACGAGATAAACGGGAATACATTTTACACGATTGACCAATATCAAAAGAGCACCAACCAAAACAGCGGTGTCCGCTTTGATGCAACAACCGAGAGAGGAAAGGACACATATTATGGTTACATAGTGGGCATATGGGAACTTGACTACGGACATGATTTTAAGGTCCCTTTGTTTAAGTGCAAATGGGTCAATCTGTCAGGAGGCGGGGTACAGGTAGACCCACAGTACGGAATGACAATAGTGGATCTGAAAAATCTTGGGTACACTGACGAACCGTTCGTCCTAGCCAATGATGTGGCACAGGTTATCTATGTGAAGGACATGTCTACCAGACCGAGAAAGAGAAAATATAAGGAAGCGAATACATCATACGATGAGCCAAAGCGCCACATAGTTCTTTCTGTGAAAAGGGACATCGTGGGAGTGGAGGACAAGATGCATATGTATGAAGATTATGAAAAGTTTCATGAAATTCCTCCCTTCAAAGTCAAGGCTGACCCCAGCATCCTGATAAACGATGAAAATTATCCATTGTTACGGCGCAATAAGCAAATGACACAAGCGAAGAAAAAGTGAAGACTTTCTCCCGCAACTATTATGATGATACCATGCCAACTTTGTAACTGACGAGTATGATACCATTGTCTGTTTTGTACAAGCACATGCTATGTGGGTCAAATTATGATACCATGCCAACTTTCAACTTTTTTAGAGTTCATTTGAAATGCTTTAATGTCTTATGGTTCGGCCCTTGTAATAATTGAAAATAGCAACAATAAGTATTTTGAAAATAAACAATTAGTTGTAAGTAGAAACAAAATAAAATAAATAAAGCAAGAAATAAAACAAAAAAACAAAAAAAAGTGTTTTCAAATTTGAAAACTAATGGCACTAACAGAAAGTTTATAATTTTCCTAAAACTAAAAGCAAAAAAGAATTGAAAAATAAACCAAAAAAAAAAAGAAAATAAATAATGCAGAAAACAAAACAAAAAAAACAACAATAAGTATTTTGTTGTAAGTAGAAACAAAATAAAATAAATAAAGCAAGAAAGAAAACAAAAAACCAAAAAGTGTTTTCAAATTTGAAAAGTAATGGCACTAACAGAAAGTTTATAATTTTCCTAAAACTAAAAAGCAAAAAGAATTAAAAATAAAGCAAAAAACAAAAGAAAATAAATAATGCAGAAAACAAAACAAAAAACTGGAAAAAATAAAAATAGAAACAATAAGTAAAGAAAACAAAAAACAAAAAATGCCTCCCATCGGGCCCCCACGGCTCGAATACGACATGAAACCCTACTATGGGCTGTGATTCAGTGCCCGCAGAGGCCTGTAAGGCCCATCAGCAAAGCAATAGCAAGTAGGCCCGAAGCTGCGGTGGAGAGGAGCTCGAGAGGGTGCGGCAAGAGGGCTTATAAACCATCGCGCCCCTCTCAACTAGCGAGGTGGGACTAAACTTTGGCCGCGACGCGGGCAGCACAGGGGCCTTTGGTCCCGGTTGGTGCCACCAACCGGGACCAAAGGAGGGAGATTGGTCCCGTTGGTGGCACCAACCGTACCAAAGGTCGCCGCTTCCCGCCCTTTGGGCTGCCGAAAAAGAGGCATTTGGTCCCGGTTGGTGGCACCAATCGGGACTAAAGGGGGCATTGGTCCCGGTTGGTGTCACGAACCGGGACCAATGCTCCTGGTATATAAGTAGCACTTCGCAATTTTGCAGAGTTCATCACCACAGTTGCCCCCCGACGACGCCGAGCACATCGTCGCCGCCAGTTGCCCCGACACCGCCTCGCCCGCTTGCCGTCTCCGCCTCGCCTCCCCTAGCCCGCGCCGTCCTCCCCGAGCCCATGCCTCCGTTATGCGCCGCTTGGCTGCCCGTCGCCGTCGCCCGCCCTCGCTCGCCTCAAGCCCCTGCCCCGTCTCCGCCCACAACGGCGCCTCGCCCGGCCCCACCATCGCCATCGTCATCTAGCCTTGGCCAGCAGAGCACGCTGCCACACACCGGCTCTTTTTTTTCATTTTTATTAGTTTAATTTTTTTGTTCAATGTATATGTGTATGTATGTGGCTATATATATATATATGCGGCTCTGTTTTTTTCATTTTTATTAGTTTAGTTTTTTTGTTCATATATATATATAATGTATACGTGTATCTATGTGGCTATGTGTATGTAGATGTTCAAAAATTGTTCAGAGCATGTTTTTGTTCATATATGTATTTTTTGTTCATATGTGTATTAATGTTTTCATATATGCAAAAGATAGATTTTTAGAGAAGTTAGGTTTTTTTTCTGTTCATAGATTTTTTGGCGATATTAATTATTGTAGAATATGCAAATGTTTGTATATTCATATGAACAATGCATTAGGCAAAACCTTTGTTTTTTTTCGAAATTTTCTATTTGAACATTTTTTTAAAACAAGCAATACTAAAAGAATGAGAGGAAAAAGAAAAATAAGAAGAGGAAGAAAGGAGAAGAAGAGGAGAGGAAGAATTTCTATTTTTGTTCTTCTCCTCTATTCCTTTCTTCTTCTCTTTTTTTTCTTCTTTTTTTCTTCTTCCTTCTTCCTCTTTTCTTCCTTTTCCTTATTTTCCTTTCTCGAGGGAGAAGAAGAAAAAGAAGAGTAGAAGAAGAAGAAAGGAATAGAGGAGAAAGAAGAAATTTCAACACAAGGGGGGGGGGGGGTACCGATACCCTCTCCCCGATAACATTATTTTCCCATGTATATGTATGTCGCATCGTTGTCGATATAACCCCCTCGAGATAACTTCGACATGAGGGGCGGTCGATATATATACCCCCTCTCGACCGTGATAACTTATACAACGGCAGCACCCCCCTCGGCCCTCTCGCTTGACCAAAACTCTCGAGGACACCCAAACCCTAGAGAGAAAACAATGTTGGTCTCCTACCCCCTCCCGCCGCGCCCCTACCCGACAAATTAACTCTCTCGAGTGGACCTAGGCCAAATTTCCGCATGATCTGTTGCCAAGATGTCATATCTCCAAGTATCATCAGTAAATGCTTAATGTAGAAGGCGAGTGCATCCTTCTCGCACTGCCCTGCCCTTCCAGTGGCTTCCCTCGCCTCCGGCAGCCCTTGCGGGGCTGGATTCCCAACCCTGGATCCGTGTTTGGCATGTACAAGGCCAGGATGGCTCATCGCGTCTGGTGTTGACAGCACACTTCTGTGAGGGCCAGACGAAACAAGGGTCACCCGCCCTTGCTCTTTCTCGTAGGAGGTTTAGGCAGCACCGATGAGGGGCTTGTGGAGTTTGGCTTTTTGCAGCAGCAGTGATCCAATGCTTCGGCATGGTGTTGTGGGGCAAAAACGACAAATTTGACCTCCGGACGAAAAGAATTCACAAAGTGAACTATCTTTGAAAAAATTGTGCTCCGCCGACCCTTTTGTGTATCGCCCGACAGTTAGGCGTCACACTACACTGTGCAACGCCTTACTGATATACGCTACATGTCTGGCCAGTGTCGTACCTCATATTACCTAAAAATTACTAAGCCAGTGTGCAACACGCGAGAGCTACACGCTACACTGTATAGTGTAGCGCCTAGAGTCTAGGCGTTGCACTAGTCCAGATTTATCATGGGATCATCCACCCACAGAGCATGCATGGTTTGCTACATGAGATGAGATGCATGGCATAAAGTGTTGGAAAGCACTAGCGGCGACATGCGCGCGAGCGTGCTTGCATGCGAAAGTCAACACGGGCCCGACCAGCCATGTAGCGCCTGTCTGTCAGGCGTAGCATAGTGCAGTGTGGCGCTTGGCTGTCGGGCGCTACAGAAAAAGGTCAGCGGAGTGAAATTTTTTCAATGACAGTTCACTTTGTGAATTCTTTTCGTTCAGAGGTCAAATTTGTCGTTTTTGCCATGTTGTGGCAACAGCAAGCTATTCGGTAAGGACGAGGCGATTGGTATTTTTGGCTAGAGGAAGAGTTAGGATGATTTGGCCACCTCTTTGGAAGCAGTTTGGCTCTCCCCCCCCCCCCCCCCCGCCCCCTGCGCTCAAGAAGGTAAGGGAGCAAGTATGAGAGGGAATATATTTTCAGTCGGTGCTGCGGCTCACTAACACCTCTAGGCAAGGGGTTTCTTCAGCTCTAGAGTTTAGTTCAGCCAACGGTGCTCGTGGAGGTCTTGGGTGCCTGGTGGCTGTAGGGCCCTCCGAGGACCTTTTTTGTCTACTATTTTCTGAGGGGCTTCTATGTTGTCAGAATGCGTTAGTGTCATCATATGTGGAGTATTTCCTTGCTCATGTGAACATATGTGTAATGGGTCCGATCTAGATCTGGGAGGGAGGAGTAGGTAGCAGGGAAGGAGAAGAAGGAGGCTGGAGAAGATCAGTCTCATAGGTATATTCGATTACAATAATTCACGATGCTCGCACAAGGCTCGGCTCGGCCCCTTTAACCCCACACTCGGCTCGCAGGTCGGCAACACACTCACACCTCACCCACACTCGGGTCCACCTGTTGGCGCCTTCCTTTCGTACTCGCCACGCTTTTTCATGCCTTCTAGGTCCTGCTCGGGCTGGTGCCCGCGTTGTCGTTGGCAGCCGTTGTACTGGTCGTGACATTCTCCCCTCTTGTAGGACGCATTGACCCTAAGGCGTCGTGACTGGGAATGCCAACTGCAGTTGCTTCGGGTCCTCCCAGGTAGCTAGTGACATGGGAAGATTGCCCCATTGTATCATCACATGCTCCTGCTGCTGTCCAAGCTTGGGAATCCACTTACAGTCCAGAACACAGGTCGGCGTCTGCTCAGCCTACAACATAGTATTAGTTGGTGGCAGTTCAGCACTCACCGGTACCGCAGCTCCCATTGCCCGCTTGAGCAACAACACATGCACCACAGGATGTATCTTGCTGGTGGCTGGCAGGTTCAGGCGATATGCTGCTGCCCCCACCTTGGCCTGGATCGTGAATGGTCCATAGTACCTGAACGCCAGCTTCTGGAATGGTCTGCGAGCCACTGAAGTCTGAATAAAGGGTTGAAGCTTCATCAACACTTTGTCCCCTACTTCAAACGAGCGATCAGTGTGATGCTTCTGCTTGCGCCTTCATCCTATCCCGGGCCTTCTTCAATTGTTGTTGCAGGTGTTCTCTGAGGATCTCTCGCTCCTTGAGCCAAGCTGCCAGGTCCGACACTGTGCTCTCCTCCACCTGGGCAATGCCAAATTCTCTGGGTAGATGCCCGTATATCACCTCGAACGGAGTACGCCCCAATGCTGAGTGAAAGCAAGTATTGTACCAATATTCCGCCACGGCTAGTCACCGTGCCCAGTTCCCTGGACAGGAGTGACATGAGCAGCGTAAGTAGGTCTCCAGACACCGATTTACGTGTACAGTTTGTCCGTCCGTCTGCGGGTGGTATGACGAACTCATATTCAACTTCGTGAGGCACAAACGGAAAAGCTCCTGCCATACTTGACTTGTAAAGATCCGGTCACGATCAGAGATAATGCCCAGCGGCAACCCATGTAACTTGTAGATTTCTTGCATGAACACCTTCGCCACATCAAACGCGGTGAAGGGGTGGGCAAGAGGTATAAAGTGGGCATACTTTGAGAATTTGTCAACAACCACTAGGATAGTGTTGTACCCTCCGGACTTTGGCAATCCTTCAATAAAGTCCAAGGAAATCACTGCCCACGGCCACCATGGAGTTGGGAGTGGCGGCAACATTCCTGCTGGCGAGTGTCCTCCCACTGCGCTTGCGTGCAACGCCCGGATGATGTGCAGCTGAGTCTCAGCATCAGCCCCAATCCACACACGCCCTTTAAATCTAAGGATGCCGTTCACAAGTTTGAAGTCCGGCTCACTGCTTGGGTCCATGGCCATACGGGTGAGGAGATCTTTAGTAGCCTGATCTTCATTATAGCTGGAGCGAACAGCCTCCAGCCATGCTGGTTTGCACACCGACAACACGGATATAGATGAGTCCTCCTTGTGAATCTGACAGGATAAGGCGTCTGTGGCTCGATTCAACATTCCTGCTTTATACTGAATAGTGAACCGAAGTCCCACCAACTTAGTAAATGCTCGTTGCTGGATCAGGGTGTTGAGCCGCTGGTCCGTGAGGTGCAAGAGACTTTTCTAATCTGTGCGGACGATGAATTCTACATGATGCAAGTACGACCTCCAGTGATTAATGGCTAACAGCAGTGCCAGGCATTCCTTTTTGTACGCAGAAAGTCCAAGGTTATTGGGTGCCAGCGCCTTGCTCAAGTATGCGACGGGGTGAAAATCTTGCATCAGCACCGCTCCTATACCCAGTGCACTAGCATCTGTCTCGACCACAAAGGTTTTGGTAAAGTCAGGTAATGCGAGCATCGGGGCTTCGCTGAGAGCTTTCTTGATTGTGCCAAATGCTGCATCGGTCGTTGAAGTCCAAACAAAGACTCCATCCTTGCGCAGCAAATCAGTCAATGGTTTACTTAGCACGCCAAAGTTCCTGACGAACTTCCGATAGTATCCTGCAAGCCCCAAAAATCCTCGCAGTTCTTTGACTGATTCTGGAACCGGCCATTCCTGGACCGCTTGTACTTTGCTGTCATCTGTGGCTACTCCTTCCTGACTGATTACATGCCCCAAGTACTGGATCTCCCGCTGTGCAAACATGCATTTGGATCCTTTGGCATACAATTTGTGTTGACTGAGCCGGCGCAGTACTTGCTCCAAGAGTTGTGCGTGCTCCTCCAAAGTAACTGAATGCACTAGGATATCGTCCATGAATACCAACACCACATGCCTCAGAAGCGGGGCTAGAACTGTGTTCATTCCTCCTTGAAATGTGGGGGGACTGTCGGTGTCAAAACCGGCGGCTCTCAGATAGGGGGTCCCGAACTGTGCGTCTAGGATCAATGGTAACAGGAGACGGGGGACACGATGTTTACCCAGGTTCGGGCCCTCTCTATGGAGTTAATACCCTACTTCCTGCTTGATTGATCTTGATGAATATGAGTATTACAAGAGTTGATCTACCACGAGATCGTAATGGCTAAACCCTAGAAGTCTAGCCTATGTGAATATGGTAATTAATGTCCCCTATCCGGACTATGCTCTCCAGTTTATATAGACACCGGAGAGATCTAGGGTTACATGGAGTCGGTTACATAAGAAGGAATCTTCACAGTCGGTCACCTAGCTTGCCTTCCACGCCAAGGAAAGTCCAATCCGGACACGGGTACAGTCTTCGACCTTCGTATCTTCACAGCCCACCAGTCCGACCCAATGAATAACAGGTCGGACGCCCGAAGACCCCTTAGTCCAGGACTCCCTCAGTAGCCCCTGAACCTGGATTCAATGACGAGGAGTCCGGCGCGCAGATTTGTCTTCGGCATTGCAAGGCTGGTTCCCTCATTCCGAACTCCAGAATAGTCTTTGGATGTAGTAAGTATATCCGGACCTGTGTATATAATTGTAGAAAATACAATATTCCACGAGTCTAATTTTTTGATAACTGTTTATGACATTGCATCACGCCCGCTGGGTTACTATTTTCAACCGTTTGCTGGCACGTCGCCTCACGTCTCGGGACACGGTTTTACTGGCACGTCTTGCCAAGGCAGAGATCGTGTTCCCTTATTCACGGGATTTTCCTTGATGCAGACATTGGTAACCCAACCGTCCCATGGGTACAACTCTCTGGAGATAAGTAAGTTTCGAGTCCCAGGTGGATAGGCTCAGTATTTGGGGTCCATATATAGGGACCCGGACTCGTCTTCTTTCTTTGCGCTTGCTCCTTCCTCAACCCTAGCCACCCCAAGTTCCAACCCTCGGGTTCCCATCGCCACCAGCCCTAATCATGTCCGGATCTAGCCGCCAAGGCCGGTGGGTGGCTTCTTCTGTCACAGAGGAGGATATTGCGAAGCTCCGCGCAGCGAGGTATCTGACCCCGGAAATCCTTCATCAGCTTCCTGCACAGGGGCAGGTCGTTCCTACCCCCAAATCAGGCAAGAGGTTAGTGTATGTGTCCCACTTCCTCCATGGGTTAGGGTTCGCGCTTAACCCCTTCGTCCGGTGGCTCATGTTCTACTATGGGCTAGACTTTCACGGTCTGGCCCCAGACTCTATTCTTCTATCTCGACATTTATCGTCACGTGTGAGGCCTTCCTCCGGACTCCTCCGCAGTTTGGTTTGTGGCTCAAGACCTTTGACGTGAGGCCGCAGATGACAAAGGAGGAGCAGGCAGAGTGCGGCAGCATCACAATAGGCAAGCTTGCCAGCGCGGTTTGGTTTGAAGGATCTTTCGCCAAGTCTTCCGACCTATGGCAGCAGGAGTGGTTTTATATCAACGAGCCGCGGGGCTCCAAGTGGGCTCTATGCCTGCGTTCCGGCCTGTGCCTCCAATTCAGCTTGCTTCATGGATCAATAAGGGACTAGACTGGGGATCCGTCAATGAAGTGCAGACTCTGCAAGGTCGCATCCGAAGCCTTACCGAGAAGGGCATCGGTCTTGTGAACGTCGTTCAAGTAATGCTAGTCCGCCGGACCCTGCCATGTCAGCGGCGGCCTCTCCACACGTGGGAGTTTAATCCGGAAGGGCGGCAGCCTCTTCAGCACTTCTTCGACACCACACACGAAGGAATGTGGAAATTATATTTCAGGGAATGATAGCAATGGCCGGACACCACCGAAGATGTCGTCCTTGACTGCAATCATCCGGACACTGCGGTAAGTACTCAAGCTCTTAACACCTTTCATTCAAGCATCTCTTGACAAGATACTGAACAATCCGTCCCTATACAGGACTGGATAAAGAAAGCGGTGTTAATCTGGTGTCCAGCGCCCCTTCCCGAAGACTCTGCGACCGCCCTGCTGATGAGAATGCTGATTCCCACACCATACCAGGTGTCTGCAGAGGGGGGCGAGAGCGGGGAGCCCGAAGGTGATACCCGCCCTGAGGACGAATTAGATGCTGTGTTCGGGGAAACTGTTTTGCCCAAGGGCAAAGGTGCGGAGGAAGCCCTCCATGGCAAAAAGAGGGGTGCTTCCGAAGATCAGGAGGGGAAGCCTTCCAAGAGAGGAAAAATGCCATCGTCAGGCAGTTTGGTCCAGGCGAGCGATGCTGTCGTAAGGTTTTATGGCGAGGACGAACCTCTGGCCAAACTGTAAGTGAAGCCGGGGCACCTTAAACGTACCTCATTCTTTTCCTATTAGTGAAGTAATCATCTGACATATGCACATCCATGCAGGTTAACGCCTGGTGTTTCTCAATCGTCCTCCTCCTCGGGAGACCTTCTTCCGGAGATGATGGAGAGTGACACGCCATCTCCGGCCTCTTCGCCCAACAGGGGGGATGATACCGAGGTATCGTCCCGAAGGGCTCCTCCCGATCGTCAAGCAGTGTAGGAAACGAAGAAGGCGTTACCCGAAGGTGGTGCCTCTGTCACTCAGGGTTCAGGAATCAAGAATGACGGCCCCGAGCCATCCTGTTTACAGCCGGAGACGATTCTGGGGGCGAGTAAGCGGATTCCTTCAAAGGAATGCCGTACTCCGGCGGTGGTTTCTGAAGACCCCGGAGAGCCGGAAATGCTGCCGGACATGTTGCGGCGAGCGTCCATTTCAGAGAAGCACCGTGCCTTGATGGTCACGGTGGTCGAAAAGGTTCTATCTGCGAAAAGCGGATTGAACGAGGCCTTCTCGAGCCTTCTAAGAGGTTTTGAGGTTTGTGATGTAGTTTTGCCAATTGAATAATATTGACAAAATGCACCTGTTGTTTATGCAGTAGCCCATAAGACTCGGATTGCCTTCCGAAGGAAGCGATCGGAGGATCAAAAAGATATGCTTAGATACTAACCTTGATTTAACTTGGGATACATGCTGCCTCCCCTTCTGCGGCTACCCGAAATACGTAAGTGGTTGAACTGCGGCGAAAGCTGGATATTGTAGAAGATGACATTGCATTGATCAACAGGTGTCTTGACGACTCGCAAGGTATATATTTTGAGCATTCCTTACACCAATGTGCTTGTAATGTAGGACTAACGCCGAAAAGGGTTTTATATGAAATGTGCATGATTGCAGATGGTGTTGCCGCCATTGAAGCTCTTCGGGCGGAGCTAGCCCGGGCCAAGGAGCAGGCTTGGTGTAGTGATGCGGCTGCCCAGAAGGCATCGGCTGATCTAAGAGCCGAACAAGCAGCTTGGCGCCAAAGTGAGGAGAAAATATCCGCACTGGCGCTTGAATTGAAGAATACTGCTAGTCGCTGTGAATTCCTTTAGAAGGAGAATAAAGCCAAAATGGCTGAAATTGATAAGGCCGTACGAGAGGCGAGTGAAGCTCAGTCTGAATCCAGGGCAGCTCGTGAAGAGATTTGGCAGGCTAAGGAGATAGCGTCCAGTAAGCCCTTTTTGCTTCAGACTAAGTTTGGCGATCCAGGCTATGCTTAGCTAAACCATGTCTGGAGTTCTCCGGCTGAATTTTTGGACTTGCCAAAGAGTTCTTCCGATGCGGCGCAATTTTACCAAGTGCAAGAGGGGTATGCCACGGAGAAGCTTTTCTGGTCACAATTTGGCGTATGAAAGCACCCTCTGTTGCTGAATGAACAGATGTCCCACTGGGCCGAGCTTCATAGGATATCCGGCGACGCCATGAAGAACGTCATAATCTGGTTGTGGCCGAATGAGCCTGTTCCCAAGAGCTACTTTGGCCTGGTGCGACATCTTGTTGATGAAGCTGTCGGGACCCCGATCCTAAGTCACACCGATCTAGCATGTAACACATCATATCACCTTGCTGCTTCACGCACGGTATATGATGTGTTACATGCTAGATCGGTGTGACTTAGGATCGGGGTCCCGACAGCTTTGGTATCAGAGCCTGACTGCCTGTAGGATTTCCAAGCCAACCTGGTCGAAGTTGAGTCTACAAATGCTTTAGTTATGTAGGGGAATTGATTGTGGAAGGGAACGTAAGGCTCTTTTTACCGCGTATCGATGCTGCAAAGCGGTCGGCGTGCATTGAGGGTGCACGGATGGCCTTTGCCCGAGTCAAGACGTTCTGGGGGAAGATGAAGGCCGTCGATGTTACGGCGAAGAGTCCGCCCAAGGGCAAGGACCGTAATGAACCGGAGCATTATTTTGAAGACGTCCTAGAAGCCACCCGCCTGATAGAGGGTCAATGCTCGAAGAACATAATGTTCGAGTGAGGTGTATTAGAATTGTAAAAGACAATTTTATAATTGATCTATTTTTTATATTTTTGCTCAAAAGCTTGAATTCCTCCTATGCGGCCGTTTTAATATAATATGAAAGTTTTCCAGTCGTCGGCTTCAGCCCCTCGTAGGAAGTACGGGGTTGTGCGGAAAAGCATTTAATCACTCTTTATCCAACGTCTTGGTCCGTAAAGGAGGTGATAATGCAGCGAACCAGGCAATCAGACTATAAGGCGTTAACACTTTCACTTAGCCATAGGAGTTTTATGGTGGGGCTACGACATAGCCCCTGGTATGTATGCGGCGTATAATACCTTACATACTTGATCTGAAAAAGATACCTCGTGTGACACGGAGAATCGCTAAGGATTCCAAGAAGTCGTCAAGTGGTTGATCACCTCTCGTCGCATCATGACAGTCAGTTTTCGGCTTTCTCTACTGAGGTGCTCGTCCGGTTTAGACCATGGCACAATCGCAGTAGTTCTCCCTTTACTGCCCTAGCCGATAGAGCGGAACGTAGGGTAGCAAGCACAGGAGCCGGGCAACCCAACTATTGACCCAAGACAACGATTCGGAGCTGATGCATATAAGGCCGAACTTGCGACGCCGAAGTACGCTATAGAGCTGTTCGGACTTTTGTTGGCAACTCTTTCGTTCCCATACCGAGCCCCTGGCAAGGTATGCCGAGGTGCATCTGTAACGCAGCCGTTGAGGCCGTACTCATTGTTGAAAGAGTATGAAAGATTAGTTCGGACGAGGTTTACTGGGAACGGAGCAATATGCCAATGATGAATTTATGTATATATACTAATAATAATAAAAGAAACCACAGGCCTGGCTATTTGACATGCTCGGGGTCGGGAACAGAGGAAAAAGGGCATAGTACTGGCTCGGAATAAAGAGTGCGGTCTAAGAAAAGTTATTTTGGACCTCCCGTCGCACTTCTGCGCCGCCCGTCCTCGGGGAGGGGAATCCTTAATGGAAGTAGCCCCTTAGGTGAGTGTACGGATCCGAACTCCGATAGAGTCCGTTGTAGATGCTGTCGTGTTGGTCACCTGTTCTTAAGAAATGATATAGAAAAATAAGAAAAACGGGTAAATACATTACGGGAATTCTTGCAGGGTTGTCCGTAATGTGCTTCCGCCGATGCCCATGGTATCTTGAGTGCGTAGTGATGTACGCGTGGTGTAAATCTCGCCGGTATGGTAGATGGGTGGCGGAAGCCGAACTGCTATTTCCGTTCCGGGAGTGGTCGAACTTTGGAGGGAAATTGTTTCTGGCCCATGGTGTTCGGCTGGCGAGCCGCTTCGTCGTCTTTATCACCTGGTGGCCTCCTCCCCTTGCTGTCGGCTTTAAGCTTGCCTACCTGCTTGAGGAACCAACAGTTTCTGCTGGTATGGTTAGCTGGCTTATCGGGATGACCGTGAATCTGACAAGGTCGGTCCAATATTCTGTCAAGGGTGGATGATCCATCCTGGTTTGCCTTTAGTGGCTTCTTCCGTTGATCGTGTTACGGATTGTGAACTCCGGCATTGACCGCTGTATCGCGTACCTTCAGTATTATTGCGACTGTTGTGTTCGGTTCATCGTGGCTTTCCGTTGCCGTCTCGAATTTCGGAATTGCCCGGGTCGCTAGCGTTGTTGCTTTTACGAGCGAGCCAGTTGTCTTCTCCCGCACAAAAGCGAGTCATTAGAACGGTAAGGGCTGTCATGGATTTGGGTCCTTCCTGGCCGAGGTGACGCGCCAGCCATTCATCCGGGACGCTATGTTTGAAGGCCGCAAGGGCTTCTGCGTCCGGACAGTCGACAATTTGGTTCTTTGTGACTAAGAACCTAGTCCAGAGCTCCCTGGCTGACTCGCTGGGCTCCTGGACAATATGACTTAAGTCGTCGGGATCAGTTGTTCCATCGTATGATTCGATGTTAATGGGTTTAAACCCGTCTGGAAATTCATGCTCCATTACCTCGTCAAGGAAGCAGAGAGGGTGTGCGGCTCCTCTATGTTGAGCCACACTATGAAGAACCTTCGGCGGACTCCGTTTACGGAGTTCGGACCGGGCGTGGTCGGCTCTGTTGTGTCCGAATAGGTAACCATCATCACCGGTCGGGGCAGTGTTCCCCCGAGCTGTTTTGTACTTGTTTTGACGGCTGGATGGGTTGGTTTGGTGCTCTGCTAGGGCTGCTGCTTTAACCGGACCGAACGGTGGTCGGCCTACAACATTATCCGATGGTGGTGTGGGCTCCAACGCCGTGCCATCGTATTGAGGGAGCCACCTGCTATTGGGGTGGGTCTTGTCTGGGCTGCTATGGCCGTATTCTTTGGCGGCCAAGACCTCGGTCCATCTATCATTGAGAAAATCTTGGCTCGCTTGAAGCTGCAGCTGCTTCTTTCTTAGGCTCCTTGCAGTGGCTATGAGCCGGCGTTTAAAGCGCTCCTGCTCGAGAGGTTCCTTAGGCACGATAAAATCCTCGTTGCCGAGGATCTCCTCTTCCTCGAAGAGTGGGAGATAATTGCTATCCTCTGAATCTCCATATGGGGCCTGTTCATCATGGCTGTCTTGCCCGCCTTTCTGTTCCTCCTATTCGGATTCTACCTCAACGGGGTCTTCATTGTCCAGAGTGTTATCTTCTTCGGTGCTGGTATTGTTTTCTCTTGACCGACGTGACTTAGGGCGGCGCAGGACACGCCGGTGTTCGGACTGTGTATTAGGGGTTTTATCCTCGACTGGGTCTGCCTTGTCATCGTCGAGAGCGTCGCTGGGTGTGTCTACCATACACACGTCGTACCATGAAGTGGCCAGCCCGCGTCTAGTGGGTAGTGAGTTCTGGCCTTGCCCCTCATCGTCCTCCATACCGTCGATGTCTTTGGAGCCAGGGTCAAGCGTGTTGGTTGGGTCTTCGATAGTGGCGATGAAGTGGGTGGCGGGTGGGAAGCAAAATTCTCCATCATCCGCCACAAATTCGAACCGAACATAGTTCAGCGGCGAGTTATCTGCCAGGGATAGGTTTTTTAGTGAGTTTAGTACGTCGCCCTCGGCGAGTGTTGGAAGACGTCTGCGGCGCTGAACTTGAAGATCGATAACCGATTGAGTTCGGTATCCGCGGACCAGCATGGTTTGGAACCTGTCACCAGAAACGAATCCGGGGCTCCGTTGATGCAGGTGTCATATGAAGTAAAATTTGTGTGCGGCTCCAACACCGCGGAATCGGTAGCCCCCGTGATGGGGTTGAGCTTCCCATCTTGGGACGAGTTGATCTGCTCCGGATCTAAGGCCAGAGTTTCTACAGGAGCTATCTCCTGGATGCGGCCCGATGACAGGTTTAAGCCATGTCCATCGGGGCGACAGGGAGCGATTGCCGCGGTCTCGAATCCGTCGAAGATCAAGTCTCCACGGATGTCCGCAACATAGTTCAAGCTTCCGAATCGACTGATGGCGGGCGAGCTGCCAATCTGCTCCAGATGGCCAAGCGAGTTGGCCCGCAGTACGAAGCCGCCGAATATGAAGATCTGTCTGGGGAGAAAGGTTTCTCCCTGGACAACGCCATCATCCACGATTGAAGGGGCCATCAAACCTTTTGTCGACGACACAGTGGAACTCTTAATGAAAGCACCAATGTCGGTGTCAAAACCGGCGGATCTCGGGTAGGGGGTCCCGAACTGTGCGTCAAGGATCGATGGTAACAGGAGATGGGGAACACGATGTTTACCCAGGTTCGGGCCCTCTATATGGAGGTAATACACTACTTCCTACTTGATTGGTACAATGAGTCCAATCCGCAGCATCTCTGTCACTTGCTTCTCGATCTCATTTTTCTGCTCAGGTGTATAATTGTACGGCCTTATGTTCACTAGTTTAGTCCCTGGTATCAACGGAATCGCATGATCCCACGCCTTCTTGGTGGCAATTCTGATGGTTCATCAAACACTTGCTGGAATCGATCTAACACTGCTTGCAGAGAGGGTGGAATCTGCTGTTGGTCTTCAACTTCACTGGTACACAGCAGCACCACGTGCACAATAGAATCATTGCGTTCCATTTCTTCCAACTGGGATATAGAGATCTCAGTTGGCTGTTGTACCTTCGGGCACAACCCTTGTAGCAGCACTGTGTTTTCGTTGTGTTGGAATCTCAATGTCTTGCGCACCCAATCCACCATCATTGGTCCACAGCTCTCGAGCCAGTCCATCCCTGATAACCATGTCATAGCAACCCAATGATAGCACTCTCAGATCAGTGGAGAACGCTTGCCCCTGCACCTCCCATTTGCACTGGGGAATATAACCCGCGCACGAGAGTAGCCCACCATCTGCTATCTTGACCGATACCGGAGCCATTGCACAAATTCGATCCAGGAATTTGGCCGCAATCGCTTCGCTAATGAAACTATGAGAACTTCCCGAATCCACCAATATCAACACCTCTTGCCTGTCAATATGTCCCAACAGCCGTACTGTTCGTGGCGTCACCTGCCCCGTCGTGGCCAACTTGGAGATTGGCATCAACTGTTCCTCTTCGGGTTCAGGGTTTTGCTCTTGCCGCTCCAGTTCCTCCGCCTGCAATAACTCCAGCAATTCTTCCACAATGTGCAGTTGAACAGTGGGAGCGCATTGGTGACCTTGTCCCCATCTTTCCCCGCACTTGAAACAGAGCCCTCGAGCTCTGCGATAATTCCTGAGTGCCGCAACCCAGTCTTCTCCTCGAGCTGGTGGCTGTTCAGGGCGTCGTTCGGCACCCCGAGCCACATCCAACCCGCGTCGATCTTCTACTGCTGCTGGCGGAGCTGGCAGCAATGCTCGCTGGGGAGGTGGTGCCAGCATCAGGCGTTTTTGTCCGCGCACGGGAGGCGGTTCCGGGTGCCGATTGTCATGTCGCGGTTGTGCTTCCAACGGCTCCTCCTGTAACAGAGACAAAGAATAGGCAGCATCAAGGTCTTTGGGATGATGTAAATGACCCCCGTTCGAATCTCTGAACGGAGCCCATCTAAGAACTTGGTAGTAAAGTACAGTGGATCGAACCCTGGGTTGTGCGCTAAAAGATTATGCATCAACTCCTCAAACTGCGCCATATAATCTGATACTGAACCCGTTTGAGATAACTGAGCAAACTGTCGGAGTTGTGCTTGATATTGGTCGCGTCCAAATTTGCTGCAGAGTGCAACGCACAACTCATCCCACTCGAACGACCATGCCCGACTCATACAATTGCAACCAGCGAGCTGCAGTACCCGTGAAATGCAGAGTAGCTACCCGCTCCCACATCTCCTTACTTACTACATATACATCAAAATACTTTTCACACTTAGTTCGCCAGAACTGCGGATTATCCCCATCGAACTGCGGAAAATCGAGTTTGGGCAGAGCCCAGTGCGCGTGCGGCGTGTACTGGCCCTGATGTTGTGACCCTCCCCCAATTGACCCATGAATCAACTCCAACTCTCCCGGAACAGGACTAGCAGAGAAGGGAGGAGGCAATGCACCCTTGACCAGAGGCGGTGCCGGGGTGGTAACCACCCCGCGAACCGAGCCCCCGGGGTTGTCGATCTCGCCGTGGCCACTCGGCCCTGGGTGTTCCGGCGCTGCAGGCGATGTTGCCCGCGCAAGTCCTTCCTCGATAGTCGCCGGATCCGTGAGCACGCGATCCAGCGCGATCCGCCCCACCTGCGTCTGGAGCTCGTCGATCTGGCCTTGCAGGTTTTGGACCGCGGGCCGCCAGAGCTCCAGCAACTGCTGGATCGCCTCAAACTTGGCGTCGTAGGCGGCACGGCCTTCCTTGACCGACTGGATCAGCGCGCCAGCTGTTCCTCCATCGCCGCCGTCTTGAGCGCCTGCTTGGTGGTGTAGCGCGGTCGGGGGTACGCCGTCTCCAGGTCGGCTGACCTCTGATACCAACTATAATGGGTCCGATCTAGATCTGGGAGGGAGGAGTAGGTAGTAGGGAAGGAGAAGAAGGAGGCCGGAGAAGATCAGCTTCTCATAGGTATATTCGATTACAATAATTCACGATGCTCGCACAAGGCTCGGCTCGGCCCCTTTAACCCCACACTCGGCACGCAGGCCGGCAGCACACTCACAACTCACCCACACTCGGGTCCACCTGTTGGCGCCTTCCTTTCTTACTCGCCACGCTTCTTCAGGCCTTCTGGGTCCCGCCTGGGCTGGTGCCCGGGTCGTCGTTGGCAGCCGCTGTACTGGTTGTGACAATATGCCTACAGGCGCATCTTAGAAAGAAAGATCTCAAAGCTTCATCCATTTTCCACACACACCAACTCACTCTGCAAAAAACAAATAGAGCGAGGCATGTACATCTGCAGCGACCTCTCTAATTTGTGGTTTAAACCAGTGACCTTTGCCATTTATTCTATTCAAATGTGTTACCGACATTAATTAATTAGGCAACACCAACGCAATATTTAAGGTCAGTCCAAGATGCTCTGAGTTAAAATTGTTGAAACAGCACGTCTGCAAATGAAAGCATGCATGTACACTGATAGTGAACATATATATAAATAAAATGACAGTAGTATGCAAATGATAGTGAACATATGAAATGGCAGTAGTACCGGGTGATCCTGTCGTCGGCACGTGCGCACTGAACTCACTTGCAAAGAGCTGGGAATAAATACGCGTCGTCTTCTGTTGATAGACCTGGACATTGTTGTTATTCCCCATGTCGACACGAAGCAAATACTGGGCTTTGAACACTAGTCGACGTCCCACCACACTGGTATCATCTACGACCAGGTAGACGACGCCCTCTTCATGGATGCTCAGGAGTCAGGACAGGGAACGACGGAGCATGATGTCCCAAACCAGCAGATGTCTCCAACGCTGCACTTGTAGCTTCTGCTCCACACTGAGTGGTCAGGCGACAGAGTCCAGATGGCCAGTCCAAATGTTTCGTTGTGCTCGCGTTCAACAAATGTATTGAAGGCGAGGAACTTGACGGAGCCATGAACACGAGCCACGGAACGGAACTCCTCAGCGCAGGGGCCGTGTGGATAATCGGAGGCATCATAGTTTGGAGGTCCTTGGGGCAACTCAATGAAGCTGAAGTTGCAGTCCTTGCGCAGATCACAGAGCAACATGCCACGGTGTAGATCCACCCAGCAGAGGAAAGAGCCCCCAAAAGAGATGGAGAAGTTGAAGGCGGTGGTGCCGGGTGGAAGGGGCGGGTCCCTGAGCTTGACGACCCATTGTTTGGCGGACGACTCCCAGAGCCAGAGCGCTGCTTGGGAGTCTTGTGGACAGACCTGCACGAGCTCAAGAAGAAGGTAACCGCCTTCGGGCGGCGCGCCAAGACATGACGACGGCCGACCGGTACCCCATGGCTCTACTCCCTGCAGGTGTCGGGGATGCAAGGGATGGCGGAGATGGAGTCCTTCTTTGGCGTCAGAGGTGAGATAGCTCCCAAATCAGTAGCTGTGGCGGTAGCCTCCGGCGTAGAGGGCGACCAGGTGCTTGTCCGCGCTGGAGATGCGGCCCGAGTCCAGGCCGGATGTCGGCGGGACCGGGCCGGATTTCGGCGGCCGTATGTTGAGGGAGGAGAGCTCCGGCGGGTCGGTGACGAGCAGCTAGGCCTTGAATGTCTGCAGGTACTCGGCGATTGCATCACTCAACTTTTCCCGGCTCGAACTTCTTGCTGGTAGTCCCCCCCACACGCAGCGGATTGGCCCTCTGCTGATCCCCGCCTCCTCGTCGCACAACTCAACCTCGCGGTCGAGCAGAACCATCGGAGGGTCCATGGCGGCTAGCTAGCCAAGGGGGATTTAGGGGTCGACGATGGCGGCGCGGCTAGGGTTAGGGTTGGGTGGAGGAAGCAGGCAGCGATTTGATTTGGGGATCGAGCGAGGAAGGAGAAGGTGGGTTTGTTTGCCTGGCTGTAGATCTCACTATTAGGAAAAGGCCTACTAATGGCGCACCTAATTTGGCCATTAATGGCGCATTAGTGGTGCGCCATTAGTATATCTTACTAATGGCGCACCACTGGTGCGCCATTAGTATCTGGTATACCAATGGCGCACCTGAGATGCGCCATTAGTATATCCAGAAGTGCGCCATTAGTATGCCTCCCAGGGGGCCATGTATACCCAGGTGCTTTGGCATACTAATGGCGCACGACAACAATATGCGCCATTAGTAACTTCGACATACTAATGGCGCACCGTTTAGTGATGCGTCATTAGTATCCTTTGACATACTAATGGCGCACTGTCATGTGATGCGCCATTAGTATGAATATTAGGTTTTTTTTATTTTTTTTATTTTCTGTTTTTTGCACAGGTTACAAAATGTATAATTGGACAAAATATAGACAACACACATCAACAACAGATTCATCGAATACAATAGAAGATTAGTCTCTGAATACAATTCATCATATTAGTCTCCGAATACAATTCATCATATTAGTCTCCGAATTGAAAAAGACCGAACAAAGATAGAACATTATATTACAAGTCTCGAGATCATGAAAGTAGCGAGTTTGTCTTCACATTACAAGTCGATATCGATCATCTAAACTACCATCACATAGAAGAGAGCTGCGGTCATCACAATGAGCATTATCACGATGAAACTTCGTCTTCATCCGGTTCCTCCAACGCTCCCTCCTCTCCCGCTAGATAGCGGGCGTATCTAGATTCGCCTCGGCCCTAGTGGTGTACCCTTTGTAATCATACCGCTGAATCGGTGAACCTGTCTCCGACACTCCTCCCAGTCGCCGTAGACTCCGGGAACCTTACCCTTGTACACGACATACCACGGCATCGCTATGCACTAGCCAAACGAAACGTTAGTACCAATTCAAAGACAATACATAAGCAATATATAAGTATGCAAATGTAACGATCGAGAGAAAAGCAAGACATTAATAGCATCGATTACATCTAAGTTTAACGACTCTCAAAACCAAAGAGACATACTACAAGTTCATTAAAGTTTAATTACAACATGAGCCAATCGATGTTTCGAACTAGACACAGACATCACCGCTTTCGACTCGATCAAGGGACCGGAGCGTGGATGAAGCCACCGCTCTATCGTGGGAGTCATGAACGTTGTCACCGCATTTGTAGCATTGTGTCGATGTCACTGTTGGACGGTTGATTTACGAGGTAGAACTGCCCCGAGGTACGAAGGACATCTTGATGGATGATTTCCGCAAACTCCATTTGGATGCAAAAGAATTCTTGTCCGATGTCCGCCCCGGATTGCTGACACGCCCCGGTCCAATCTTTGAGTTTACTCGGTAGCGAAGTTGATGATGGTCCCGTCACGATCGCCCGCATGTGATGGATGGCGTAGTAGGCACCCTTCGACCGCCAGCGGCCGCTTGACGCAGCAGAACGTCAGACAGGGAGAACACGTGCTTGCCGTATTTCACGAATAGGCCTGGTGAAGGTGTCTCCAGATTTGGCGAGCTGGGAGAACATCATCAAGAACCTTCTTGACATTTGTGTAGTCTACGCTCGATCGATGGTCCGGTCGAAATATGTGGCCATGGAATATTTGGGGCTTAGGAGGATGAGCGTGCAATGTGTGTCACCGCAGAAAACACGGAATGTTAAAAGAAAAGCGATCGAAATCTAAGAATTCATATGTTACGTGCGGTTGAGAGGAGGACTTACTCGGGAAAGTAAGGCACGAGGAAGTTATCCTTATCTTGGTTTGCCGTAATGACGCCTTCGAGGTAAGAACTTCGCGACTTGCCGGTCCCAGCGCTGCCCAAGAACTTGGCACGCATGTAGAAGGGGTCGACTATCACGAATGTCCGGGTCTTGTCGCGAATGATCCGCATCTCCATACTCAACGAAAATAGCCGAACGATGGAGAAGTGCAGCGGATGAAGGTTAAACATAGCAAAGATGTCATCAAACCGCAGGACGATCGTACCCCCGATGTCGCCATCCACAAAGCCCTTGCCCTCTGGCACCTTGGCCACGAAAACCGGGTATGCCACATCCTTCTCTCTGAGACGCCGCTTCTCCAAAGAAAGAACACTGCCGTGCAGACTCCGTATAGCACCGGTTGCAGCATTCAGCATATTTGGCGGTAGCATCGCCCTACCCGCCACATGCACCCTCGCCGAGATATCCTTAGGTGAAGGTGGCCCGCCCCGAGCACGGATCGCATTTCGGTGCCGGGCTGGCTCGCACCCTTGTTAGTCTTTCTTTTGCGTGCCTTCTTCTTCTCCGTAATGGGACCGAGTTCTCGCCTGCATCGCCTTCTTGAGTGTGTTGGGGCTGATAATATTTCGCACCACGCCTATCTCGAGGCTCGGTGAAGTCGGCAGCCGGAGGCGTCTCGAGAGCTGAACGGCAGACGGCGCTGTTGCAACTTGGCTTCTCCAGCGGTACCAGCTAGATCGCGCACGCCTTTTGTTGGGTTGGGTTCTTGAGAAGGAGGCCCCATGAAGTCGCCATCGCATCCATGATCGGCAAAGTAATCTTGATCGACGTTGGCAAATGTATCGTCGTCATCGCCGTTACGATCCGTGCCATATGCATGTTTGGATCCATGGCATAGGGATGTCCGCACCGTTGCAGCGGTCTTGCCATGGGGCCTACTTACGCCGCACGACCGGGCGGTGTTGTCTTCGGTGGTGTCCCCGCCCCAAATGAATCGCTCTTCGGCCAAAGCGAGGGGCCAGCTCCGGCGGCCGAGGGTCATCACGTTATCATCGTCGGCCCCGATGGGTCGATTCGGAGGTAACAACTCGTCGCAGCCTGGCAGCACCCGAACCAGTTCAACCCTAAACAAGTTGGGTGGCATCTGGGTACCGTGGACCAAGGGGTTGCCCGATTGAACGATTTTGCCCTTGGCGACATCGACTAACTCGTTGTTCACGAAGTGCAGGAGAGTGCACGGAACATCGGCGGCACCCTGCGAAAACATGTAGGGCGTCAGGGATGCCTACCAAAGGCAAGGAGATGAAGTCCTTGGCCGAGAGAGGCTTAATTAGTTACCGTGATGATGGCGTCGAGCTCGGCTAATGTCGAGGCACCGCCAATGGCGGGCGTGCAGTTGACGGAGGGGCCGCTTGCTGCAGAGGTGCCGGCCGGCGTACACCCGGGTGCGTTAAGCTCCCGTGTCGGCGTCCGAGACACCAATGCCGCCTCCACCGGAGACACCAATGGCCCCGCCATCGCATTTTGCGAGTTGCTGGCCGTGAAGCTAGGAATCGGGCGGCCCACACGCCTTCCGCAATCCACGCACTCAACCCCTCGATCAAGGTAGGCACAATGGCGGTGATCGCCGCTCCGAGTTGTTGTTGCACTTGCTCTTGGACAATCTCCGAATCCGCGCCACTGTGCCTTGAGTTCTTGAACCTCGCTACCGCTTTCCGAGCTGGTCTTTTTCTCCTTTCGCCCACCATCGTTATAGTATGACGACCATTTTGTCGACAAGCCTTTGCCGCCACCACGACCAGCCGACGTCGGCTTCTTGAGCTTATCCTTGTTCTTCATAACATTCAACGCCCTATTTAGACTGGTGTCCCAAGGGTTGCTCTTAGTCGACCCCAGCCATCGCTTTCAAATCGCTGCGGAAGGAATGTGAACCATTTAGAAATTTGGCTTCATTAATTAGAATGCAACCATATGGAGCTAATTACGCGGGGGTGTATTCGTTACCAGAACAAGATCAAGCGCCCTGGTCTTCGGATCCGTGGTAAGCTCCTTTGTTTTCGGGTCCTTCTTGTACCGAGCCCTGACAAAGTTCCTGGTCTGCTTGTCACCGTATTTATCGAAGAGGGGCGGTAGGCCTTGCTTGGCACGGTCTGCCTCCTCCTTGTCCCATATAGGCTCCGCCACTCTGTAACCGCCGGGACCGAGTGTGTGTTCCCCTAAGTTCAGCTCCCGCATTTCTTTCCCCCACTGACTTGATTGGGAGTTTGCGGTGCTCGAGCAATTGATATTGAAGTCGTTGTAGTCATCTTCGGTGATCGAAGGATTTTTCTCCTTGATCTTCTCATAACTCTCACCTTTCTCGATCATTCTCTTCACATTGCTTTTCCAAGTAGACAGGGCCTTGCTCATCTTTGTGAGGGCAGCATTGTTCACTTTATTCCCTTTGAGGCTTGTGTTTTCAAATTCAGCGGGGAACTTGTATCGTTCGTGCAGCTTCGTGAAGAGGAGGTTGCACAAATTCCCTCGGTCAGGATGCCTCAGGTTCTCGGTGTTGATCGAGATGGTGCTCCGGAGAATGCACCCGAGCTGAAGCGAGTACCCCTTGACTATTCGTTCGGGCGCCGTTGGATTCCCGTCGGAGTCCACTTCAGTAACTTCCTCCTTGAGGGTGCGGAGCAAGGTCGGGCGCCGGTCCTTCCGTTGCCTCTTCTATTGGCTGCCATCTGTGCGTGCGCCGCCATCATCAGTGGTGGCATCCTCGGCGGCACCATCAGTGATGGCATCAGTGGGGGCATACTCATGTGAATGTACTTCCTCTTCATGCACAACCAGGGGGGAAGGTTGTACATCCACACAAACACAGGCCAGGTGCTATGTGTGCTTCTCTGGCTGCCAAACGGATTGACTCGATCGGTGCTCGCGCCCAAAGACGATGTTCCTTGGATCCTTCCCAAATTCGGTCTTGAAGTTCAACGCTTGCCACTGGCTCGCATCCTTAGGGTGACTCAGCATCTTGTCTTTTTTATCTATCTCCGGATCATTTGCGTCATCTTCTCGCTTCTTCTCCTCCCTATCCGCGTGCCAACGCAGGAGTTTTGCTACCTTAGGGTCCGCGAAATACCTCTGCAGACGAGGAGTGATCGGAAAGTACCACACCACTTTTCGAGGAGCTTTCTTCCTCTTCTTGTATCGAGTGACGCCGCAAACCGGACATATGGTAGACTCCGCGTGCTCGTCCCGATAAATGATGCAATTGTTCATGCACACATGGTATTTCATGTGCGGTAAATCCAGAGGACACACGATTTTCTTAGCCTCCTCCAAACTGGTCGGGCACTTGTTCCCCTTGGGAAGACGTTCGTGCGTAATGACATGTTCTCGCCGAAGCTATGCGCCGGTCATTTTGTGTTTTACCTTCATCTCGAGCCATGAGCGTTACTTTCAAAGCGGGTATCCTCGGCCTGCATCCTTCATACAATGGAGTAACCGCGTCTAACTCAAGTTGATCCATCTTGGCTTTCTCTCGGGTGGCAGCTCTTGCGTTATCCGTCTGCTTGAGAAGCAGCTCTTGAATATGAGGGTCCTGCACCCAGCCCATCTATGGTCCAGCGTCGTCTGCTCCGCCGGCATCATCATCTTCATGATCATGCCCGTCGTGCCCCGCTCCGCATCTTCCTCATCATCATGTCCTCGCATCTTCTACATGATGATCGTGTACAAGATCACCGTCGTGATCATCTCCTAGGGATTCTTCGTCTTCTCGCCTACCGAGCCGCTGTGGTTGTCTTGCTGCCCTTCCTCATTTCTTGCCCGCCCCCATGGACGACTTCAGAGTCATCTTCATCACCTTGCCACCGATAGCCATCCATGAAACCACGCAAGAGCAGGTGGTCCCGCACCTGCCGGAATCCGGGTCCGCAATAAGGCTCTTCAGTTGCATCTTCGACACGGACATCTTATCTCCGTCTCGTTCTTTTGAAGCATCTCGGCCTTCGCGGAGCTCAAAAACCTATTCACGATGCCTTCGGTCATCGTGCGGACCATGGTCACCTGCGGGGTAGAGCAAAACGATATTTTAGAACCAAAAAAAATTTGGCATGACTTTGCCTCAAAATAGGACCAAAAGAATGCTTAATGCCAAAATTCTACGTGAAACGGAAATGAATCAACATTCCGCAAAATATTGGCAACTATCGCATTTCAAATACCGGTACACCTCCAAACACAAACACATATGCAACACCACAAACATATGCAACACCACGAACATACATAGATCTAGCTAGGCCATAAAGAGTGCATGTGCACATTGTCGTAGGCAGAACAACATAAATATAGCTTCCCCCTTACTTACCTATCAAAACAAGGTAATTTAACCACTTAATTTGAATGAATCTACGGTGGCAATGAGGTGAAAAGAGGAGGCACCCGAGACAAGGAGGAGGTGGAGAGAATGAAGTGGGGAGAAAGTGAGTGTGGGTAGGGAGAGGCTGTCCAAAATATCTTGTTGCTGCCCACTTACTAATGGCGCACCAACTCTAAGTGCGCCATTAGTAATCCGCGTTACTAATGGCGCACCTTCTGGTGGTGCGCCATTAGTAGATTTGCAAAAAAAAACATACTAATGGCGCACTGCTCCACAGTGCGCCATTACTAGTTTAAACTAGTAATGGCGCACGGCGGAGCGATGCCATTAGTAGTTTTGCAAAAAAGAATAAAAAATATAATAAAAAACAACATTAGTAGTCTGGATGCGCCATTAGTATGTTTGGACATGCGCACTATTTCAAAAAAAAAAATTTGATACTAATGGCGCACCTTGGGCAGGGTGCGCCATTAGTACTTTCAATTCTAATAGCTTATCAGAAAGTGGTGCGCCATCAGTATATACTAATGGCACACCCCTTGTCTGATGCGCCATTAATGTCAATCCCATCTATAACCTTTTTTCTAGTAGTGTCTAAAATAGCAGTGTCAATCTCATGTTTGGCTTATGCCATGATTATTTGTTGTCGCCGCAACACCTTAGTAGCCGTGCGGCTCAAAGATGTTGCACCGGTGGCGCACTTGCGACACCAAAATTGAGCACACTAGACAGAAATGCGTACACATGATGGGTGTCGTGGTCGTCATTTAACCCAACTGATTTTCCCATTAAATCAGTTTTATTTTATTTTTGAAAAAAAACCCTATATTATTTAATTAATTAATAATGTTATTACAATCATTCATTACAAAATTCGCCACGCAGGGCGGAACACTATTAAGAAGAATCCCATCAGATTTATTTATAAATCTAAACTTACATAATTTAAATGCGCCACCTTATTGGCCTGCCGATTAATTTTCGCAATTTTAAAATTCTTGAGCATCGTCAATATACTCAAGGCTTCTTTCTTCAGATCAATGAGCAGAGACCTGTCAAGATTCTCATTTGCAAGGAAAGAACGGACAAAAGCACAATCAGTCTCCAAAATAATGGATTGGTGAAGAGTAATACCTATATAATGGTCGGCCAGACAAGCACGTAGCTCAGCTTCGTTCACGCTGCAACACTGGCCCAGGAAGTCCCACGAAGAAACAATAACTTCACCAGATGAGTTCCTAACAACCACCCCCACACTGGCCGCACTAATACTCTCCACATAGCCGGCATCAATATTGATCTTGATATAATCATCTGGTGGAGGCTTCCATCCCACATGTTCTTGTGATGTTGCGAAACCTGGTGTAGCACCTCCCACTTTCCCTTTACCTTTGTTACTAGTAACAACCTCAACAGAAGTTGTGACCTGACGTAAAAGAAGACCAATAGTTTACCACAAAAATTGCAGATGCAGCAATGGATTCCTTCCTTTTCCAAAAATTAAATCATTTCTCGTGTGCCATGCTCGCCGTAACAGAAATAAAACTTGCCCTCTCATTGCAAGCTCAAAAGATCCAACAAAATCAATAGCCAATCTGGTCCCGAGAATTTGAACCACTCTTCATCGGGAATATTCCACGATTCTCTCAAGGCCGCCGCAAAGGCACGAGCCTAAGTACAAATAACTAGGGCATGAAACGTGCTTTCCTCTTCTACTCCACAAATAGAGCACATACCTGAAGTAATCTGATGGTGCTTAACTCTATTGGTCTGGACCGCCAACCTATCGGTCGCGGCCCTCCAAGCAAAAATTCTTATCTTTTGAGGGGTATTAGCCTTCCAAATTAAATTCCAGAGTCTTCTTTCTCCGCATGGATCACCACTAGATTGACCCAATTTATCTTGACTATCCTTCAACTTAAGTGCTAAATTGTACACACTTTTAACGGAAAATATACCGTTATTCTCATAGTGCCACGCAATAAAATCCCCATCCCCATAAGCATGAATACTGAATCTTAACAACCTCCTCTGCATCATGGGGATAGAAAAGATACTTGATCAAATTTTCATCCCATGCCTTTCTCCCACTCAAGAACAAATCAGAGACCCACTTCAATCTAGTATTGTGCCTTTTAGCTGAAATTTTAAGTCCAGTGTTCCTAGGTAACCAATTATCCCTCCAAATATTAATGCTAGATCCATCTCCCACCCGCCAAATGACACCATTCTTAAGCAATTCCAGACCATGCATAATACCACCTTGCCAAGTCACCGACGCAGACCGAGAAAACATCAGTATCAATAATATGTCCATGAGGGTAATACTTTGCCTTCATCAGCTTAGCACACAACGAATCCGGATGAACCAATAACCTCCACGCTTGTTTGGCTAATAGGGCTTGGTTAAATAATCTGAGATCCCGGAATCCCATACCTCCCTTACCTTTAAACCTAGTCAATTTGTCCCAAGCTAACCAATGTGTTTTTCTTCGATCTTCCTCATCTCCCCACCAAAAATTCATGATAATCTGTGTTAACTCCTCACAAAGGGAAGCCGGGAACTTAAAAATACCCATAGCATACACAGTGTAGAGCTTGAATAACTGATTTTATTAAGTCTTCTTTCACCCCACACGAAGCGTATTTCTCTATCCGATCAGAGAGCCTTTTCAAAACCTTATCTTTAGTAGATTGAAACTTACCACCTTTCATTCTTCCCTCAGAACCGGAAGTCCAAGATATTTATCTTGAACCCCTCGTACCGTAATCTTTAAGATTACCATAATAGCCACTTGATTTTCCAAACTGCACTTTTTTCCAAACATCATGGAACATTTATCGTGACTTAATAATTGTCCAGTCCTTTCTCGTACTGTGTCAAAATATTTTTAATGACAATTGCTTGATCAATGGAGCCTTTGAAAAATAACATACCGTCGTCCGCAAACAACAAGTGGGAAATACCTGGAGCATGTCTATTCAAATGAAACTCCTGAAGAGATCGTCTGGCTGAAGCATCATTAAGCAGCAAAGAAAGTGCCTCAGCAACCAAAAGAATCAAGTACGCAGATAAAGGGTCCCCCTGCCTAAGTCCCCTAGAAGGTGAAAAAGACTCCAGCAACTGCCCATTGAAGCGGACGGCAAATTTCACCGTTGTAACACACGACATAATCCAATTTATCCACCTCGGTGCAAAACCCAAAGCCCCCATCATACATTGCAAGAAATGCCACCACACGATCATAAGCTTTCGCCAAATCCAACTTATACGCACAAAATTCCTCTTAAATCTTTAAGCGTACTCAGCGAATGCATACATTCAAAGGCTATGAGAGCATTGTTAGAAATTAATCTTCCCGGAATAAACGCACTTTGAGTAGGGGAAATCATACCATTAAGGAGCGGCCTTAGTCATTAACAAGGCATTTGGAAATAATCTTGTAGATAACATTGCACAAGCTGATCGGCCTGAAATCCTTAATAGATTGAGGGTTCTTAAATTTCGGGATGAGAACAATAGTTGTGTTATTAATCCCCTCGGGCATAACTCCGTAAATAAAAACTGTTGAACAGCCTTAATAATATCCTCCTTGATCAAACCCCAATTCCATTTGGAAAAACCTTGCAGGAAAACCATCCGCCCCGAGCCTTTAACGGCCCCATTTGGAAAAGCGCATCACTAATCTCTTGATCCGTAAAAGGTTTGCATAGCTCCTCGTTCATATCATCAGAGACAAGGGGATTGACCAGCGAAATAATATGGGACGGGTCAACTGAATCATCACATGAGTAAAGTTGTTTAAAGAATGAGTTAGTAATACCTTTCATCTCCTCCAAATTTTCCGTGAGGCACTCATCCTCCTTCCTTAGAGCAGAAATATGATTTTCTTTGATCTCCGTGAAGCCTTCCTCTGAAAATAATTAGTATTACGGTCTCCTCCTCTTATCTTGTCCAACCGAGATCTTTGCTTCCAAAGCATTTCTTCCTTTATAAGAAGTTCATCCATCTCTGCAAGTATTTTCTTCCTTTCCGGACTGCAGAATGATCATTCCTGCTAAACAATTTTTTAGTCTTTTACGAGCCCACTCCGGTTTCTTTGGCGAGATACCCAATATGAACGCTTTCCACCCATGAAGAGATTTCATTAGCTTGTCTAGCTTATTCGCAACATCACCAAGATCATTAATATTAGAATCTCTATTCCAGCAAGCACTAATCTGATCATCCAAAGCCCCACCTTCCCTCTCCCAATAAGATTCATATTTCAACTGTTTAACAAAAGTGCTAACTTTGGGAGTACCCAACAACTCAATAAAAAGCGGGACGTTGATCAGATCTGGAGCTTATAATATGGGATACCTTACATCGAGGGAACATAGAAGACCAAAGCGGGCAAGCCACCGCACGATCAAGTCGTACCTTAACATTCTTGAACCCATCTTGCTTATTATCATACGTCCAAGGCACACCATGAAAACCCAAGTCATATAGATTACATTCGGACAGAGCTTCCCTAAAATTAGCCATAAGCCTAATAGACCTCTTGTAGCGAGAGAAATGCTCATTTTGCCACATAGCTTCGTTAAAATCTCCCACCATAAACCCAGGTCCTACACCAAGAGGTTTTAACCGTCTCAAGAGATCCCACATAACGTACCTTTGGCTCGCCTTAGGCTCACCGTAAATGAAAGTGCACCTCCATCTTGTTCCATCTCCCTTGCCGACATACATATCAATAAAATGATCCCCATATTTATTCAGCTCACAAGAGTAAGCCTCATCCCAATACACAGCTAGTCCTCCACCTTTACCATGGCGAAACAAGAAACACATTATTCATACCCAACCTCAGAAGCGCAAACTCTCAACATACTCTTTATTTTTTCTGGTTTCGGATAAAAGATAACATTGGGTGCTGTATGCGTCTTAGAGAGGCACACCAACTCTTGAACTGTACGAGGCTGACCCAAGCCTCGGCAGTTCAACTCAACATTTTCATGGCTCTGACGGGCGTCCTCTGCGCCCGTCAGTCACCGCAAGCCCCAAGGCCGGTAGCTTCATTTGTTGCATTCACATCCTCTTTTTCCTCACCCACCGATTCCCTCCTCCTATCCCTGACCTCTTCCTCTCTTCCTTCCCTTTCCTCGATTACATGAACAATAGACCCATCTACACCAACTACAGCCTCAACCCTCTTAGTACAGACTCTTTTACAAGAAACAGTGCTATCATTTGCACTCTTATACTCTAAGCTCTCGTAACTAGTGCTATCCATACTAAACACTAAATTTTGATCATCGTAGACTCCTTTTGGTACCAGCCGTGCTCTCCATGATGGCTGCAAAGGCACCCTTATGATTTGGACATTTCGCTGCCACTGCTTGTTTGGGGCGAAGGGACCCCAAACTTCACATGCTTGGCACACATGCCTTGAACGGCAGCGCGCTCCAGCTTGCTCATCTCTCAGACAGCCTTTTCCATCGGCCCCGAATTGATTCAGCAGCCACCCCTTTAGCATGGGCGCTCATGTTGATGGAGCTAGCACCCACACCATTAGTGCCCTGCACCTCCGCCGGATCTCCGTGGCTGACTATAGGAGCTCCACAAGATCTTCCATGTGCCGCAACTCAGCAGCATCAGCAGGGGTCTCGGGAGCACTCAAGACGATGGAGGGAGTGCCCCCCTTAACCCCTACAGCAGCCTGATCCGGCCCGTCTTCCATGCCAGACGCAATGTTCATCTCTGCATCATGGAGGGAGAGACCCCCGGCCGCCAGAGTCTCCGTCCCATAAGTCTCATACCAATGTAAGTGGGGAACAGAGGCGCCATGCGCATCGAGAGCTTCTCGGACACCTGTGGTCACCGCCTTGATCATCTTCTCCGGAGCTTGGTCCTTCCCGCCACCTCCGCCTCTCCAGGGCCACCGACAGGCCTCCATATTCGAGGAGAGGCCCGGATGAAGCCCCCGAAGCGTGCAAATCCCTCGGGTGTGTTGGAGCCTTGAGGTCGATGGAGAAATTCTTCTTCCGTAGCTCACTAGGGAGTCCACATAACTTAGTCATAGTGTGCCCCACGATGCCGCAACACAAACAGAAATTAGGCAGCTTTTCATATTTAACTGGAAAGTAAATCTTTTTAGTGCCCCCTGCATCGGTTGTGTCGATGAACTTCCTCACTGGCTCAACCATCTGATGCTCGAATACTGAATTCATGATTGTCGATAAATATACATGGTATAAGAGATTCTTCACCGCAGACCACTAAAATGAACACATCATCTGTCAACGCACTACTGATATGGGAGCCGGCCATCTAATCATGTCATGTAAACGCCCGACCCTCCGCAGCACTCAAAACTATTCTTATAAAATAGCACAATTCATAGCAATACGAGCAAATTGGAGTGTGGTGTTCATAGCGCCCGATCATAACCAAAAAGAGGTCGGTGTTCATAGTTTTTACATGCACACCCAATCACAAAAGTTCCAGTCCAGCATTCCAGGTAGAGTTAAATGCACTGGAGGTCCTAAAAGTTTCACCAACGTGTCACTTTAGTCCTAATTCTTCCAGAATGCACCTTTAGGTCCTAATTCTTTAGTAAGTGGTTCACCCGAGGTTCTTTTTCACCGAGCACTCGTTGACCTACCCACGTGGCACGTTGACCCATGCCACGTCGCGGAGGGCCCAATCGTCCGTCAAGAAAAATACATTGGAGGTCCTAAAAGTTTCTAGGCAGTGTCACATTAGTCCTACTTATTTCAGAATGCATGTTTAGGTCCTAGTTTTATAATAACTGGTCACCCGAGGTCTTTTTTTGCACAATCATTGGCTGACCTGCTTGGTTGCGCGTTTACCCATGCCACATCAACTTAGGGTCACTAGCAGATGAGGAACTTTAAAAAAAACCTAATCTTTTCACTGCTATCGGAAAAACGGCCCGCCGCGCCCAGAGCCCGTTTTACCGCTGGGCCGAGATCATGCGTCAAGAGTCGAACCCGACGCCACGGGGGTGGGGCGCCCGGGGGCAAGTGTTTTGGCGCAAAATAGCCCGCAGGCCCGCCAAGTCAACGAGACGGCCGCTTCGACGACCTCATCACCTCGGTTCCCGCAGGAATCAATGCGAAGGGTGCCGCGGTGCCGCGCCGGTCAGCCCATTGATGCCTCACAGGCGACGCAGTGAAGACACCGCCGACACGCGTCCCGTTCGCATCCGCCACGCGTCCGCCCGCATGCCGCCCCCCGCAACCCCGCTTCGGCTATAAAAGGCGCCCTCTCCCCGCCGGTGATGGCCAGAACCCACCTTCCTCCCCGCGAAAGCCTTTTCCCCGCCGGCGAGCTCTCCCACCACTCCCTGCCCGCCGACGAGCATGAAACCATGACAGAGAGATACCCAGGCGACGGCGTTGCAGCGAATGGCTTCGGCCGCCGACACCTCCAGGAGCCGGAGGCGCGACTTCTGTACGCCGAGTACCCGACACGGTCCTCCTTCTCTCGCTCCCGCGGCAGTTCCTGGATGCCGCGGCGAATGGAGCCAGGGTCGTCCTCGTCGTCGGGCTCCGGCTCGCCGGCCCTCCGCCCCGTCAAGCCCGAGCCAGAGGAGACACCTCTCGAGCGTCGGGCTTGCAGCGGCGCCCTCGTCATCAAGGAGCCCTCACCGGTGACGGCACCGACGAGGCGCTCCCTGCGCCTGGTCCGGCCGAAGTCCGAGCCGAGGTTGCTCCCCGTGAAGCCGGAGCACGCCGGCATGGTGTCTCCCGACGACGAGTCCGCCCTCAAATGGGCGAGGGAGGAGTACGCCCGCGAGCAGGTGCGCCACCAACGCCGGGCGTGGAAGGAGCTCCATGCCCGCCGCCGCATCGAGGAGGGCAGCGTTATCGTCATCGACAGCGACCGAGGGCGAGGCCGGGCCGTCAAGCGCCCCGCCACGTGTCGGTGACCCCGACCAGGGCTGCAGCAGGGACGCCACATGCGAGGCACGCGATGACGACGACGACGGCAACGACTACACCCGCTTCTACAGGCTTCTCGGCATGTAGACGACAGTGGCGACGACGGTGGCGGCAATGGCTAGGCTTTTTAGTTCGTTTTTAAGTCAGTTTATGCATGTTTTTAAGTTTTGTACAAATTTTGATGAAAGATGGACGAGTTCATGCAAAAGTCGCCGAGTTTGCAAAAAAAATTAAAACAAACTTCGCCGAACCTGCGGCGACCGTGGGCCTATGACTGGGAGCGAATCGAACCCCAGGGGGCGATCTAGTGCCGGCTCGCCCCCAAGCCTCTCTTTTTCGGCGCCCTGGGGGCCGAACAGCTGGAAATGCTCTCAGGTGAACCACTTTCCATAGAATTCGGATCTAAACGTGCATTTTGAAAGAAGTAGGACTATAGTGACACTGCACATAAACTTTTAGGACCTCCATTGTATTTTTCTTGCCTCGCGGTTGGGCCGTGGCATGGGTTAACGCGCCACATTGGTAGGTCAGCAAGCGCTTGTCAAAAAAGGACCTCGGGTGAACAACTTACTAAAGAATTATGACCTAAAGCTGCATTTTGAAAGAATTAGGACTAAAGTGACACCTCGACGAAACTTTTAGGACCTCGAGTGCATTTAACTCTTCCAGGCATAAAAATGCATTTTTTTTCCAACCCAGATTGGTTGTCCAAGCCTCCTCCCTCACTCTGTCGTCGGCTCCTCCTCATTTGGCCAAGTACTTGAGCTGAAAAAGGAGTAGTAGAAAAAGACTTTGCAACGACTTAGAATTAAAACACTTAAAATGACACATTTAAATTTAAGAGCCACCAATTGACTTGGGTAAAGAAAGTGTTTTAGAAAGGTCTTTATTCTACAAAAATATAATGGATGAGCGAGCTAGACAGAAATAATTGAATTTTTTTAGCTTGTTAATGCTCTCGGCATTGATGAGGCTATCCATGCTTGCGGCGGGACGAAGGCGCCTGTCGATCTCCAAATATCCGACATGGTGTGCAGTCCTCGACCTGGACGAGGTCCCAGCCCCCAAGCCGGTACCGAGGTAGCGAAACCCCCGATCCGGCTGGCGTGACGAAGCAGGTCAGGTGGGTGACGTCGAAGCCCCTGGAGCAGATCAATGAAGCGATGGCACCGAAGGCCCCGAGCCAGTAGAGGTGGCGGGGCAAGTTGGTGTGGTGCAGTAGAGCCCCTACGCCAGTCGATGTGACGGAGCCGGTCGACATGTTGGACGTCGGCTTGATGAAGTGATGACGCGGCTATGCCGACGTAGGTCGGAGTTCGTGACGCGGTTGACATTGGCTTGATGAAGTGACGGGGTGGCGATGCCTACATAGATCGAAGTTTGCGACACAGTAGATGTTGGCTTGATGAAGTGAAGGTGCAGCAATGCCAACATGCCCGATCTGCGCAATCCAAAGAGCGATGATGCAGTCTTGGCCATGCCGACCACTGACTAAGGTGACTTTCTCCAAGAAAAATGACGTCCAATAACCTGTTCATGAAGAAGGATGAACTCGGGTGGGAACCCCTTTTGTGCGGAAAACATATCCAAGATTGATGCACTCCTCGGGCTCCCCCTGTGGTGTTTGCCGCATCGTATCGCCCTTAAATTTGGGGGCTGTCGACAAGGAAATTTAGGATGATTTGAACGATTGGATCTTTAGAAAGATGATGGAGTTGGCTGTTGTACCCTTTCTTTCAAACTCGCATGGATTTCTGTCCAGATCCGACAGGGTCTCGGTATATCGGACGTTACCACAGATTCCTCCATGGGAACGCGATGAAATTTTATAGGGTTGTTTTAGACTCAATTTCGCACAATCCCACCGAGGGAATTGTCGAAACAATGCTCGAGGATGTGACGACAGCAAAATGAATCTGTTGTTCAGAAAATTATGCACGGTCGTGCAAGGGCAAGGCTGAAGTTGTGCCCTCGAGCTCCATGTGCGAAAGTTTCTATGATCTCGTTTGAGATCAAAGTAGATGTTGATGAAGATGCCCATCGATCTCTGAGAGAGCCGACATGGGGTGTAATCCTCGACCTAGCCAAGGTGACCAATCGATACGGCGGCGACGATTCGTTCCAACGCATAGATCGTGTTGGAACCGATCTGATCTCCTATCGCACTGTGACGACCATGTAGCAGGACATGTATATGGCCCACCAGTGTTGGAGACGATTTCGATAGATCTCGGGTAGAGGTCCTGAGCTAGTAGCCTTGATGCGATGATAACAATGGACACAGTGCTTTACCCACGTTTGAGCTATCTCGAAGAGATAATACTCTACAAATGCTTCTGATTGTATTGATTCGGTGGGGAGTATGGAGTACAGGTTGATCTACTACGAGATCGTTGTGTCTCATTTCTAAGATGTGTTGAGATTGTTTTATCGACTAGCCCAGCCTCGATTTATTTAAGTTACCGAAGACCTAGGATAACAGGAGTCCTAGTCGGCTATGTCGGTGGAAAGGAGTCCTTGTATTGAGCGTCAAGGCTTCTGGAATCTTTCATGTATGCGTCATGAGCTGCTTCAAATGGCGCGCTAATAAACCCCCATGGGGATTCTTGGCCCGGTGCTCCTGACTGGAAGACAACATGGTCAGTAGCCCTAGTCCAGAACTCCATCAACATGTTTCCACGTCCTTGGCTCCATGTAAAGAAACACAAAATTCTCCTGATTTTCACATAACTGGAAACGAAACTTCTTCCACAAAAGGACCCCTTAGTTGGTGGCAAACAAAAACTAAAACCGCCATAAAAAAGGGTTTGTTTGCCATCACTCTTCGAGCGAACGGGTGCCAAATACCAGATAAGATTTCCGCAAAAATAATACTAATATTTGGAAAGAACTGGTACATAACGTACAGGTCGCAAGTAATTTGAAACTATTGTCATACCCAGGCGGCCCCAATTTGGAGAGTTCAGTCCGTTTTTTGGAAAGAACTTGGCGTGGTGGAGCACTTGAGTCAGATTGGAACTACTCTAGACTAGAGGAATCCACGCGCCAATTCGCGCATATAAAATGCTGTCCTACGCGGCCCAACCGGTCGATCACCTTGTAATCCATTCATCCAAACATCGATCTACAAGATCTACTACGCCTCTCCATAGACCCCCTCGATCGATCGATCTGCAAGGAAAGGATGGTGTAGATGTCCCACGCAAACGACACACAAGCCAGCAACACCGAGTGGGGGCACATCCTTTGTGGCGCCGGCATGTTTGCCTACATGAGGAGGAGATGGCTCCGTAAAGAGTTGGAGGTGTCCATCAAGGGCTTCCAGAAGGGGTATGATGAGGCGAGTACGAGCATCCTCGAGGACCCGGCGGTGATCAAGGGCATGATCAAGGGAATGGTCAAGGGCGCGATGAGGAATGAGTGCAAGAGGTTGATCAAGGGCAAGGGAGAGGAGTACGCGGCCAAGGGCACGCCCAAGGAGGTGTACGAGGGCATGCTCAAAATGCAGGCCCTGCATCACAAAATTAGGTGTGATTTATACATATGCTTTCAAGAACAGTATATTCTCTAGTGAGCCGAATCTTAAATTAGAACAAATGCAAATACTGTCAAACGACTAAACAACATTCGCGCAAGCACGGGTGGGCCCAGGATTTCAAGAGTGTGCATTCAAATTTTAAAGGCAGTTTTCCGAAAGCCTGAAGCCTTGTTTTGGCATATATAACTGATTCTAGTACCAGTTTACACAAATTTGATAATAAATAAGGATACAAAAAAATGCAATAGATTCACATAATTGATCATAACTTCAAATTGTTCACCATAAAGAAAATACTAATTGTTCAACATATCAAAGTGACAACATTTAAGATATACAGAGATAGAAAATAATGAATGGTAATAAGAGCTTACAAATTACAGGATAACTTTCCTATCCTTGATGCTTAAAAATGAGTTTAGTTCAACCAAGAATCTGCATGGTTGACAACACTGGTGGAATTTTGGCTTCCTAGTCTGTTACAGGGTATTCTCTTCAGTGGACAGTATCAAAAAGAGAAATAAGCTGAGAAGTATGAGATACAAAGAGAAATCAATAACCAAAATCTAATTAGCAAGATGAATACATCTAATTTCGATGAATAGATTATATGTACTGCTAGTTGAACCTACAAAACATGGAGGAGCAAGGCGTGGCGTGTGCATATGGTGCTGTCTCAATCGGCTTGGGCCTATGGGCCATGTCGTCGGTGGAGAGGCAGAAATTCCGAAGCTAGGCTAGACTCTTGTTTTGGGCTGAATTAGTTAGCTAGCACTTTTGCATCAGTTTCATTCTTGTACATCCACACGGAGCTCCGCATTTTGCGGCGAATTGCGAGCGTGACACACACAGGAGGCGTGCGACAGGGCGGGCCCATTGAAAGGAACAAGCGAGTTGTGTAGTAAAAATCACAAAAAACAGAAGTGACGAACTGAGGAATCTCAAACAGTTTCTGAACAAAAATCGGAACAAAATTCAAAATATGAACATTTATAGAAATTATGAACAATTATTTTAAAACACGATAAAAAATTGAAGACACGAACATTATCAAAGTTAATGACATATTTTTTTAAATGAGAACATTGTTTAAAATTTACTAGCAAACATGCCCGTGCGTTGCAACAGGAGAGTCGCACACTCATAGCTTATAAGCATGCCTTAACCCCTCCCTCCCAGACACACACATGTCCATGTCTTCTATTTCAAGATGACTTTCTCAAGGGGGGCTTGAATATTCTCTCTTTGGCATGTCCTCGGTTGCTCCATCCCTCAATGTGAATAAAACCGAAGCCGAAATCAATCGTCCACCCTATTTGACCCTTCTTGTTCTCGAGGCACTCGCCCACTCGGTAGGAAGCTCAATAGCTCATATTTCTACAACCAGTACATGGTTCATCTATGCTTCGATACGGAGCCAACATCAATTACCAGAAATCAGAATTGGCCAGGTCAAAGGGTCAAGATTCACATTCGACGAGATTGAGAACCCCTAATAGGAACTTTCAACAAAGATTAGTTTCATTGCATAATTTTCCACCTTCCTCCATCATGTCGCTAATATAATATAATAGGGAAGAGTGAGAAGTTAGTGTCGGAAACAGGAGAGATTTTTATGATCTGATCTGCTATCTTTGCTTTTGATTCCGTTCGGATTCTGACTCATCGTGTCGAAGATGCACTCCACCACGGCCACATCCGGACGATTTTGTCTGGCAAAGATGATCACCTCACAAGACCCGACCTAAATTGTAAGAGCAGGGAAAAAACTACAGCATGGACGAATTCACAAGAGGTTTCGATCTAGGGTTGATGTTAGCAAACAATATGTACCCTCGTGCTTTCAATTATTAACCCAGCTGTCGTATGAATATACTTGGTTCAGAGAAAAATCAGTACAATTTCTTTTTGAAAAGAAGATCTAAAGCATACTGAGTAGTAATCAAACATCGGGGTTTTAAGGATGGGCGTAGATCAAACATGCATGATTCCCACATTAACTTGCGTGCAACAGGAGATACATACGTGTGTACGCAGAGGCCAAAGCAAACATTAGCAGATGATGAGCTGCCGCCGGCAAGTACTTTTTCAACTCCTTGCATGTACGTGTAGAGAACAAACCAAACATGATGATGTGATCAAGCTGCCGCCAACAATTACTTGTCGTCGACTCCTCGCATGCATGCGCCTCACCACCGCTTCGACTTTCGTTGGGTAATTAAGTGCCAAAGAGACGTTCATCAACACCACGACTTGATCAGGACTTGATCGGGAAGCGCCCTATGACTGTCTTTTGCATGTACCTGATGAAACACTGGGGCTGTCAAATAAAGTTGCGGTTCGATGGCCGGAGGGGGTGGGTGTAGGTGCTCCGGTGGTGCCTGTTATGTGCCTCCTCATCGATGGTGTTGGTGAACATGTCCACCGTGGCTCTGAGCTAGCGAGGTCGACACCAGCTTGACATAGGAACATGGCTTCCTCGCCTCGCCGTTAGGCAGCTCGATGGCCTAAGTAATCATCCGACAAGCACTGATCATGATTCATGACTGAATGAAGACCGTGGGCAACAGAGTAAGGACAGTACATGCAAACAAAAAGTGCGTCTAGGCATATCGATGAGAATCAGGTTCAATATACCATGGCGGTACTATACCTGTACGATGTATTTACCTGACAATATCTATGTTGAACTCGTAGAGGAGCTACTCATAGTTAGAGAAGATGAGCGAGTTGGCCTCGGAGGTGGCGATGATCCACTCATATGCAGTCTTCAGTAAATCAGGGCTCGTCGCCAGCATACAGTCAACCTGGATGTTCATCCTAGCTGAGTGTTCTTTCTCCAGGTCCAGTCCAACCAGCATCATCGGCAGGACACAATGAATCCACCAAGCGCTGCTGGTTTGCGGCCACCACTAATCTGTGGCTCTACGCCGACGCAGAGCTCGGTCATGGAGCTCCGTCGTTCCTTCGCGCGGGACTGTGATCGTGCAGGACTCAGGTTGTAGTCGATGTAGGATCGAGCCGCAGACGCTCGCATCGGCGGTTGAGCCAATCGACCTCATCGACGGAAGCTTGAGTAGGCGAGACACGAATCTCGTCAGATGCATCGGAGGTAGTTATCGCCAATGACCTAACCCACCGTGATCTCCTTTTCGTCTCAAATAGGTACAAACAGAGACGGTCAGATTAAGGAAGGGATATTACACGGTATGATTCCAATCCGAGTCGTCGAGAGTTGTTTTCCTTTTTTTCATCCAGTCCAGCATGACGTGCATAGTTCGCTTTTCCTTTATTCTTCATCAAGCCAAACGTGTAGACTTTGTCTGTAGTGCTTTTGTGTGTTTTTCCCTTACACATGTGTAGAGCAACATATATAGGACACAAAAAATCATCTAAACGGGGCGGACGAAAACAACAAAGCAGCGGGGGCTATATAGATAGATTACACTAGTAGAAAAGGGGGTAATGGTCCAGGCCAGGTCAGCCCATTAGTCCCGGTTTAATCCAGAACCGGGACCAATGGGGGCATTGGACCCGGTTCGTGAGCCCTGGGGGCCGGCCGGGCCACGTGGGCCATTGGTCTCGGTTCGTCTGGACCTTTTAGTCCCGGTTGGTGGGACGAACCGGGACCAATGTGCCTCACTCCTGGCCCACCACCATTGGTCCCGGTTCGTGGCAAGAACCGAGACTAAAGGCTGCCCTTTAGTCCCGGTTCTTGCCACGAACCGGGACCAATTGATTGCCTATATAAACCCCTCGCCCGCGAGCAGAGCACTCCCACTGCTCTGTTTTTCGTGGCCGGCGAGGAGAGAGCTTTGTGGTGCTCTAGCTCACCTCCTATGCACACGAGGTGTTCGATGGAATGCCCGAGCCACACTACTTAAGCTTTCTCCTCTCCAAGCTCGACCTCCAAGCTCCATTTTCCTCAATATTTGTCTAGGTTTAGCGGTCCGTCACGTCCCGTCCCCGTCTTCACCGCCGTCGATCGCCCGCGCCGATCTCGTCGCCGGCACCACCGTGGTGAGCCTCTTGTTCTTATCTTCTTTCTGAAAAGAAAAAATAAATCTTACTTGTATGTTTATATAGATACTTGTATAATTTTCTTACTTTTATTATCGCATCTTATATAGTGCGATGGTTTTGGTATCCGCCCCCGTCGGCCCTCGTCCTGTCTATGATTCGGATGTGGTATATATTATCTTTTCATAACTATTGGTTCATCTATTGTTTATGACAATTATGCCGACCAACGTGATATATATTTTATTTATCTAGGAGGGTGTCGAACCGGAAATTCCAACCGACCCTATTGTCGAGAGGTTAAATTTAGTTGAAGAAGAAAACAATTTCTTGAAGGAAAAAATTAGAAAAATTGAGGAGGAGTCGATGATCACAAGATCAAGATGGATGCAATGCGCTTGAAGATTAGAAAGATTAGAAAATATGCCATTCATACCGAGGCTTGGTATCATTATGCCGTTGGATCAGTTGTTACATTGGTTGCGATTATGATCGCATTTGTTTTCGCATTGAAATGTTTTACATAGTTTCAGTGTATGGTTTAATTAATTTAGATGTTCTGCAGAGCTTTATGTTATTAGATGAGAACTATGTATGTACTTTGGTTTTAATGTGATGATGAACTTCTATTAATTTGGTCACTTAATTATCTATTCATGATGTTCTCAGAATGATTTTTGACACACTTAATTATATATAATGCACGCAGATGAACCGGCAATGGATTTACGGTTCAAGACACACCTCCGAGTACATTAAGGGCGTGCATGATTTTCTCGAAGTGGCTGAGGCAAACAAGCAGAATTGTTTTATGTGTTGTCCATGCCCTATATGTGGGAATACGAAGTCTTACTCTGACCGGAAAATCCTTCACACCCACCTGCTTTACAAGGGTTTCATGCCACACTATAATGTTTGGACGAGGCACGGAGAAATAAGGGTTATGATGGAAGACGGCGAAGAAGAAAAGTACGATGACAACTATGTGCCCCCTGAATACGGTGATGCTACTGAAGATTAAGAGGAACCAGACGATGTGCACGATGATGCTGCAACAGTCGAAGCTGCTGAAGATCAAGAGGAACCAGATGATGTGCCCGATGATGATGATCTCCGTCGGGTCATTATCGATGCAAGGACGCAATGCAAAAGTCAAAAGGAGAAGCTGAATTTCGATCGCATGTTAGAGGACCACAAAAAAGGGTTGTACCCCAATTGCGAAGATGGCAACACAAAGCTCGGTCAGTCTTTGGAATTGCTGCGGTGGAAGGCGTAGAATGCTGTTCTCGACAAAGGATTTGAGAAGCTACTGAAAATATTGAAGAAGAAGCTTCCAAAGGATAACGAATTGCCCGACGTACATACGCAGCAAAGAAGGTCGTATGCCCTCTAGGATTGGAGGTGCAGAAGATACATGCATGCCCTAATGACTGCATCCTCTATCGCGGTGCGTAGAAGGATCTGAACGCATGCCCGGTATGCGGTGCAGTACGGTATCAGATCGCACGAGATGACCACAGTGATGTTGACGGCGAGCCCCCCCCAGGAATAGGGTTCCTGCGAAGGTGATGTGGTATGCTCCTATAATACCACGGTTGAAACGTATGTTCAGAAACGGAGAGCATGCCAAGTAGATGCGATGGCACAGTGAGGACCGTAAGAAAGACGGGAAGTTGAGAGCACCCGCTGACGGGTCGCAGTGGAGAAAAATCGAGAGAAATTACTGGGATGAGTTTGCAAGTGACCCAAGGAACGTATGGTTTGCTTTAAGCGCGGATGGCATTAATCATTTCAGGGAGTAAAGCAGCAATGACAACACCTGGCCCATGACTCTATGTATGTATAACCTTCCTCCTTGGATGTGCATGAAGCGGAAGTTCATTATGATGCCAGTTCTCATCCAAGGCCCTAAGCAACCCGGCAATGACATTGATGTGTACCTAAGGCCATTAGTTGAAGAACTTTTATAACTGTGGAATGGAAACGGTGTACGTACGTGGGATGAGCACAAACAGGAGGAATTTCACCTAAAAGCGTTGCTGTTCGTGACCATCAACGATTGGCCCGCTCTCGATAACCTTTCGTGATGCACAAACAAGGGATACCACGCATGCACGCACTGTTTACTCGGACACCGATAGTATATACCGAAGCTGCAGGAAGAATGTGTACAGGTCATCATCGATTTCTTCCGACCAACCATCAATGTCGAAAGAAAGGCAAGCATTTCAAAGGCGAGGCAGATCACGGAAGAAGCCCGCCATGCGCATCGGTGAACACGTACTTGCTATGGTCAATGATTTACACGTAATCTTTGGAAAGGGTCCCGCGGACTAGCTGTTCCGAGTGACGCTGGGGACACGCACCCATGTGGAAGAAGAAATCTATATTTTGGGACCTACCCTCTTTGGAAAGACCTAGAGGTCCGCTCTTGATCGACGTGATGCACGTGACGAAGAACCTTGCGTGAACCTGCTAGGCTTCTTGGGCGTGTATGGGAAGACAAAAGATACAATTTGAGGCACGGAGGACCTGCAGCGTTTGCACGAAAAAGACGGCATGCCTCCAAAGCAAAGATGAAGGTCCTGCCAGCTATGCTCTTACCAAAGAAGAGAAGGAAATCTTCTTTGAATGCCTGCTTAGTATGAAGGTCCCGACTAGCTTCTCGTCGAATATAAAAGGAATAATAAATATGTCATAGAAAAAGTTTCAGAACCTAAAGTCTCATGACTGCCACGTGATTATGACGCAACTGCTTCCGGTTGCATTGAGGGGGCTTCTACCGGAAAACGTCCGATTAGCCATTGTGAAGCTATGTGCATTGCTCAATGCAATCTCTCAGAAGGTGATCGATCCAGAAATCATACCAAGGCTAACGAGTGATGTGGTGCAATGTCTTGTCGGTTCGAGCTGGTGTTCCCGCCATCCTTCTTCAATATCATGACGCACGTCCTAGTTCATCTAGTTGACGAGATTGTCATTCTGGGCCCCGTATTTCTACACAATATGTACCCCTTTGAGAGGTTCATGGGAGTCCCAAAGAAATATGTCTGTAACCGCGCTAGGCTAGAAGGAAGCATCTCCATGGGCCATCAAACAGAGGATGTCATCGGATTTTGCATTGACTTCATTCCTGGCCTTAAGAAGATAGGTCTCCCTCAATCGCGGTATGAGGGGAGACTGACTGGAAAAGGCACGCTTTGAAGGGACTCAATAATATGCAGGGACGGATATTCTTGGTCTCAAGCACGCTACACAGTTCTACAGAACTCTACCTTGGTGACCCCGTATGTCGATGAACACAAGAACAGTCTGCGCCCAAACACCCGGAAGCGGTCGATTTAATGGATTACATGTGAACACATAAGGACTTTCAGCAGTTGGTTGGAAGCATGTCTCGAGGTGACAACACTGTTTGTGATGAGCTGTAATTGTTGTCCAGGGTACCATCTTTGACTGTTACGATTTGGAAAGGATACGAGATAAATGGGAATACATTTTACACGATTGACCAAGATCAAAAGAGCACCAACCAAAACAGCGGTGTCCGCTTTGATGCAACAACCGAGAGGGGAAAGGACACATATTATGGTTGCATAGTGGACATATGGGAACTTGACTACGGACATGATTTTAAGGTCCGTTTGTTTAAGTGCAAATGGGTCAATCTGTCAGGAGGCGGGGTACAGGTAGACCCACAAGACGGAATGACAACAAAGGATCTGAAAAATCTTGGGTACACCGGACGAACCGTTCATTCTAGCCAATGATGTGGCACAGGTTATCTATGTGAAGGACATGTCTACCAGACCGAGAAAAAGAAAATATAAGGAAGCGAATACATCATACGATGAGCCAAAGCGCCACCACAGTTCTTTCGGGAAAAAGGGACATCGTGGGAGTGGAGGGCAAGATGACATGTTTGAAGAATATGAAAAGTTTCATGAAAATCCTCCCTTCAAAGTCAAGGCTGACCCCAGCATCCTGATAAACGATGAAGATTATCCACGGTTACTACAAGAATAAGCAAATGACACAAGCGAAGAAAAAGCGAAGACTTCCTCCATAACTATTATGATGATACCATGCCAACTTTGTAACAGACGAAAGTATGATACCATTGTCCGTTTTGTACATGCACATGCTATGTGGGTGAATTTATGATACCATGCCAACTTTCAACTTTTTTATAGTTCATTTGAAACAAAATAAAATAAATAAAGCAAGAAAGAAAACAAAAAAACAAAAAAAAATTCAAATTTGAAAACTAATGGCACTAACAAAAAGTTTATAATTTTTCTAAAACTAAAAGCAAAAAGAATTAAAAAATAAAGCAAAAAACAAAAGAAAATAAATAATGCAGAAAACAAAACAAAAAACTGGAAAATAATTAAAAATAGCAACAATAAGTATTTTGTTGTAAGTAGAAACAAAATAAAATAAATAAAGCAAGAAAGAAAACAAAAAAACAAAAAAAGTGTTTTCAAATTTGAAAACTAATGGCACTAACAGAAAGTTTATATTTTTTCTAAAACTAAAAGCAAAAAGAATTAAAAAATAAAGCAAAAAACAAAAGAAAATAAATAATGCAGAAAACAAAACAAAAAATTGGAAAATAATTAAAAATAGCAACAATAAGTATTTTGTTGTAAGTAGAAACAAAATAAAATAAATAAAGCAAGAAAGAAAACAAAAAAACAAAAAAAGTGTTTTCAAGTTTGAAAACTAATGGCACTAACAGAAAGTTTATAATTTTTCTAAAACTAAAAGCAAAAAACAAAAGAAAATAAATAATGCAGAAAACAAAACAAAAAAACTAGAAAATAATTAAAAATAGCAACAATAAGTATTTTGTTGTAAGTAGAAACAAAATAAAATAAATAAAGCAAGAAAGAAAACAAAAAAACAAAAAATGCCTCCTACTGGGCCCCCACGGCCTGAATACGACTAGAAACCCTACCATGGGCTGTGATTCAGCCCGCAGAGGCCCGTAAGGCTCATCGAGCAAAGCAAGAGCAAATAGGCCCGCAAGCCTACGGTGGAGAGGAGCTCGAGAGGGTGCGGCGGTGGGCTTATAAACCATCGCTGCGCGCCCCTCTCAACTAGCGAGGTGGGACTAAACTTTGGCCCCGACGCTGGCAAGACAGAGTCCTTTGGTCCCGGTTGGTGGCACCAACCAGGACTAAAGGGGAGAGATTAGTCCGGTGGGGGCCACCAACCGGGACCAAAGGCCGCGCCTCCCCCCCCTTTGGGCTGCTGAAAAGAGGCCTTTGGTCCCGGTTGGTGGCACCACCCGGGACTAAAGGGGGCATTGGTCCCGGTTGGTTTCACGAACCGGGACCAATTCTCTTCATATATAACTAGCACTTAGCAGTTTCTCCAAAAACCATCACTTTCTTCTTCGCCGACGCCGCTTGCTCGGTCTGCCTCATCGCTGCCGTTCTTTGCCGAGCCGTCAGCTCCACCTCGTCGTCGCCGCCGCCTCGACGCCCGTCGGCCGTCCACCTCACCGTCGCCGCCTCCGATGTCGCCAGTTGCTCAACTTTGCCGCCCCGCCCTCGACGCCATCTCGCCTGACGCCAAGACCGCCTCCCGCCTCGACGCCACCCGCCGTGCTCGCCACCCTCGTGAGCACCTGCCTCGCCTCCCGCACCTCGCCTCGGCCTCACTGCACCTCTGCCCGCCTCACGGGCGCCACGCCACCATGCCCCTCTGCCCGGCTCTGTTTTTTATTAGTTTAATTTTTTTTCATATATATATAATGTATGTGTATGTATGTGGCTATATGTTTTTTTTCATATGTTGATATATGTTTTTTTTTATTTTTATTAGTTTATTTTTTTGTTCATGATGGCTCCGGTGACACAATGGAGGTACAAGAAGGAGACCTTGCTGACTGCTCCGGTGACCGAACCGAGTCCGTCCAGGTATATATATATATATTAGTTAAGCCCGTGCTGACTAGTTAATTGATGCATCCATTGTTTTGGTATATGTACACATATTAATTACTCTCGTCTTTCTTCCTTTTAATTTCTAGCCCTCCGGATCGAGCACAACTTCGGTAAGTAGACGAGGCCCAAGAAAAGTTGAACTCGGATGAAAGATTTGAGATCGGAGAAATCGCGCCTGACGGCGAACCGATTGAACCCATCCGGACAAAGAACGATTTTCTGCTTTCGGTCACGGGGTTCTTGTTAGGGACAAGATCCCGATTAGCATCTAGCAATGGTATAAGCCTAAGGAGGAAGACCACGAGGTGTCTTATGTCCATGATATGCAAAAGAAGATCTTTGGACTCACCAAGGCAAATTTCACCCTACCGCCAGAGGAGGATCCGGAGAAGCCAGTTAAAGAGCAATTAATCAAGTCATGTGCTCTTAAGAAGATGGCAACCCTATTCAGGAGGTGGAGGAAAGAGTTGAACAAGTTTGTCGACAAAAAAAAGACACCAGAATTCATCGGCAAATATGAGAAGATCAAAGATCACTGGCCCGCATTTGTGGTCCACAAGACATCGGAAAAGAGTAAGAAGATGTTGGCGACAAACAAGCAAAATGCTGCGAAGAAGAAGCTTCACCATCGCACGGGGTCAGGTGGCTACCTCAAAGCCCGTCCTAATTGGTCCAAGGCTGAGAATGATCTGCTTGAAAAAGGGATCGAACCAGAGACAATGAGATGGCTGCACCGTTCTGCGGACTTGGTTCTTCGGGCTGGCGGAACCTTGGACCTCAGACGTGGAGGTGCTGTTGACGGACGAAAGCAACCGGAAATACCAGTCAAGAACCTTCGACACTATATCAATGCAAAGTGCAGCAAGGGACGCTCGTACTGCAGACGAGGAGAAGGACGAGCTCACAATGGCCCTCGGGAATCCCGAGCACCTGGGACGGACACGAGGCACGCCAGCTCCATTCCGTGGAAGGTTGGTTTTCCGGACGCAGGGGGTTACAAAACCCACGAGAGGAGGAGGAAAGCTGAGCAGGGCCAATCGCAGCGCTGCACGAAAGGGTAATGGGGCTAGAGGAACGAGAAGCAGCAGATCGCAGCAAACGACCTGCCGAAGCTTCCCCGGTTACCCCGCCATCTCAGCGCCAGAAGCGGCGTGGCTTCCACCGAGCTGCTTCACCGAGCATGTCTTGACGGCTCCTGCCAGCTATCCCGTGGATGCTATCACGGAGTCTCAAAATTGCCACATTATGGCGCGATGGATGAATTTGAAGGTCAAGGAGGCTATTGGCTCTGTTTATCCTACTGGACCCAGAGCAACTTATCACTGCCGGCCGATTCCAGAAGGATATGCTAGGGTGATGGTGGATGAAATAACGAGGGATTTGAGGACCTCCTGCTTGACCACCCTACCGGTGAAGGGGAGACTAGGCTGGGTTTTGCTCTGAAGACTCCATGCCTATGGCGGAAGGAGCTCATCAACCTTCCGAACTGGATGCCTCCGCCTCCTCCTCCTCCTCCGTGAGTCAGGCACTCCGCCTCCACCGCCTCCTCCTCCCATGAGTGACGATCAGGCAGGCGTGGCGGCACTCCGCCTCCTTCTCGGCACATGGCGGCACTCCGCCTCCTTCTCACTTTCTTGGCAAGCGCTCCCGAGCAGCCAGCAGCCTCCTCCTTCTCAGCCTTGCCAGCAAGGGCGGAAAAGACCTGCCGCCGCCCCGGCTGCTCCGGCGCGTTGTACTCCTTCTCCTCCGCCTCGTAAGCATGCACGAAAGAAGATAGACACCGCAGCCGCTCCGTCTGCTCCGGCGTCTAGCAGCACAACCAGAGGCGGGAGGCAATACAGATACGGTCCACCTCTCAAGCCTCTAGATAAGTTACCGTACGAGAGGACCGAGGAGGAAAACGATACGATTGTGCGAACCCACGTGAAGGAGTTCTTTGAAGGGGTGAAACAAAGAGACATCCACCTCTGGAGGAGAAGGTAGATCCGGTGACAGCAAAGCGCACTATCGATGCCCTGAGGAAACCACCAAAGTCTCCGCCGAGAACCAACTATCAGCGCAGACATCGAACAGACATATCTCAAGCCCAAAGCAATGGAAGTAATCATGCTGATAAAAGGTTAAAAGAACGAGCAGAGGGGGAAAAATTGCCCAGCTCGGCGAACAAGCACAGCAATCGTGCCCCCCTCCCCCCGCTCAATGTGTCTAATGCTCCGGGGACGGTGGCCGGTTATGGCAATCTTGAAGATTACCTTCCTGGCGATCAACTTCCTGATTTCTTGAAGGTGGATGAATCCAGATACGAGTATGGGAAGCCTCTCGTCAAAGATGAAAAATCTCTGACAACAATGATGCGAAGATTCTATAATTGGTACATGAAAACCTGCAGAGAGTCTGGGGGACGAATGCTTTGTATCTGAATATTAAAGAGGAGCACGACCTCGTTGCAACTGATCTGTTGACTGTTCCATTTGATGAGTTCTTCGCGTTCTTCAATCAAAAGGCCCTCGATAAACTAATGGTCTTTTGCTACTGTCTGTAAGTACTATTTATGTCATTAAGTCTCTATATATAGCTCGGCTCTTTCATTGCATGTATTTATAATTAATTATCCTCAATATATTATGCAGATTGAAGATCGTCGAGTGAAAAAAACAAGAAATTTATGATATTGGGTTCATTAACACAAATATCATAGATGAATTTCTGGTTAAAAAGGACGTCAAAGAGGCCGAGGACAACTTGCTACGATCGTTGATCAAAAATCAAAACAAAGATACCATACTCTTTCCTTACAACGGCAAGTGAGTGTTACTGTCGTGTGCATATTCGGTTTCCCTTATTACTCAAGCGAGGTTATAGTGATGTAATTGATGAGTTATGCATGCGCATGCGCAGTACCACTATGTTCTTCTGGAGATTAAGCTTGAGCGGGGACTAGTAACCGTCTTAGACTCGAGACGGAAAGATCCCGAATCCTATGCGGACATGACTGAATTGCTCAACAAGTAAGTTCAATCGATCATTATCGCACCATATCGGCAACTTTTTGTTCATTTCCTGATATCTCAAGTAAAAATAATTATTTTCTTTGCCTTGCAAACAGTTCACCGCAGAAGCTCCGGGACTGCCGAAGGAGCTGCGATATACATACCCGAAAGTAAGTACTACCGGGTAGCTAGTTGCGCGCATCTCCCGTTGATTCTATAGCTATACTTTCATCAATGCCATTTATAATGCTTCATTATCAGTTTGATTGACCTCTATTTCTCGTAAAGTGCTTGTGGCAGGAACAAGGGAATGATTTTTGTGGATACTACGTAATGCGAGTTCATCCACAACGCGACTTTTGAAAAACAAGCGGGGCTACTCTAAAAGACAATATGAAGTGCATAAGCAATAATATTCACAATTTCATTTTATTACACCATCATTTCTGTTGAGTTTCATTCATATATATGTATTAATTAACCCCCTTCTTCAAATTAGACGTGGTAGATGCCGAATGAACTCCTAGAACAAGATCGCATGAAAGCAATTCAAGAGGAATTGGCGGGATTCTTTCTTGATCACGTCATCAATAAAGCCGGAGAATACCATGTGGAAGTTGATTTCAAATGCTAGGGGATTGTAATTAAGAGATCTTATACATATTGTACATGTATGTAGCCAGTAGCGTCGGATACATGATACGAAAACTTGTTGTTCGACCAATCTCTCGGAGAAGGAGAGGTCGATCGATCACTTCTCTCGGTATGCATGACGAACTTCTGTACTCAATGGTTCTCTCGATCACTTATGTATATAGTACGTAGCGTCGACCAAGCACAGACATAAGAGAGGACATTTCTCTCTATTAATTAGCTAGCTAACACAATATATGAAACACCTAAATTAACCCCCAAAACCCCCAACCCCCTCCTTTAAAAAACAAAAACCCCATCCTTTGGAATCTTGTGGCGTGGATGCCTTTTGAATCCAGTTGGTGCCATCAACCGGGACCAAAAACCCCTACTGGGCTTGGCGCACCGCCACGTGGAGGACCATCTGTCCCGGTTCGTGTTTGAACCGGGACTAAAGGGGGGAGGTATTAGTAATGACCCATTAGTCCCGGTTCATGAACCGGGACTAAAGGCCCTTACGAACCGGGACAAATGCCATGTTTTCTACTAGTGTTAGTACCACCTTGGATATAGAAAATAAATATTGACGTGTTGAAGAAAAAACTGAACACGTAAATTCATGGGAAGAAACGTATTGTGACGGTGAACCCACGGAGTCAATCCGTGCTTTATTATTAGGGAAAGATAAACATTTTTCAAATTTGTGAACAGAAATTAATAATGTGAAAATTTTCTTAAATATGAAATTATATATTTTTAAAACTTTTCTAACATTTTTTTGAAAGCATAAAACAATTTTTGAGAATCGTTTTTAGAATTTTTTAATAAAATTTTAAAACAAGAACATTTTTATAAAAAGAACGAATTTAAAAAATGTGAACATTATCTAAAATTCATGACCAGTTTATGAATTTGTGAAAAACAAATTTTAAACATTTTTGTATTTTTGAATAGGAGCCAACAAAATTTGTAAATCCTATTTTTTTTGGAATTTCCGATATTTTTCAAGCAATAGGATTTTCAAAATTTCTGAACAAACTTTTAAAATGAGAACACATTGTAATATTAAAAAATGAAAAAAATGAACAAATTTAGAAAAAAATGAAAGATCTGTTGAAGGAATCTAAATTTTGAAAAACAAAAATTAATAATACAAAAAACTAAAGAAAAGAAGAAGAAACATAAAAATATAGAAAGAAAAAAGGAAAGGAAAGAGAAAGAGAAAAAAGGAAAACAAAAAAAGTAAAATTAAAATAGCCGGTTCAGTTCCCGAAACCAGAAAAAAAAAACAGGCTGGAAACCTTTCCCAAAATTGGTAGAAAACCGTCCCTAATAGCTAACCTGAACTACTATAATGGGCCCTGACCTATTGAGCGCTTCGCCTCGCCCACCTCTGCGAAGGTCCACCAATTTGACGGAGTATGCGTCAAATAGGGAATTCCGTACATACATACTCCTTGGAGTTCCTTAAAAAACACTCCTTGAATGGAGCTGGGCCCACCCCTGCGTGCAAGGCTCGCACCAGGATGCATGTATTAAATTTGCGTCGATATGTGAAGCTCACTGCAATTAGATTGACTTAACACACTAGTAGCCCGAGCGAGATTGAGATAGATCTAATTGCTTTTTGAGAATTTGATGGATCAGGAAGAGATGTACTGGATCCAAAGAGGTAGAGCCAACTGGCTACTCCATGGGGACCGAAATACCACTTATTTTCACAATGCAGCAACATCCAGAAAGAAGAGAAACCAGATTAAGAAACTATTGGATGACGCAGGTGTTTGGCATGAAGGTATGGATCAACTAAAAGCTCATGTAACTACTTATTTTGCTAATCTTTTCACATCGGTGGACCTTGTTCCAATCCCGGTTGTCCTATCTCACGTTAAAAAAAGTGTTACCACCGAGATGAATGAAGCGCTATTAAAGCCATATACAGCGGAGCAGGTCCGAAAGGCTTTGTTTGATATTGGGGATCTTAGAGCACGACTCCCAGATAGACTACATGTTATATATATTCTATAAACGGTTTGGCCAATGTTTGGTGATGATTAAGTTACAGAAGTTCTTGCTGCTGTTAGTACTAGAATCATTCGTGAAGGATGGAATGACAGTACAATAGTGATGATCCCTAACGTAAAAAACGGGAGGAAGTTACACAATTCAGACCAATCAACCTGTGTAATGTGGTCTATAAGGTAATCTCTAAAATGCTATCTGCCTGCCTTAAGCTCATTCCTCCGGATGTTATTAACCCTAACCAGAGTGCCTCTGTACCAGAGAGACTTATTACAGATAATGTACTAGTTGCTTATGAAAGTTTCCATATTATCAAAAATAAATGGTTAGGCAAAGAGGGTATGTGTGCAGTTCAGTTGGATATGCATATAGCTTATAATAGACTGGAATGGGTATTTCTGGAAAATATTTTGTTGAAGTTGGGCTTTCACGCCAACTGGGTGGACATTGTTATGAAGTGTGTATCTTCGGTGGAATATCACGTCCACCTAAATTTTGAAATAACTGAGAGCTTCGAACCAACTAGAGGACTTTGTGAGGGTGATCCATTATCACCTTATTTTGTTTTGATTATGCGCTGAAGGTCTCACTGCTCTTCTAAATCATGCTGAAGATACATGTTTATTGGAGAGAGTTAAAGGTGCAAAGAAGCACCAGCTGTCACAAACTTGCTATTTGCAGATGACTCTCTTATCCCCATGAAAGAAAAATGTAGAGAATGCTATTATGTTGAAGGATATACTTGACAATTCTGCAGCCTCAGGTCAGATGGTCAGTGCTGAAAAATCTAGTATTTTCTTCAGCCCATGCACGGATGTTGAGGTGAGGGTGCAGGTTTGTAATACTCTAAATATCATGACTGAAGCTCTAAATGATAAGTATCTGAGCTCAGTGGCGAAGGGAGGAATAATTTCTAGGTGTGGCGAAGTGTATGGACAAAAAAACATGTATAACTCAACTATGGAAGTGCTCACTGGAATACTACTAGATATATATTACTTGGTGTTCAACAAATGCAACCAAAATTGAAACCTAACTATGGGCACTCTAAATATCTCACTTAATGAAGGTTACATGGATGCTTGATTGCCAATGTATCATCTATACTACCTTGACCGGCATAAAGATGACCTATAAAACAAAACCACCATCCATAAATCATGAATTAGTAACAACTAGGATATAATGATAGAAACATCAGTATGCAAGTGAAGACAGTTAGAAAGAATACATACCCATAATAAAGATCTACTCCGATTAAATAGAACGTGGCAATGGCATTCTTCTACCTTCATATTGAAATGCTTTTTTAATTTCAGCAAGATCAAGTCCTTTAAATATCTCTCTCTCTCTCTCTCTCTCTCTCTCTCTCTCTCTCTCTCTCTCTCTCTCTCTCTCTCTGTAGGACACCATTAAATCATCAAGCCAACCATTGGACATCTTGCTGCGCAAATCGGTCTTGATGACATTCATTGCTGAGAAGGCCCTTTCAACCGATGTCGTTGCCACTGGTAAAAGCAACCCCAACTCAATAAGGCGATAAACCAGATGTGGACCAGTGGTGTACTCCACTAGTGTGTACTCCATATCTGAATCCACTGCGCAGCGGATGGACGGAAGGTGTGGACCAGTGGCATATGACAAGCGGCGTGGCAACCGGGTGTAGCCGTGACGGTCGAGGAGGTCCGAGAAGGGCTTATTGAGCGGCTAGGGTGATAGAGCAGTGGTGTTGACGAGGGAGGAAGTGGATGCAGAGAAAGCGAGAAGGAGCAACGACGCAGAGTTCGAATGGGTTTTGGGGGCCAGGGGTGTCGGAGTCCTAGTGGCAGCAGTCCGGACTCTAAAAGGCCCGTAGTTTGCTTCGGTTTGTGAGAAAACAAAGAAGCAGACTTGTCTGCAGACCTATGCGAGGCGGCGTTGGATAGCAAACTGTGTCCGGACAATATCCAATACTGCTTTAAGAGAACGTCACTTAAAAGCAAACCAACTCAAATAGGAGAAAACACGCGCCCTTTGCATGGAGAGTACCGGTTGTATTCATTCGATAAATGACAATGATGCCTGTAAAAAAATCAATACAGTAAGAATAATAAATAAAAAGATGATAAAAAGATAAATACACATGAAACGGCCATGACCATTTACAATCCAAAGTAAGCTACTCAGTATACATAAAGCTGACATTATATATTACCGATCATTCGGTTTATAATCTCCAGTGAAACTAAGCAAAAACAAGGCAGTATTGGACAAAAATTCCGCATGCTATGTCACCAAGATCTCAATAATTCAGGAGTGACTGCCTCAGGGCCCTTCTATCTGGAATTTATAGAAGGCGACTATATGCTTCTCATCCTTCCACTGGTCCAGCCAGTGGTTTCCATCGCCTCTGAACCCTGGATCTATGTTTGGCGCGTCGATAGATCAGGATGCCACATCATGTCGGCTTTGTGCTTTGCCGGTGTTGACGACACGATCTGCAAGGAATGAGATGTTGTGCTCCAAATAAGAGTCTCCTGGCCCTCGCTCTTTCCGTTGGAGGCTTAGCCGACACTACAAGTGGCATGTAAAGTTTAACTTTTTAGCAACACTTGACCAATGCTTTGGCATGTTGCGATGGCGACGGCAAGCCACTTGAGAAGGACAGCGGCAATCATTGTGTTGCAGGCTAGAGGACGAGGCACAAATCTAGCGGTGAAGAGGCTTGGGCAGCAAATACGAAGGGACAGTTTTTCCGATGTTGTGGCTGCTGCGGTTCACTATTGTTTCTAAAAATCCAAGGGTTCTGTTGGGCCAGCGGTGCTCTGCTTCGTCAGCAAGGTCGAAGGTCTTGGCCGCTTGGTGGCCATGACGAAGATGGAGCCCTCAAAGGACCCTTCGATAGTGTCGTAGCTTGTGTCCTTCTCCGGTTTCTGTACTTGTATGAGTATTTGCAATATTCCTTTCTCGTATGAATACAATCATGGTCCTACGTGTTCAAAAAAAGACCTCAAAGCTTCATCCTCTTTCCACATGCCCCCAATTCACTTGCTTCTACCTCTCTCTCTCTGCAAAATAAAATAGGGATGTCTATCAAATATAATACTTCTAATTTGACCATATGTCAGGCTAGAATTACCGTAAAGAAATGAAGAAAAGGAGAAAGAATGAGCAGAGTAGATCTGCAGCAACTTGTCTGATTTGTGGTTTAAACTGTCAATGTATAAATGTGTTGCCAATATTAACTAATTGGGCACCGCCAACACGATGTCAAAGGCCAAGTTGCTCTGAAATATAAAATTGTTAAAACAGCTAGCGTCCAGGGTATTTCTTTTGTACTTTTGACATCTTTCATTCAAACACATGTCAGTTGTGTTCAACTCTAGTTTGAAATTATGCTTCATTTATGTAACATCCCAAATTTTCAATTTGGAATGTTATACATTAGGTCATCATGCATATCATATTTTCTCGCATTTTTCCGATCCTACAAAATTTCACGCAACTCAAGGACCTTCGGAGAGAGTTGGAGATTTCATTATTTTCATATTTGGGATTTCTCAAATTTTGAAAATAGGATCATTGGATTTATTTAATTAACTTCATAAAGTTTTCCGATACAAAAATTTAAGAGAGGGAATAATATGACTTTCCCAACATTTAGGAAAAATGAAGATTTTACAAATAAATCAATTTTTGGTTTTGAAGATTTATTTGCTTTAGGCAAAAAAATGAGCATTTTAAAAAAATATGCATTTTGCCCGTTTTAAAGTTCACTTTGTTCGACTCATTTTTAGGAGTCGGGGAAAATTAATTTTTTTTAATTTGGAGTTCGTTTGGTTTGATTTTATTTTGTTTAAGTTTTGTTTAAAAAAACAATCCGCTCCCCCCTTTGGGCCAAGGCCCGGCCAGCTAACCATGCCGCCCGGCCTGCCCCCTCGCTCGCCCAGCAGGAGCTCACGCCGCCGAGTCGGCTCGGCTACGTCTGCCGCCGCCGTGCCCCCTCCCAAGGCACCGGAGACCCTCCTATTTAACCCCGACCCCCTCTCCCCTCATCCCACGCCGCCCGCCCTTAGGCCGCCGTCTTCGCCTCGCCGCCTCGCCACCTCGCCGACCCAGACCGCCACCGCCGACCCGCCATACTCCCGGGAGGGCGAGACCCACGTGAGCCGCCGGAGGTAGCCGCCGCCACAACCCCCCGGTCCGGTTTTTTTATAGAAAAACCCGATCCGGTTTTTCTCGCGTTGTTCGGTTTTGTTTCAAAAAAACCCTAGATTGGTTTTTTTTTGGTTTTATTATTTAGTGAACGTTCACCGACCCGTTCGTTTTAATGAACGTGTTCGTTGAATTAGTTCTGTTAACGAACGTCCGTCTTTTTAACCGTTCATCGTTTTTCTTTTAAACGGATTTAATCCGTTATTTTCTGATTTCGATTTCGGATTCGATTTTCAAATCTGTTTAATTTCTCGCTCGTTTATCGGAATCAGGTGATTCAAGCGCCTGGAGTTTCGTTTCGAAACCACCGTTCCGACTAACCTACTTAAACGGAGTTTTGCTACTGTAAAATTTTGACCTAGTTTTAGATTGCTAAACCGAGTCGTTCTCTCTCGAGTTTCGACTTTCGATGCTTTATTTGATTCGATTCTTTTTGCAACCAGGGTTCTTAAGTTGAACTTTCTGGTTAGATCGTTTATTCGAGTTTTCCCTGTGCATTAGATGAGTACTTATTTTATGCTTGTTGTTTGTCTGCGTTAGATCACCCGGAGTGCGCCGCTTGTTACTTCGAATCTCTAGGTCTCGCGGATCATCAGCAAGGCAAGTAACACTTTGATCATACCTTTTCTACTACCCAGTTTTTTTTGCATTAGATCAAACCCTCAACCACTTGCTTGTTTAGGATCTAATTAAATTGTGGGATTGGGAAGTAGATTGAGGTAGTACCTATTACCTGTTACTTATGAAACCTTGGGAGTCACTTCTACGTTTGCTTATTATACCATGCTATGCTAGTAGACGTGGATTGGGTGAGTGAATATCCATGACAGATGTGAGATTATTAATTAATGGTTTATCTAAGGTGGCAACCTAAACACACATCTGGGTGGATTGAGGCACCTGGTTTCTATCAGACTTGCTCTGTATTTCTTCGGACCGCCACCCAGGCTCAAAGGGATCATAAGATTATTCAAACTAGAAACTTCCGTGTGCAGCCACAAGCCAATTATGGGCTCTGGCGTAGTTGACTAAGTTGTGCGAACTCTTACGGGTAGGCTAGCTGATGTAGGGGATGTAGGTTGGTACGGTCTACCCACATGTAAGGTGCTAGCGCTCGAAAGACTATGTCTCGGTCATCCATTTCTCAAACACCATGTAGTGCGAGAACCAAGCGGAGGCGATCGAGTCTTGTGGGGAAAAGTGCGCAAACCTCTGCAGAGTGTATAAACTAATCATGATTAGCCGTGTCCCCGGTTATGGACGTTTTGAGTATCCGGTAATTGAATATCATGTGAATCTCAACATGTTACTTCTAATAAAAGTTATTGGGTTTTGATGAGTACTTTTTAATTGGGATTGAGGATGCGTCAACCATTCTCAATGTTTAACAACCACCATGATAGTTAAACAAAATTATTCCTTTGTTGTAGGGAAAAACTAGCTTTATGCAAAAATGTAACCGTGAGAGCCTTACCACCAGCCTTATATGCATGTAGTATAGGCTTATTCCTTCATTGCTCCTTATGTGTTACATTGCCAAAGATATTCCATGTGCTTGAATTTTGGCTGCAACTTTCACGCTATGCACTTTTCGCATAACGAGTAAGGTGTTAGGTCGTGGTTCTATACTCAGTGATGCCGATGGAGTTGATGGACTCACTTATCTTCCAAGCCTTCCGCTGTTATTATTAGATGGCCTTAAGCCATATTATTGTAACTAGTTCCCTTGTGGACAACAATGTAATAAGTGTGTGATTGCTACTCTGCTATAAATCCTTGGCATCTTGTGTGGTATCAAAGATTACGATCCAGGATGACACTGAGCACAGAGACTTGATCCATTCGGGTTTGGTCTCTACAGAGATGGTATCAGAGCACACGCTGACTGTAGGACACGACCACTAAGTTAAAGACATAGATCACTACTCTCTTCCCATTTTCTAACTCCTCATCTTTTCTACTCTTTAGGATGACGGACGCGAAGATCAAGTACACCCAACCAGATGAAGGCACACCTTTTGGATTTCACTTGAAGGAAGTTACCAAGTACACGAACATTGGACTACCCAGCTTCACCGAATTTTCAATGCCACTCTTTCAAGAGGAGCGCTGGAAGGTTCAAGCTCACGTTCCAGAAGGACATTCGCCCCAATCACCAAGCCTATAGATAGTGTTTTCAAGGCACCAACTTGGAGTCCGGGAAAGAGCATGGCAGCTCACATCACCATGGGACGCATTGGAGAAGTTTATCAAAAGACCTCAAGGACACTATCTACCAGATTTGTGGACGCCTTGAGATGAACAATGGGACATAGTCAAGACCAAGAAGGATAGATCCATTGCAGCTTTCATCCAGAGTTAAACCAGCACATTCGACGCCAGGAGAACCAGATGTGCAATGATATGTTGGAGTTGCGTAATGCAAAGGGAAGGATCATCGAACCGGAAGGAGAACTAAAGACTACACGCAAGGACTACATGGACGAGATCGTAGCTCTAGCAAGACACAATAACGATCTTAAGTACGAGATCGAAGAACTCAAGAAGAAGTTGGCACTCAGGAATGAAGACCAGGATGTCGGTTGTCCAAGCGACTACATCAACATCAACGACACTGATTCGGATCCAAGTGAACCCGACTTTGAAGACGAAGCTGGAGCAGACATCATGGAGTCTTCCACCGGTTCAAATTAATAGATGACCCCCACATATTAGTAGTATTCCCTCCATGTAAACATTATAGTACCCGCACTTTTGCGATAGTTAGATCGTTGTAAGCCCTTGTTTGATTGAATGAAGTGATTTTGTGTGCATTTGCTCATGTGCATTTGGGTAGTGATTTCCCTTAGACCTCAATCTATTCTAAATTCTCGCCTTTTCTAAACCCATCGATGCCTCCAGACGCGACCGGGTTCGTTTTCCCGCCAGAGATCACCCAATTGATCCAAAGAGCGAATACCTGATTCAAACATTGGTGCGTAACCGAGGCAACAACAACAACAACAACAACAACCCACCGCCACCACCACCGCGGATCACCGACTCGTTTCCTTAGACTGAATCCGCCGGTGTATTCCAAAGAGCACCGAGCCGATTGTGGCGGATGATTGGCTCCGCAAGATAGGAAGGAGTTGACCACTGCAGGATGCACAGATGGTGAAAGAGTGAAGTTTGCAGACATCAGCTTGAAGGACCCGCAGCATGGTGGGAGAATTTTACAGCCACTTACCCGTGAGACACTGTCACATGGGATCAGGCCAAGAAGCTTCAGACCGCCCATGTTTCAAAGCAGGAGCTATGGCCATGAAGAAGCGTGAGTTTAGCAACTTACGCCAAGGAGGAAGGATCATTGGCAAGATGTGGATGATTTTAGTAAGTTAGCACGTTATGCCCCAGATGACGTTGCTACAGATGCTGCTAAACAGGAGAAGTTTCTAGAAGGACTGAATGATGAGTTTAGCATGCCGTTGATGGTAGCAAGTTTCAACAACTACCAGGAGTTAGTAGACCGAGCCCTCATGATTGAAGGAAAGCAGACAAATTGAGAACTGCAAGCGGAAGTATGGACAGGGAAGTATAACTGGAGCCCAATGAAACCTCGTTATACCCCTAAATCAGGAATTCGGCCAAAGATACCCATGGAGGAGGTAATTCGCACAACCATAATGGCACTAAGAATGGGAACGGGAATGGAGGAAGCAATGGACGTAACCGCACCAACCCGTCAACACCAACCAAAGTAGACCTGAGTCATATCACTTGCTTTAAGTGCCGCAAGATGGGCATTATACCAATGACTGCCCGTATAGGCGTAATGGAAATGGCAATGGAAACTACGAAAGAAGCCCAACCCTTTCAACAGGGGATGTGAACCACATTGATGTGGAGGAGGTTGAAGATCAGCCCGATCACGATGGTGGTAAGTTTTTGGTTAAGTCCTTTATCGCGGTTGTTCTTTTTAAATCTTGGTGCATCGCATTCATACATATCAAGGGGATTTGTGAATAAGTACAAATTACCGACCCAAGCCCTTAGGTCACCCATGCTAGTAACCTCACCCGAGGCGAGTACATGGCTAGTAAATGGTGTGATCGACTACCATTAAGGATTGGACACTATGTTTTCCCCTCGAGACCTAATAGTTACGGAATCCCAAGGATTGGATGTGATATTAGGAATGGATTGGTTATCAAGGTATGGAGGAAACATAGATTGCTCCACTAAGTCAATTTTGCTCACCACACCAGAAGGAAGAAGGATCAAGTATGTATCACGGCACGAGCCGAGGAGAGCACAAGTAAATTTCTTATCAGGAGTGGTGCAGGAAGAAGTACCAAGGTGAAGGATTTTCCGATGTATTTCCGGAAGAGTTGCCAGGAATGCCACCGGATAGAGACATTGAGTTTTTGATCGAGCTGTTGCCAGGAACAGGCCCGATATCGAAACGACCGTACAGGATGCCCGCACAGGATTTAGCGGAAATCAAGAAGCAGATTAAGGAACTATTGGATAAAGGTTTTATACGCCCAAGTTCTTCACCTTGGGGATCACCCGTTTTGTTAGTGGAGAAGAAGGATGGATCTTTAAGAATGGTTGTTGTTTATCGTGGATTGAATGAAGTAACAATCAAGAATAAGTACCCACTACCTATGATAAATGATCTGTTTGATCGCTTACAAGGAGCTAAGGTGTTTTCCAAGATCGATTTGCGATTAGGGTACCATCAGTTGAAGATACGGGAGCAGGACATACCTAAGACAGCGTTTACCACGAGATATGGACTGTACGAGTATACCGTTATGTCATTTGGACTGACTAACGCACCAGCCTATTTCATGAACACGATGAACAAAGTATTTATGGAGTTTTTAGATAAGTTAAATGCGTGGTGTTCATTGATGACATTTTGATTTTCTCGAAGAATGAAGAGGAACATAAGGAACATTTGAGATTGGTTTTGGAGAAACCGAGGAACACCAGTTGTATGCCAAGTTCAGCAAGTGTGAGTTTTGGCTAAAGGAAGTTGGATTTCTCGGACATGTTATATCCGGAGAAGGAATAGCAGTTGACCCCACAAAGGTTGAGACCGTAACCAAATGGGAAGCACCAACGACAGCTGGAGAGATTCGAAGTTTCCTTGGACTCGGAGGATACTACCGAAGGTTCATTGAGAATTTCTCAAGGATTGCCAAGCCTATGACTGAATTGTTGAAGAAGGATAGCAAATTCTTATGGACTGAGGACTGTGAGGCAAGTTTTCAGGAGTTGAAGAAAAGATTGGTTACCTCACCGGTTTGATATTGCTGCACTGCACCAAGGATTATGAGGTGTATTATGCACGCTTCACGCCGAGGACTTGGAGCTGTGCTTATGCAGGAAGGAAGAGTTGTTTCAGATGCTTCACGACAACTTAAGCCCCATGAGTTGAATTATGCCACACATGATTTGGAGTTAGCAGCCGTTGTGCATGCCTTAAAGACATGGAGACATTTTCTCATTGGAAATCATTACGAAGTATATACGGATCACAAGAGTTTGAAGTACATCTTCATACGTATGAATTGAATCTCGCATAAAGGAGATGGTTAGAGCTTATCAAGGATTATGATATGAGATTGCATTATCACCCGGAAAGGCTAATGTCGAAAGTGACGCATTGAGCCGTAAGAGCCACGTCAATACCCTAATGATGGGAGGGATACCCAATGAGTTAGCCAAGGACCTTCGAGAGCTATGTTTGGAAATAGTTCCAGAGGCTATGTAGCAGCATTGGAGATTCACCAACACCGATGGACAAAATCAGAGAAGCCCAAAAGGCAGATAAGGAAGTTGCCTCTATAAAGGAGAAAATGAGCAAAGGAAAAGCTAAAGGATTTCGTGAGGATGAGCACGAAACCCTATGGTTTGAAGACCGTGTTTATGTGCCCAATAACCCAGAGATACGGAAGTTGATTTTACAAGAAGCTCATGATTCACCCTATTCGATTCACCCAGGAAATACCAAGAGGTATTTGGATTTGAAGAATATTTTCTGGTGGACCGGAATGAAGAAGGATATTGCGGAGTATGTAGCAGTTATGATGTATGTCGAAAGTAAAGGCAGAGCATCAGAAGCCAGCAGGATTGTTACAACCATTGCCGATACCCGAATGGAAGTGGGATAAACTAGGCATGGATTTCATCACAGGTTTGCCAAAGACTCGTTCAGGTTATGACTCGATTTGGGTTGTAGTCGACCGTTTAACAAAGGTAGCTCATTTCATTCCAGTCAAGACTACCTATAGCAGTGCTAAGTTGGCAAAGATATACATGACCAGAATTGTGTGTTTACACGGAGTTCCGAGGAGCATCGTATCGGATAGAGGAACCCAATTTACCTCAAAATTTTGGAACCAGTTGCACGAGACATAGGGAACTAGATCGAGTTCAATGCGACTTTCCACCCACGTACCAATGGATGGACCGAGAGAGTCAATCAGATTTTTGGAGGATATCTTTGAGAGCTTGTGCACTAGATTATGGATCTAGTTGGGATGATAATTTGCCGTCAGATGCGGAATTTTCCTACAACAGAAGCTACCAAACCAGTTTGAAGATGGCACCTTCGAGGCTCAGTATGGAAGAAGGTGCAGGACACCATTGTCATGGGACGAAACCGGAGATCGTCGCTTGTTTGGACCAGATTTGATTAAGGAGTCTCGAGCGAAGGTTAAACCGATTCGAGACAGGCTCAAGGTAGCCCAGTCGCATAAAAGAGCTATGCCGATTCAAAGCGCAGCGATTGAGTATGAAGTTGGAGACAGAGTATATCTTAGAGTATCCCCGCTTCGAGGAGTTAAGCGTTTTGGAGTTAAAGGAAAATTAGCCCCACGTTTCGTTGGACCATATAAGATTTTGCAACGGATGGGAGAAGTTGCTTATAAGCTGGAATTGCCAGAAGGACTGTCAGGAGTTCATGATGTATTCCATGTTTCTCAGTTGAAGAAATGTCACCCCGACATAGCAGAGGTACCGTTAAGAGACACAGTGCCACTGGAAGCAATTCAGTTGAAGGATGACTTAACATATGAGGAAAAACCGGTTAAGATTCTCGATTATGCTAGCAGAGTTACCCGCAGCAAGGTTATCAAGTTTTGCAAAGTTCAGTGGAGCCACCACACTGAAGATGAAGCCACCTGGGAAAGAGAGGAAGTTTTGCTCAAGGACCACCCTCACCTATTTTCTAGCCAACCCGAATCTCGAGGGCGAGATTCATCTTAAGGGGGTAGGTTTGTAACATCCCAAATTTTCAATTTGGAATGTTATACATTAGGTCATCATGCATATCATATTTTCTCGCATTTTTTCGATCCTAGAAAATTTCACGCAACTCAAGGACCTTCGGAGAGAGTTGGAGATTTCATTATTTTCATATTTGGGATTTCTCAAATTTTGAAAATAGGATCAATGGATTTATTTAATTATCTTCATAAAGTTTTCCGATACAAATATTTAAGAGAGGGAATAATATGACTTTCCCAACATTTAGGAAAAATGAAGATTTTACAAATAAATCAAATTTTGGTTTTGAAGATTTATTTGCTTTAGGCAAAAAAATGAGCATTTTAAAAAATATGCATTTTGCCCGTTTTAAAGTTCACTTTGTTCGACTCATTTTAGGAGTCGGGAAAATTAATTTTTAATTTGGAGTTCGTTTGGTTTGATTTTATTTTGTTTAAGTTTTGTTTAAAAAAAATCATGACCACTTTGGGCTAAGGCCCCCGGCCCCGCCGCCCCGGCGCGCCCTCCCCTCGCGCGCCCAGCGAAGGCTCACGCCCCGCCGCCCGGAGTCCCGGCTCGACTACAGCCTTGTGCCCGTCGTGCCCCCCTCCCAAAGGCACCGGAGACCCCCCTCCCTCCTATTTAACCCGGCCCCCCCTCTCCCCTCATCCCGCCCGCCGCCGCGCCTTGAAAAGCCGCCCGCCGCCTTGCGCCCGTCGCCCTCGCCACCCGCCGACCCGCCGCCACCGCCCACCGCCACCAGGCCCGGGCCAGACCCAGCCGAGCCGGAGGTAGCCGTCGCCACAACCCCCCGGTCCGGTTTTTTCTTTTAGAAAAACCCGATCCGGTTTTTCTCGCGTTGTTCGGTTTTTTTTCAAAAAAATCCTAGATTGGTTTTTTTTTGGTTTTATTATTTAGTGAACGTTCACCGACCCGTTCGTTTTAATGAACGTGTTCGTTGAATTAGTTCTGTTAACGAACGTCCGTCTTTTTAACCGTTCGTCGTTTTTCTTTTAAACGGATTTAATCCGTTATTTTCTGATTTCGATTTCCGATTCGATTTTCAAATCTGTTTAATTTCTCGCTCGTTTATCGGAATCAGGTGATTCAAGCGCCTGGAGTTTCGTTTCGAAACCACCGTTCCGACTAACCTACTTAAACGGAGTTTTGCTACTGTAAAATTTTGACCTAGTTTCAGATTGCTAAACCGAGTCGTTCTCTCTCGAGTTTCGACTTTCGATGCTTTATTTGATTCGATTCTTTTTCAACCTGGGTTCTTTAGTTGAACTCTCCGTTAGATCGTTTATTCGAAGTTTTCCTGTGCATTAGATGAGTACTTATTGTATGCTTGTTGTTTGTCTGCGTTAGATCACCCGGAGTGCGCCGCTTGTTACTTGAATCTCTAGGTCTCATGGATCATCAAGAAGGCAAGTAACACTTTGATCATACCTTTTCTACTACCCAGTTTTTTTTGCATTAGATCAAACCCTCAACCACTTGCTTGTTTAGGATCTAATTAAATTGTGGGATTGGGAAGTAGATTGAGGTAGTACCTATTACTCACATTACTTATGAAACCTTGGGAGTCACTTCTCGTTTGCTTATTATACCATGCTATGCTAGTAGACGTGGATTGGGTGAGTGAATATCCATGACAGATGTGAGATTGTTAATTAATGGTTTATCTAAGGTGGCAACCTAAACACACATCCTGGGTGGATTGAGGCACCTGGTTTCTATCGAGGACTTACTGTATTTCTTCGGACCGCCACCCGTGCTCAAAGGGATCATAAGATTATTCAAACTAGAAACTTCCGTGTGCAGCCACAAGCCAATTATGGGCTCTGGCGTAGTTGACTAAGTTGTGCGAACTCTTACGGGTAGGCTAGCTGATGTAGGGGATGTAGGTTGGTACGGTCTACCCACATGTAAGGTGCTAGCGCTTCTGAAATACTATGTCTCGGTCATCCGTTTCTCAAACACCATGTAGTGCGAGAACCAAGCGGAGGCGATCGAGTCTTGTGGGGAAAAGTGCGCAAACCTCTGCAGAGTGTATAAACTAATCATGATTAGCCGTGTCCCCGTTATGGACGTTTTGAGTATCTGGTAATTGAATATCATGTGAATCTCAACATGTTACTTCTAATAAAAGTTATTGGGTTTTGATGAGTACTTTTTAATTGGGATTGAGGATGCTGCCAACCATTCTCAATGTTTAACAACCACCATGATAGTTAAACAAAATTATTCCTTTGTTGTAGGGAAAAACTAGCTTTATGCAAAAATGTAACCGTAGAGCCTTACCACCAGCCTTATATGCATGTAGTATAGGCTTATTCCTTCATTGCTCCTTATGTGTTACATTGCCAGCATATTCCATGTGCTGACCCGTTTTCGGGCTGCAACTTTCACGTTGCAGACTTTTCAGACAACAAGTAAGGTGTTAGGTCGTGGTTCTATACTCAGTGATGCCGATGGAGTTGATGGACTCACTTATCTTCCAAGCCTTCCGTTGTTATTATTAGATGGCCTTAAGCCATATTATTGTAACTAGTTCCCTTGTGGACAATGATGTAATAAGTGTGTGATTGCTACTCTGCTATAAATCCTTCGAAGTACTGTGTGGTGTCAGCATTACTGATCCAGGGATGACAGTGAGCACAGAGACTTGATCCATTCGGGTCTGGTCGCTACAATTTACTATCTGCATCTTTGAACGGCCTTGGCTCATACAAATTCCGAGTTCAGAAACAACTATTAAAGTTTAACACATACCCTACTATATTCACCGAATGCCCATGTCTTCAAATCTTAAAGTGGAGAGGTGAAGCTAATATGACAAGGCGGCAGAGTAATTAGGTAGTAACAATGGATTACAGAATCATGATCGCCGGAGGAGGTGGCCAAATATCTTCATTTCTATTGGCAAGTACATGAAGCAAACGGGAACAAGATTGGAATTTTAATCGTTTAAAAACCTAAGCATAATTACATTAGTGTGAAAATGAAAGCATGTTTAGTGATAGTGAACGCAAATAAAATGAAACAATGCATAGTGGTGGCAGTAGTACCGGGTGATCCTGTAAATGTTGTCGGTGCGCACTGAACTCACTGGCAAAGAGCTGGGAATTAACAGAAACTCTTTTCACCCTTAGGATAGAACTGGACCTCGTCATTGCCTATGTCGACATGAAGCATCCACTGGCCTATGTACTCTAGTCCACACTCCAACTCCCTGAGATCATTTAAGACTAGGTAGACGACGCCTTCTTCGTGGATGCTCAGGACAGGGAACGAAGGAGCAAGATTTCTTATACCAGCAGGCTTGTAGGCCTCGTTTGCCAAGATGTTTTCAACATTGTACTTGCAGCTTTCCTTCCACCCTGAGAGGTCATGCGAGAGAGTCCAGATGGTCAGTTCCAGTTCTTTTTCCAGCTGGTGTTCATCACATTCATCCAGGGTGACGAACTTGATTTCGCCATCAACACAGGCCATGGAACGGAACTCCTCGGCACAGGCGTATGTAAACTCGTTGCTGTCGGCATCATAGGTTGGACAATCTTTGGGCAACTGAATAAAGCTGAAGTTGCAGTTTTGTTTCAGATCACAGAGCACCATGCCTTTGAGCAGATCCACCCAGCAGAGGATAGAGCCCCGACAAGAGAAGCACATGTCAGCGGAGAAGTGGCCGGTGGTGCTGGATGGAAGGGGCAGGCGCCTGGGATGCAGGTCCCAGTTTTGGACGGACGACTTCCACAGCCAGAGCGCAGCTTCGGAGCCTTCTGGCCAGAGCCAGACCCTGACGAGTTCGGCAAGAAAGTAGTCGTTCCCGGCGGCTTCGCGCATCACGACGGCAGACTCGCACCCAATGGCTCTATGTGAGTGGTCGGAGGGGAGCTCGGGGATCCCAGAGATGGAGTCGTTCCTGGCGTCGTAGATGAGGTAGCCTCCCGGTAAACGGTTGCCAGGGCGGTACCCTCCGGTGTACATGGCGACCAGGTTCTTGTCCGCGCTGGAGATGCAGGCCTAGATGAGGCTGTGGAGCTGCATCAGGAGCCCGACGGAAGCCGGCGACCGCAGTATGTTGAGGAAGGAGAGCACCGCGGATCGGCGACGACTGCGTGCGCCTTGAAGGTCCGCAGGTAATCTGTGTCACTGATCTCTTGGCGGCTTGGTGGATCATCTCGTCCTTCCCACGGGCAGTGGATTGACGACACTCTGCCGGATAATGCCTCGTCGTCCAAGGAGTAAATCTCACGGTGGAGCAGAGCCATGGAACGGGCTATGCCGGCTAGCTAGCTAAGGTAGGGATGAGGGTTTGGTGGAGGGTGGATGGAGAGGGATTTGGGGATCGATGGTGGCGGCGCGGCTAGGGTTAGGGTTGGGTGGAGGAAGCAGGCAGCGATTTGGGATCGATCGACGAAGGAGAAGGTGGTTTTGCATGGTACTCCCTTCGTTCCTAAATATTTATCTTTTTTAAGATTTTAAATGGACTACCACATATGAATGTATATAGACATATTTTACAGTGTAGATTCGCTCATTTTGCTCCGTATTTAGTCACTTGTTGAAATCTCTACAAAAACAAATATTAGGGAACTGGCGTGAAGGGAAAGAGGTGATTCGCTCGGACCGTCGGATTGACCAGCGGACGGTGGATATGTTAGGGCAACTCCAACGCGCGACCCCAAATGGTCTGGCCACATCCGTTTGGGGGTAAACAGACAAAACAAGCGGGCCAACACGCGGGAGCAAACGGACCAATGTTTGTTTTTAGTCCGCTTTCGACCCATTCATGCCCCAACTTTGGGCCGCGTTTACAGCCAAACGGGCGCGCGCGGACGGGCGGGATACATGCCCTCGTCCTCCCCCAGGCCCGCTTGTCGTTGGCACAGGCACCCCTTTTCTCTTCTTCTACCCTCCCGTCCCCAGCCATCGCTGCCGCCACCCCCCCATTCCTAGCCGTGTCGCCTTCCACCAAGGCCGTCCAAAACACGACCGCGCCATGCCATAGCCGTCCCACGCCCACGTTCCTAAAAACTTTTTTCCGGTGTTCGTGGTTCCTTGTTGCCGGTGGGACAGAAGTTATGGCCGTCGGCACCGCCCGTCGACCCCAACAACTTCCGACAAGTCATGCATTGCCGCAGGGCGCCCATCACTAGCACCGACCCCAAACCTTGCTTTGCTGCCTGCGAGAGGAGCACGGCGTGCACTTTCCGGCGCGTCTCCACCACGGCCGCAAGGGATAATGGGGATGAGTATTTCTTTCACAATTTCATTTTCTCATCAGATGATTCGCCCTCGGATGATGAAGAGCTAGTGGTGGCTGCATTGGTCGTCCATAACTACATTAGTAGGAAGCGGCCTTGGTTCAAGGGATCAATCCCCGACCATGCTCCGGCCTTGAACCGCCATAGGGAAGGCCACACCCTTCTCTATGCCGAGTACTTTGAGAATGCCGCACGCTTCAAACCACATCAATTTCGTTGCCGATTCTGAATGAGGAGACATGTGTTCAATAGTATTCAGGAGGGCTTGGTAGGACATGACCCATACTTTGAGTGCAAATAGGATGCCATTGGCAAGCTTGGCTTCTCTTCTTACCAGAAATGCATTGCGGCTATCCTCATGCTTGCATATGGAATTCCTGGTGATCTCGTGGATGAGTATGTGCATATGAGTGAGTCCACATGTCTCCTCTCAATGTATAGTTTCTGCTAGGCCGTGGTGGCAGTGTTCGTCCCTGAGTACCTGAGAGAGCCAACTGTCGCTGATACAAAGAGGTTGTTGGCGATCAATGTCGATAGGGGCTTTCCGGGCAAGCTTGGTAGTATAGATTGTATACACTGGAAGTGGAAGAAATGTCCATTTGCTTGGCAGGGGCAGTAGAAGGGGCATGTGAAAGGTGCCACTGACATACTTGAAGCAGTGGCTTCACAAGATCTGTGGATATGACATTCTTTCTTTGGTATGGATGGTTCTCACAATAATATCAACATGCTTCAGCGTTCTCTAGTGTTTGCAAGGCTTGTGGGAGGCCACTCCATAGAGGTCAACTTTGAGATCAATGGCCACCATTACAACAAGGGATAGTACCTGGCTGATGGTATCTATCCTTTGTGGTAAACTCTTGTGAAGACCATACCCAATCCGCAAGGAGAGAATATACAGAGGTTTGCCCAAATGCAGGAGAGTGTTAGGAAGGATGTGGAGCATGCTTTTGGTTTGCTTCAATTTTGATGGTGTATCATCGAAACCCTGTATTGACATGGAGCACTCAGAAGCTTTGGGAGGTGATGACTGCTTGTGTGATTATGCACAACATGATCGTGGAGGATGAGTGTGATGATAGCATCTACGACCAAGGGCCTGATTCCCAGGGTGAAAATGTTGAGCCTGAGCAGCTACCTCCTACAACCTTTCAATAGTTTGTCCAATTTTATCGTGAAATGTGTAATTGGCAGACTCATGTGCAGCTTCAAAATGACTTGGTTGAGCACATCTGGACTCACATTGGCAACCAGTAGATCTACCGGTTTAATTTTTTCATGCAAACAAACTACGATTGGGTTGTAAGACTATTTGATATTGTTTTTATTTCGATTGGGTTGTAGAACTACTTCGTATGTGGAACTATTTGCTATGTTTGATTTAAACTAGTTGATATGTTTAATTTTAGTACAAAATGTCTTACGGCCACGAGATGCGACACGTTTGGTTGTCCGAACCCCATGATCCGTTTTGTATCCCAAACCATGTGGACTTTGTGCAATAAAACTTGGTTTATAACCCATAAGAAAAAGATGAGAAAGGTGTGACAGCTCACGGGTGCATATGCACCCACTTTGAACAGTAGAAAAAAAAACCCAAAACTTTGCAACATCAAAGATGATCAAACTTTTTAGGTTCTTGCAAGTTTTCATGCCAAAATATCATGTAGAGAAAGGTGTACGAACGAGTTTCAGGTTTCAGTGCTAAAAATGCTCAAAACATCATGTGTAGAGCTCCTCGAATTGTTTTAGGGCATGAAAACTTGCAAGCGCCTAAAAAGTTTGATCATCCTTGATGTTGCAAAGTATCAGATATTTTTAATTTTTTTCTATTTGTTTTGATTTTACTATTCATAGAGGGTGCCCAGGCACCCGGGAGCTGAAAAACCACTCAAAAAAGATGTAGCATTGTCCTCTTAGTCGCGCCGAACTGCGGCCCTCCTGATCGGTCCAACGATCCGAGTGAGTCCCCTTCACGCCTGTTTCCCAGCTCTTTTAATTTAGATCTACGAGGCAAAAACCTCCCTTCTCCTTCCTCGATTGATCCCCAAATCGCTGCCTGCTTCCACCACCCAACCCTAGCCGAGCCGACACCATCGACCCTCAAATTCCTTCTCCCTCCACCCAACCGCAATACGTAGCTAGCTAGCCGCCATGGCCCCTTCGATGGTTCTGCTCAAGCGCGAGGTTGATTTCTCCGACGATGAGGCGATGTCCGGCGGCGACTCAATCTGCGACGGCTGGGAACTAAGAGAGGAGAGACCGAGCCGCAAAGAGATGATTGAGGCAGTCATCGAGTACCTGCGGACCTTCAAGGCCCACGCTGTTGTCGTCGCCTCTCCGCCGGAACTCTCCTCCCTCCACATATTGCGCCCGCCGAAACCCGTCCGGCTCCCGTGGGCATGCGGCAGGCTGGACTCGGGCCGAATCTCCAGCGCGGACAAGAACCTGGTCGCCCTCTACGCCGGCGTGCACTGCCCTGGCGCCCATATGATGACGATGGGAGGCTACCTGATTTACAACGCCAGGAAGAACTCCCTCTCCGCGATCCCCAAGCTTCCCGGCAACGACGAGCATCCCGCCATCGGGTCCAAGTCGGCCGTCGTCATGTGCAGCGAGGCTGATGGCCACTACGTTCTTGCCGAACTCGTCAGGCTCAGGCCAGGATACTCCCATGTAGCGGTCTGGCTGTGGAAGTCGTCCGACCCAGGATGGGTCTTGCAACCCGCGCGCCTGCCCCTTCCACGAACCATCTGCGGTCACCTGTGCTTCTCTTATCGTGGGTCTATCCTTTGCTGGGTGGATCTGCTCGGAGGCATGGTGGTATGTAATCTGGCCAGCCCGGAGCCGGAGCTCCGTTTCATTCAGTTGCCCCTAGATTGTCCATCCTACAATATCGATGTTCCCCGTAGCACAGACGACCCAAAAATATATCGGCACCTCTCGGCCGAGGAGTTTCGTTCCATGGCCTGCGTTGGCGACACCATCAAGCTCGTCTGCGTCGATAGCAATGTGTTCCAAGTGCCAGGCAAAAGCTTTGATCTGACCGTCTATGCTCTGTCGGATGACCTGTCAGAGTGGACCATAGACAGGAAGTACAATGTTGGAAACATCTGGGCAAGCGAGGCCTACCATTCTACTGGCATGCCAAATCTTGCTCCGTTATTCCCTGTCCTGAGCATCCATGAAGACAGCGTCATCTACCTAGTTTTCACTTGTCTCAAGCTGGTGGATGATACACCACACCGCACAGGCCTAGGCGGGCGTCGAGTAGAGTGCACAAGCCAGTATTTGATTCGTGTCGACATGGAGAATAACAAGGTCCATCTCTATCCACAGAGTACAGAGTGGAGAATTCATTCCCAACTCTTGGCCGCTGAGATCAGTGCGTATTTATAGGACCCGGCCGGTACGTACTACTGTCACTACTGAGCAGATATAGTTTCATTTGCATACTATTATCATTGTACTATTTATTATGTTCACTATCACCAAACATGCTTTCATTGGCATGCTATTGTAATTATGCTTAGGTTTTAATAAAATCGTTAAAATTCCAATGCTTGTTTATTGAATACCCAGTTCGCGCCGTCCTTGGTAATAGAAATCAAGATATTTGGCCGCCTACCCATGTTGAACTGTATGTGTCTGATATTTGATGGTCATCCGCAATCATGACTGAAATCAATTCTTACTACTAGTCTGCAGGCCCGTATAACAAGCAGGTGCAGGGTGTGCAACGGCACAGGGCCCCATAAAATTTTTGGGCCCCCAAATTTATCTTAAATAGCAATTAACAACGTTAATCAAGAGGATAATGAAGGAATGTATAACGTCCAGAGGAACCTTCTAGCTTCCAGCGCCAACCAGTACCCATCCTCCCTCTCTCTAATATTAGCAGTTAGTGATATTAATCAACGTCAAGTTTGAAAATTTCGCATGCATCATAATCCAAAGGGACGTTTTCTCTGTTCTCGTTTTAGCGAATCGCTTTGCAAATTCTTTAGAGATATTTGAGGTAAGAAATGGATCCATGCGGTCCGTTGTCATCTATTTAGTTTTTCTTCCCATCATCCATCGCTCTTGTGTTATTATTCAGAAGATTATGTTTATTGTATGCTAATAAATGAGTGAGGCTTTTTAGCTCTCAGGCTCCACATTTATTTATTTATTTCCAAAAATTGACATTTTTAAGTTAAAAAATGAAGATAAATACACAAGTACTTGTAGATTTGTGTAAAATTTCATTGTGAAATACATTTTGGTATGAGTTGTACAAAAACAAATCTTGTATGTACTTTATAGTGGATACTATGTGCAAGAAATACAGGATTTTGTTATTTTTGTGTACCTCCCATAAAACGTATTTTGGCATTAAACTTTACAAAAAGTACTAGTATACATCCATAGGTATGTGTGTATTCTTTGAAACATAAAATTTGAAGAAAAATGTTCAAATTTCAGGTTCCATGGAGTTTGAACCCTATTAGTAATTTCCGGCTAATAATTACTATCATATTGACTTCATAATTAGCATTTTCATATAAAAGCCTAATTTCAAATTTTGCACCGGGCCCCCAGATTCTTAGGTACGGCCCTGCTAGTCTGCTACCAACTTATTCTGCCCCCTTGTCATTTTAGGACTAAATCATGTTGTCATCTTTTTTTTTTGCATGTTTTAAGGCTGTTTCTTTTTTCCTTTTGTTTTGCTTGGGCGTACAGTGTTATCATTAGCTTCACCTTCGACTTTAAAATTTGATGATGTGGACATCCGGTGAATATAGCAGGGTACGTGTTGAACTTCAGTAGTTGTTTCTGAACTCCGAATTGGTATGATCTAAGTCCGTTCAAAGATGTAGATAACAGATGAAGCATACTTTCAAACTAGAGCTGAACACTGACAAGTGTCTGAATGGAAGATGTCAAAAGTTAAAAAAATGTACCCTTGACAAATATAGCTATTTAATAATTTTAATTCAGAGCAACTTGGCCTTAGGAATTGTGTTGGTGTTGCCCAATTTGAATAGGAAAATGTCAAATATTATTGAAAGTAAACCACATAGCACAGGTTGCTGCATGTACTTGGGCTTGATTCTTTTCCATTTTAGAATTGTTTTTACAGCAATTCTAAATTGACATATGGCCACACTAAATGTATTATATTTGGCAAACATCTCTATTTGTTTTGCAGAGAGAAAGAGAGAAACAAGTGAGTTGGGGCATGTTGAAGAACATGAAGCCTTTGAGATTTGTTTGAAGATGTACGCCTGTAGCCATTTGTTACTTGTATGCATATGATTAAGGGACAATACAAGCACACATACAAGTATCCGCGATGACACTGGCATCGTAACAACATAGAAGCCTCTTAAAAATCAGAAAACACAAGAATGTCCTTGGAGGGCTCTATATTCCTCACGGCCACCATGCACCCAAGACCTTCGCCTTAACTGGGGAAGGAGAGCACTGTTGGCCCAACCAAAACCTGGAGCTGAAGAAACACCTTTTTTTGAACCACTGAAATAGTAGGAGGCTGAAGAAACACCTTGCCTAGAGGATCACAAGAAATGGATCTAGACCAATTGAAATTGCAGTCCCTCTTGGACTTGCTCCTGAGCCTCATTAGCATCGGGTTAGGGGCAAAGCCAAACCGCTTCAAATCGCCCCTATGCATGCCGGGTAGCTTAGCGCCGCCCGAGAACACCATGGGAGGCGAGGGCGAGGAGACCCTTATTTTGGGCACCATGTTCTGCTCCCTGCAAATCGTGGTGCCAACCACCACAGACAATGAACGAGTGTGTTGTCAACACCTGCAAAGCTAATGCGACGAGCCATCCCCACCTATCGGCACAACAAGCTTGAATCCAGGGTATCCCCAACCTCCAACCCCTGCAAGGGTAACCGGAGACAGGGGAAACCATCGTAGGGCGAGAAGCACTGATTCGTCTTCTACCGAAAGCAACTCGTGAAGCTTTGGGAAATTTGGAGTACGTCCACTCGAGACATTTAATGTTAGTAGCTAAACTGAATGGTGATTGCTGGGTAGTATGTATTGTGTACTGAGTGGCTTCTTTTGGATTGTAATAAGTGGTCATGGTAGTTTCATGTGTATTTGTCTCTTTTATTATGTTATGTTTATATTCTTCTGATTGTGTTGATTAAGCAGGTTGCACACATAATTTCCAAGTGACACGTTTTTATAGCAACATTTGATATCAGATGTTTCGAACTATTTGATGGCCACCTTGATGTTTGCTTTGCTTGCCCATCTTTGACTAATGTTTTTTTACATGATCATTTGAATAATGTTGACCGGTCAAACAAATGCAAACTACAGAAGGAATAATATTGACAAGATAAATGTAGTAGAGCAAAATAGTAATGATGAATTCCGTATGGAGTGTTTATTTTTTGTGAAGTAAAACATACGATACCGTAAATGTTGGTTAAACTCATGTCTTCTTGTCAGGCCCGTATCACAAGCAGGTGCAGGGTGTGCAACGGCACAGGGCCCCATAAAATTTTTGGGCCCCCAAATTTATCTTAAATAGCAATTAACAACGTTAATCAAGAGGATAATGAAGGAATGTATAACGTCCAGAGGAACCTTCTAGCTTCCAGCGCCAACCAGTACCATCCTCCCTCTCTCTAATATTAGCAGTTAGTGATATTAATCAACGTCAAGTTTGAAAATTTCGCATGCATCATAATCCAAAGGGACGTTTCCTCTGTTCTCGTTTTAGCGAATCGCTTTGCAAATTCTTTAGAGATATTTGAGGAAAGAAATGGATCCATGCGGTCTGTTGTCATGTATTTAGTTTTTCTTCCCATCATCCATCGCTCTTGTGTTATTATTCAGAAGATTATGTTTATTGTATGCTAATAAATGAGTGAGGCTTTTTAGCTCTCACGCTCCACATTTATTTATTTATTTTCAAAAATTGACATTTTTAAGTTAAAAAATGAAGATAAATACACAAGTACTTGTAGATTTGTGTAAAATTTCATTGTGAAATACATTTTGGTATGAGTTGTACAAAAACAAATCTTGTATGTACTTTATAGTGGATACTATGTGCAAGAAATACAGAATTTTGTTATTTTTGTGTACCTCCCATAAAACGTATTTTGGCATTAAACTTTACAAAAAGTACTAGTATACATCCATAGGTATGTGTGTATTCTTTGAAACATAAAATTTGAAGAAAAAATGTTCAAATTTCAGGTTCCATGGAGTTTGAACCCTATTAGTAATTTCCGCTAATAATTACTATCATATTGACTTCATAATTAGCATTTTCATATAAAAGCCTAATTTCAAATTTTGCACCGGGCCCCAGATTCTTAGGTACGGCCCTGCTAGTCTGCTACCAACTTATTCTGCCCCCTTGTCATTTTAGGACTAAATCATGTTGTCATCTTTTTTTTTTGCATGTTTTAAGGCTGTTTCTTTTTTCCTTTTGTTTTGCTTGGGCGTACAGTGTTATCATTAGCTTCACCTTCGACTTCAAATTTTGATGATGTGGACATCCGGTGAATATAGCAGGGTACGTGTTGAACTTCAGTAGTTGTTTCTGAACTCCGAATTGGTATGATCTAAGTCTGTTCAAAGATGTAGATAATAGATGAAGCGTACTTTCAAACTAGAGCTGAACACTGACAAGTGTCTGAATGGAAGATGTCAAAAGTTAAAAAAAATGTACCCTTGACAAATATAGCTATTTCATAATTTTAATTCAGAGCAACTTGGCCTTAGGAATTGTGTTGGTGTTGCCCAATTTGAATAGGAAAATGTCAAATATTATTGAAAGTAAACCACATAGCACAGGTTGCTGCATGTACTTGGGCTTGATTCTTTTCCATTTTAGAATTGTTTTTTACAGCAATTCTAAATTGACATATGGCCACACTAAATGTATTATATTTGGCAAACATCTCTATTTGTTTTGCAGAGAGAAAGAGAGAGAAACAAGTGAGTTGGGGCATGTTGAAAGAACATGAAGCCTTTGAGATTTGTTTGAAGATGTACGCCTGTAGCCATTTGTTACTTGTATGCATATGATTAAGGGGACAATACAAGCACACATACAAGTATCCGCGATGACACTGGCATCGTAACAACATAGAAGCCTCTTAAAAATCAGAAAACACAAGAATGTCCTTGGAGGGCTCTATATTCCTCACGGCCACCATGCACCCAAGACCTTCGCCTTAACTGGGAAGGAGAGCACTGTTGGCCCAACCAAAACCTGGAGCTGAAGAAACACCTTTTTTTGAACCACTGAAATAGTAGGAGGCTGAAGAAACACCTTGCCTAGAGGATCACAAGAAATGGATCTAGACCAATTGAAATTGCAGTCCCTCTTGGACTTGCTCCCTGAGCCTCATTAGCATCGGGTTAGGGGGCAAAGCCAAACCGCTTCAAATCGCCCCTATGCATGCCGGGTAGCTTAGCGCCGCCAGAACACCATGGGAGCGAGGGCGAGGAGACCCTTATTTTGGGCACCATGTTCTGCTCCCTGCAAATCGTGGTGCCAACCACCAAAGACAATGAACGAGTGTGTTGTCAACACCTGCAAAGCTAATGCGACGAGCCATCCCCACCTATCGGCACAACAAGCTTGAATCCAGGGTATCCCCAACCTCCAACCCCTGCAAGGGTCACCGGAGACAGGGGAAACCATCGTAGGGCGAGAAGCACTGATTCGTCTTCTACCGAAAGCAACTCGTGAAGCTTTGGGAAATTTGGAGTACGTCCACTCGAGACATTTAATGTTAGTAGCTAAACTGAATGGTGATTGCTGGGTAGTATGTATTGTGTACTGAGTGGCTTCTTTTGGATTGTAATAAGTGGTCATGGTAGTTTCATGTGTATTTGTCTCTTTTATTATGTTATGTTTATATTCTTCTGATTGTGTTGATTAAGCAGGTTGCACACATAATTTCCATGTGACACATTTTTATAGCAACATTTGATATCAGATGTTTCGAACTATTTGATGGCCACCTTGATGTTTGCTTTGCTTGCCCATCTTTGACTAATGTTTTTTTACCTGATCATTTGAATAATGTTGACCGGTCAAACAAATGCAAACTACAGAAGGAATAATATTGACAAGATAAATGTAGTAGAGCAAAATAGTAATGATGAATTCCGTATGGAGTGTTTATTTTTTGTGAAGTAAAACATACGATACCGTAAATGTTGGTTAAACTCATGTCTTCTTGTCAGGCCCGTATCACAAGCAGGTGCAGAGTGTGCAACGGCACAGGGCCCCATAAAATTTTTGGGCCCCCAAATTTATCTTAAATAGCAATTAACAACGTTAATCAAGAGGATAATGAAGGAATGTATAACGTCCAGAGGAACCTTCTAGCTTCCAGCGCCAACCAGTACCATCCTCCTCTCTCTAATATTAGCAGTTAGTGATATTAATCAACGTCAAGTTTGAAAATTTCGCATGCATCATAATCCAAAGGGACGTTTTCTCTGTTCTCGTTTTAGCGAATCGCTTTGCAAATTCTTTAGAGATATTTGAGGTAAGAAATGGATCCATGCGGTCTGTTGTCATCTATTTAGTTTTTCTTCCCATCATCCATCGCTCTTGTGTTATTATTCAGAAGATTATGTTTATTGTATGCTAATAAATGAGTGAGGCTTTTTAGCTCTCACGCTCCACATTTATTTATTTATTTTCAAAAATTGACATTTTTAAGTTAAAAAATGAAGATAAATACACAAGTACTTGTAGATTTGTGTAAAATTTCATTGTGAAATACATTTTGGTATGAGTTGTACAAAAACAAATCTTGTATGTACTTTATAGTGGATACTATGTGCAAGAAATACAGGATTTTGTTATTTTTGTGTACCTCCCATAAACGTAATTTGGCATTAAACTTTACAAAAAGTACTAGTATACATCCATAGGTATGTGTGTATTCTTTGAAACATAAAATTTGAAGAAAAAATGTTCAAATTTCAGGTTCCATGGAGTTTGAACCCTATTAGTAATTTCCGGCTAATAATTACTATCATATTGACTTCATAATTAGCATTTTCATATAAAAGCCTAATTTCAAATTTTGCACCGGGCCCCCAGATTCTTAGGTACGGACCTGCTTCTTGTAACCAAACAAAATATGATTTTCGAGGCTGAAATTGTATGAGAAGTCCAATTTGTTCGTGCACTCTTGTTGCCTCCTTGATCTCTGTGAAACGATGCAAATTGGATTATTAACCCATTGGGCAGCTTGTTTTGCTTTTTATTAGGTGTGTGCTGCAGTCAGTTCTTCCTGCAAACATGCATGTGTTCTACACGGTACGTGTATACACCTGAATGAGCTGAGATGATTCCATGTGTATGAAATGTGCTCTCAATGATCCTAACCCCGACAAAGTCCATATTATGAGGTTTACGGATATGCTCAAGGGAGCCATAGAAATTAATAGAAGTACAATAGTAATGAACAAGAAAACAAACTGGTCCATTGCAAAAAAAGAAGAAGAAATGATGTTGCGGAAGATAATCTCGCGTCGGCACCATAAACACTCAAATGATATACTCATCTTGAAAATAACGCAGATTACACAGTGAGGCAAAGACAGTGGACGCAATACTATGTGAAAGCACCAGCGATGTACCAAGAATGAACAAAACAAACGACACAAAAGTGGAAGAGGTGCATGACTCAGACCTGCATTGCAATATTCATATTATCGAAAAAACACATCAGCGTTACCAATTGTTAATACTTCCTTCGTTTTTTTTTATTCTGCATATTAGCTTTGGTTAAAGTCAAATTTAAAAAGGTTGACCAAATTTATAGAAAATAATATGAAAATGGACAATTGAAAGATCTATATGATGTGAAAATATATTCAACGATGAATCTAATAGTATTGATTCAGTGGTGTATAGACTAGTATGTATTTTTCTACAAACTAGGTGAAATTTTATAGAGTTTTACTTTAGACAAAGCTAATATCCGAAGTAAATAAAAACGGATGGAATACATTGTTGAGAATGAACAAGGCACACTTGAGAACATTCTAGAAGGTTCATGAGCACTCATGAATGTCTAGATATTTGGCACCTAGTCCATTAAATAATAAAATTAACTAGATATTTAGTACTTGGATTTATTGTCCTAAGAGCATCTCTGGCTCAAACCTTATTTTAGGAGTTCAAAAAAATGTGATTCCAGCCGAACTCTTAAACTTAACTCCCTAAACTTTTTTCACGCAAATTTAAACCTAGATAGCATAATGTGACTCAAACTACATTGCACAACAAAAATTTAAACATAGATAGCACAATTTGATTCAAACTACATTGCGTAACACGAATTTAAACTAAATGATTCAAATGAAATGGAAGCTAGAAAACCTCATCGTCTTCCTTCACAGTGTCTCCCAATCCACGTCGCCATCGGAGTCAGTGTGTCTAGAGCAAAGGACGATGACCGCCCCATCGGACGGCCCGACCTCGTCGGCAGCCCCCTTCTTCTAGAGTTCGAGCTACCGATGCTCCTCGTCAACGAGCTCCAGATAATTCCGGTGGAGCTCGGCCATGTACTCCTCATCGGCGCGTGCGGCCTTGACCGCTTGAAGGCCCCCCAATTCTCCCACACCTCGTGGCACGAGACCACTCGGGGTCAATTGCGACAAACTTTGAGACCTCGCGATTGCTAGGGAAAGTTGATCTTCGCCTAGTTGGCGTAGAGGGGACAAGAGTACATGCATCCCTTATAGGATTTTTGTACTAGCAGTGTATAGGTAAAACGGGAGGCACCACGGGGACGATCAACAAGGAATCAACGATTTCCGGTGAACTATCCCGAGGTGAGGTGGAGAAGTAGGACGTTGTCGGGTCATGTATGGGTTGGTACCCATATGTCAATGGCCATGTTGATATGGAGGGTAACTTCGAAAGCCTGAGCAGGCGGGCTATTGCCGAGGCCAAGCTGGCCGTCATGGTGGTGGCTATGACAAGGGCAGTGTCGCGGACGATCCCTAGAATGAGAAGGGTGGCTTGGCGCAACTTTGGTGGCGATGGCCTCGGCGTCCACAACGGTGGCCCGTGCCTGAGCGGCGGCGGTTTCTTCTTTTGTCTTGACCTCCCTCCTCTGGTTGGCTCGTTTCATCGTCTCAGCAGCTCTCTATTTGGGGATGAGATTTTTTGTTGGCTTCCAGGGCAGCGGTGCGGCGAGCACAGCGAGGATGGGGATGGAACGTTGTTAGCAGTGAAATTTTTCTAGGGCCGGCGCGGGATTTGGGAGAGAAAAAGGTGGACTGGAGATGGTGTGCCGCTGGTGGACGAGCCACTTGAGGACAATCAATGTGTCTGCGGCAAGTCCATGCGGACGCAACAGCTAAACTGACATCGTATGCACCGTCTACGTGTTAATTAGGTCGTGATTTTTATGTGTGCAGACAAGAACAGACGCGGGCGGACAAAATACGTTGCCGGTTGGAGTTGACCTAATCGTATGCACCGTCCACTAATCGATCTAACGGTGCGAGCAAGTCCCCTCTTCTCCTTCACGCGGTTCCCCTGCTATTTTCGATCTACCAGGCAAAACCCCGTTCTCCTTCCTCGATCCCCAGATCGATTCCTGCTTCCTCCACCGAACCCAACCCTAACCATAGCCGAGCTGCCATCCTCGATCCCCAAATCACTTCTGCCTCCACCCAATCCTAACCCTAGCTAGCTAGCAAGCCGCCATGGCCCATTCGTTCGTCCTGCTCGACCGCGACATTGATTTCTCCTTCCACGAGGCGGCAATCGGCGGAGAGTCAATCTGCTCCGCGTGGGAAGGAATACACGGGCTACAGAGCCCGCAAGAGCTTCGTGACGCAGTCACCGAATACATGGGGACCTTCAAGGCCCGCGCAAGCATCGCCAACCCGCCGGAACTCTCCTCCCTCCACATACTGGTCCCGACGGAATACGTCGGGCTCCCACCGCAATTCCAGGACATGCACTCGGCCAGCATCTCCAGCGCGGACAAGAACTTGGTCGCCCTCTACGCCGGTGGTTGCCGCCCTGGCACCGGTATGGTGGAGATAGGAGGCTACCTGATCTACGATGCCAGTAAGGACTCCCTCTCCGTGGTCCCCAAGTTCTGGAGGGCCACTTCCATGTAGCTATCGGGGGCCAGTCGGCCGCCGTCATGTGCAACGGGGACGACGGCGGCTATTTTCTTGCCGAACTTGTCTGGCTCAGTCCCGAATACTCCCAAGCAGCCATCTGGCTGTGGAATTCGTCCGCCCCAGGATCAGGATGGTCCTTGAAGCCTGCGCGGGTGAGCCTTCCGCCCAGCTTCTGCTCCAACTTTTGTTTCTCTTATTGTTGGGTGGGGATCTCCTCGGAGGCATGGTCATGTGTGATATGGGCAAAGATTGCAGCAACTTGGACCGTCTGCAGCTCCGTTTCATTCAGTTGCCCAAAGATTGTCCATCCTATGATAGCAGCGACCTCTGGAATCGATACCACCTCTGCCCTGAGAAGTTCCATTCCATGGCATGTGTAGGTGACACCATCAAGCTCGTCTGCATGGATGGCAATATTGAACAAGTGCCCGGCAAAGGCTTCGATCTCACCGTCTCCGGTGAGCTGTCCCGAGGTGAGGTGGAGAAGTGGGACGTTGTTGGGTCATGTATGGGTTAGTACCCATATGTCAATGGCCATGTTGATATGGAGGGTAACTCCGAAAGCCTGAGCAGGCGGGCTATTGCCGAGGCCGAGCTGGTCGTCATGGTGGTGGCTACGACAAGGGTCGACTCGCGGACGATCCCTAGAATGAGAAGGGTGGCTTGCGCAACTTTGGTGGCGATGGCCTCGGCGTCCACAGCGGTGGCCCATGCCTGAGCGGCGGCGGTTTCTTCTTTTGTCTTGACCTCCCTCCTCTGGTTGGCTCGTTTCATCGTCTCGGCAGCTCTCTATTTGGGGATGAGATTTTTTGTTGGCTTCACAGGGGCCACGGTGCCGGCGAGCACGACGGGATGGGGATGGAATCTTGTCGGTGATGAAATTTTTCTAGGGCGGCGCGATTTGGGAGAGAAAAAGGTGGAGTGGAGATGGTGTGCGGCTGATGGGCCGAGCCACTTGAGGACAATCAATGTGGGCGGCAAGTCCATGCGGACGCAACAACTAAACTGACATCGGTTCATTTGGGTCTACGTGTTAATTAGGTCGTGATTTTTATGTGTGCAGACAAGAACAGACGTGGGCAGACAAAATACGTTCCGATTGGAGTTGACCTAATCATATGCACCGTCCACTGATCGATGTAACGGTGCGAGCAAGTCCCCTCTTCTCCTTCACGCCGTTCCCCTGCTATTTTCGATCTACCAGGCAAAACCCCCTTCTTCTTCCTCGATCCCCAGATCGATTCCTGCTTCCTCCACCGAACCCAACTCTAACCATGTTGGCCCAGACCCGACACCGAGTACTTTTCGGTGATGGCGACAATCAACCGCTGCGACGACGACCACGAGGCGAAGCCGGTTGAACTTGGTTCCTGCCCCAAGTCGGCTAGGTGTGCACGTCCAAGCTAGCACCACACCAATTGATTCTAGTTGAACGTGTACTTGTTGCTACTAGCCGAAGCTAGCTAGCACCCTGATCGATCTATGCTGATTGATCAATTCCGGCGATAAACGAAACATACGCACGCGTAAATCGCTGGTTGCCACAAGCTCGTATCGAGCCTATTTTGAATTGTATTACTACTTCACAACTCGATACAAGTTTACACGGGATATCTTGAGTATATATACTAGCTAACCTGTAGCAGCTAGAATCCTACTCGGTGCTTGTTTAGGAATCCTACACGGACACACACGTATACGGAGTGAATTGCTGGATTTGATACAGATAATCTGAAGGGGACGACTGGGCTGTGGCTAGGAATGACAAGGGTCGGTTTATATCTGCATGTCACTCAAAAATTGAGTATGTTCATGATGCATTATGAGCTGAAGCACGTGCGTTGAAGCAAGGGCTTCAATTGGCGAAATCCTTGGGATGCAACAGAATTATAATCAATTATGATAACTGTGACGTTGTTGTAATCATGAATGAAGGAAGTAATTCCCAAGGTGTACCTGCAGCCATCTTTGATGATTGTTATTACATGGCCAAGGAGCTAGTGAGTGTGAGGTATGAGCATGCTCAAATGGCGAAAAACTCTCTGATCCTAATGTTTTGTTAGGAAGTCCTCCTCCTGAAATTGTACCTGTTTTAATCAATGATGTAACCCTTATTATTAATGAATAAAGTTCAAATAAACTGCGCCATGGGAGATTCGAACTCCAACCCTCAAGGTCCACTTCTAGATTTAGGCCTAGTTCGGAAGTTCGCCTGGCTCCCGCGCAGCCAGCTTCCCATGGCTTCCCCCTGAAGCGAGCAGCGTTCGGCAGCAGCTGCCGCTCCTGGTTCTGCTCCATCTCCATGGGCTAGAACCCCAGGAAGGGGGTCTGAAGCCCATTCTGGTGAGCGGTTTGATAGCCCGATTCAGTCACATTCATACATAATATCTGGACGGAGGTGTCTAAAAGAATCAGATCTGAACAGAGAGAGGTAGGGGGAGGGGCAGCTCACCTTGAGCTAGGGGGGCGGCGGCGGCCAGCGGCAGGGTGGCGACGGGATAGGGCTGGCAGCAACAGGGAGGAGCACGCGAGCGGGGTGGGACTGGGAGCAGAGGAGTCTGTCGATGGGGAGGCAAGAAAAGGTTCACCAGATCGAACCGGTACGCCGCTCCCCACTTCGGAATGGCAATCAACCGTAATTTGTGCCAACTCCATCTTCTATATTTTTTGAAGCTCGGATTCTGCTGCTCCACCAAATTGCACTGCGTCGGGGGCGTCTCCGCCAAATTGCACTGCGTCGGGGGCTGCTCCACCAAATTGGATTTAATCGTTTTAAAAACCTAAGCAAAATTACAGTAGCATGCATGCATGCCTGCAAATGAAAGCACGTTGAGTGATGGTGAACATACATATTATAAATAAAATGACAGTAGTATGCAAATGGAGCTATAGAATCAAATGATAGGGTGATGCTGTAAAAGCGATGCTGTCGGTGCGCACTGAACTCACTGGCAAAGAGTTGGGAACAAATACGCCTTGTAGGCTGTGGAGAGATGTGGACCTCGTTGTTCTCCATGTCGACGCGAAGCAAATACTGGCCTTTGTGTACTAGTCGACGGTCCACGATGCTTTCGTCATTTACGACCAAGTAGACGATGCCATCTTCGTGGATCTTTGAGGAGGGCGGGGAGCGACAGCAAGCTGTCTCAAACCCGGCAGACCGGTAGCTCACGCTTGCCCACATTTTTTCGACATTGTACTTGCAGGTTATGGTCCATCCCGAGAAGTCGGCGACAAACAGAAGACGATGAGTTCCAATCCACGTTCATCCAAGGCGATGAGCTTGATGTGGCCACAAACACAGGCCATGGACCGAACTCGTCTAGGCGGACTGTCTGGATACTCGAGGTTTACATCATAGGTTGGGCATTCTTGTGGCAGCTTGATAAAGCTGAACTTGTTGTCGCATGATCTTGGTTGAGATCACAGAGGAACATGCCTTTGAGCAGATCCACCCGGAAAGGGTAGAGCCCCGTAAGAGAAGCACAAGTCAACGGTGAATCTGCTTTGGATGGAAGGGAAGGCTCCGGTAACGAGACCCATTCTGGTTGTGGGGCGGACGACTTCCACGGCACCCGGCCCGAGAATCCTTTCTTGATGAGCTCGGCAAGAACGTAGCCCTCCCTTGGCGTCGCCGTGACATGACGACGGCCGATTGCCCCATGACTCCATGCAAGTCGTCGGAGGGCGGGGATGACGGAGAGGAGTCCTTCTGGCGTCGTAGATGAGATAGCCTCCCGACAAACTAGAGCCAGGCGGTACCACGGCGTAAAGGGCGACCAGGTTCTTGTCCGTCTTTGGAGATGCGGCTGAGTCGAGTCCATGAATGGAGGCGGAGCGGGAGGGATTCTTGGCGGCACCAGTATGTGGAGGAAGGAGAGTTCCGGCGGGTTGCCGGCAATCGAGCGGGCCTTGAAGATCCGCAGTACTTGATGACTTCATCACTCCTGGCTTCGCGGGTTTGTAGTCCTCTTCCTTCCCAGAATCCCCACGGGTAGGGGACTGACTCTCCGCCGGATGCCACCTCGTCGGGGGTGAAATCAATCTCGCGGTCGAGCAGAACCATGGAAGAGTCCATAGCGGCTAGCTAGCTAGCTAGGGATTAGGGTTGGGTGGAGCGATTCGGGGTCGACGGTGGCGGCTCGGCCAGGATTAGACCTCCATCGGCTGGCTTGGGAGAATCCAGCCTGCCTAGGAGTCAGAGTCCCAACCCAAATCAATCAAAGAAATACCGCGCGCGCGTGAGCCCTTCCTTTGGAACGCCACACAAGCGGTGGAGCAAGGGAAACAACGCACCAAAAAACAAGTCCTGCATCATGCTATATATATATATATATATATATATATATATATATATATATATATTGTGTAAGGGATGGAAGGAGTGAGTCGGGCAGGAGCAATGCTAGACACACGGACGGAGTGGTTAAAATTTGATAGGTTAGGATTTGGTTTAGTGGTGGGTAAGCCCCGAACCGGTATCCTAGGGTTTCGAGTGGCGAGGCGGCGCACGAGGCGATCTCACAGGCGCAGGCTAGGGTTTTGATGATCACTGGCTTTTCTGCTCTCCGATCGCCGGTACGCTCCAGTTTGATCGCTCGGGGTGATCACGGGGGGACCTTTGCGTCCTTTCCCACCCTTAGGGTCGCTGGGTGGAGGGGATCGGGGGGAAACCTGGCGAATTGATGGCGGAGTCGAGCGCCACGGGAAGAAGGAGAGGAAAGATGAGGGAGACTGAGACGGTCGAGCAGATGATGGATCGTTTGGACCTAACGGAGAAGGAGAAAACGAAGCTTGTGATTGATGAGGAGGAAGAAGAGAGGATGAAGAACCCTATGCACTAATCGGAAAGGTGCTGTTTCGGAAGGCGTTTCATGTCAACACCATTGAGGAGGCCCTGCGCCCGGCGTGGGGCAACCCAAGGGGCCTAAGCTCCGGCCAAAAGGAGAGAACGTGTTTCTAGCTAGTTTCGCTATCAAGCGGGACTGTGATCGGATCTTTGAAGGAGGTCCATGGATGGTGGGGAAGCATTGTGTGGTTCTAGAGAGGTTTAACATCAGATCGCGTCCCTCAGAGCTTAAGTTCGATAAGATCAAGATTTGGGCGCGTGTGATCAACCTCCCGTTTAATCTGTTATGCCCGCCGTGGCCAAAGCGTGTTGCAGGCATGGTGGGAGAGGTGGTAGCACTTGATGCTGATGAGAAGGGATTTGCCTCTAGGGATTGCCTCAGGTTTAGGGCTTGGATCAAGGTAGATGAACCTCTGATGCGCTGGGTGCAACTCGAGAAGGCTAGAACAAATGAAACGAAATTTTTTGAGATCCAATATGAGAACTTGCCCTATTTCTACTTCTCATGTGGGTTGTTGGGACATGCTGAACTCATGTGTCCAACACCTGCTGGGAGGGATGAGCATGGAAGACCGCCATACAGGGAGGCACTCAGGTTCGCTGCTAGCAAGAATAAGAGGTGGGGCAGAGCACCAACCTACAAGCAAGAGGCCACCGGAGATATGGGTGGACAGAAGGAGACAGGAGAAGGAGAGGAAGATGTAGAGCCGGGACTGGAGGTGAACTCGCCAGAGAAGCCAACCAATGGTAGAGTTAAGCACACGGTTTACCAGTTCAATGCAAGGGGGAGAGGTGCAAACGGCAGAGGAGGAAGGACGGGTCGAGGGGCATCCGTCTATCGCAGGGTCGATATGAATAACTCAGCTGGAAGAGGCGTGGGAAACGGGCCTATGCTACTGCAAGATACAGAAACCGTGATGAGGAAGAGACAGAATGAGGAGGAAGAATCGTCCGGGTCACGGGAGGATAGTAGGGATTCGAAGAAGAAGAAAGCACAGGAAGAAGAAGCAACGTGCCACGCGGCGGCTGGGATCCAGCCCCGCGGGCAGCAATGAATTGCATATCATGGAACTGTCGCGGGCTTGGGAACCCGGAGACAGTTCGAGAACTTCACGATTTGGTGAAGGGAGAAGCTCCCTCCCTAGTCTTTGTATCGGAGACAAAGATTGAGAGAAGAAGGGTTAGTGATCTCACTGGCCGGCTTGGTTTTGAGGGTTGCTATCCTGTCAATAGTGATGGCCTCAGTGGAGGACTAGCATTGTTTTGGTCCAATAAAGTAGATGTTACTCTTAATAATTTTTCAGATCAGCATATTGATGTTTCGGTTACGAATTTAGTTGGCGACAATAAGAAGTGGCGGTTTACGGGTTTCTATGCAAAAGCTAGACGAAGTGAACGTGCAGAAAGTTGGAACTTGTTGTGATGGTTGAAGGCTCAAAGTGATGCCCCATGGCTTTATGGGGTGATTTTAATGAAATCTTGGACGATGCAGAATACTTTGGAGCTCATGATCGCCCTGAGTGGCAGATGGAGGGTTTTCGGCAATGTATGGATGACTGTGAGTTAAATGATCTAGGTTTCCAGGGGGTCCCTTTTACATGGGATAATATGCAACATGGTGATTGTAATGTGAAGGTTCGCCTTGACAGATTCCTAGTGAACCCGGCTATGATGTCAATGTACCCTGCTACGTTCGTAAGACACTACCCAACTCCAAAGTCAGATCATTGTATATTGTTGGTGAAGATGCAGGGAGTGCCATCAGCGGAAGGAAGAAACCAGCGCAGATTTGTGTACGAGGAGGCCTGGCAATGGGAGGAATCGTATGATGCCGCTGTTCTACATGGCTGGCGCAAGGGTGCAGGACTGCAAGGTTTGCAGGGCATAGAACAAGCCCTGTCGGACATGCAAGTACATCTGATGGACTGGAACACAAAAAAGTTTGGAGATGTAAAGAGGAAAATCAAGAAGGTTCGGAGAGAATATGAAAAGGAGAGATCAAACTCTCTGTTTCGAGGACCGACCAAGAAGGAGAAGGATCTAGGGCGCCAGCTATCGGAGCTCCTTCATAAGGAAGAGATACTGGCGAGACAGAGATCTCGGGCTGACTGGCTCAAGGTAGGTGATCGCAATACCGGTTTCTTTCAAGCACGGGCAGCAGCACGTAAGAGCATAAATCGGATCCGCAGCCTCCAGAACACGGACGGTGAGATTTGTGAGACGAAGGAGGAGATCCATGCCGAGGTGCAGCAGTTTTACACTAGCTTGTACACGGCGCAAGATTACACGGATGTGGAGGCAGTGCTTCACCATGTTCCACATAAAATAACGGAGCAGATGAATGAGCATTGCGAGGCCGTTCGAGAGGAAGAAGTGGCGGCTGCGCTCTTTGCTATGGGGCCGACAAAGGCGCCCGGATGTGATGGTTTCCATGCTGGGTTCTACCAGCGCCATTGGGAGTTGGTCGGCCCGGATGTCACAGTGGCAGTGCTCGGTTTTTTGAACGGAGGACCAATGCCAGCAACGGTGAACAGCACGATGATCGTGCTCATTCCAAAGGTAAAAAACCCGCAAAATATTACACAATATAGGCCGATCTCATTGTGCAATGTTATCTACAAAATCTGCTCTAAAGTTCTCGCTAACCGGTTGAGGGAGATTCTTGATGAGATTATTGGAGAGGAACAGAGCGCTTTTGTCCCGGGACGGTTAATTACCGACAACGTCCTAGTGGCGTATGAATGTATACATTCGATGAGAAGAAAAAGAGGCAAGCAAGGTTGGTGTGCAGTTAAGATTGATATGATCAAAGCGTATGATCGAGTTGAATGGGAGTACTTGGAAGGGATAATGCGACAACTTGGTTTTTATGATCGTTGGATCTCCCTTGTCATGTCATGTGTGACAACAGTAAGCTTCCAGGTGAAGGTCAATGGGGAGCTGTTGCCGGTGTTTTCACCGTCGAGAGGTTTTCGACAGGGGGACCCGATCTCACCGTATCTCTTTATGTTGTGTGGAGAGGGTCTCTCGTGTATGCTGCAAAGCTATGATGGTGGTTGGATAGATAGGGGGATCCGAGTTAGAAATTCTGCTCCTTGGATATCCCATCTTTTATTTGCTGATGACTGCTTAATTTTTATGAAGGCTGACTCTAGGAGCGCCATAAGACTGAATGAGATATTGTACCAAGACAAAGATCGGCTCGACAAGCAGTGCAAACAAGCGAGAAAAGTTCGGTCTTTTTAGCCCTAATAGTGGCGCCTCTATTAAGATGGAGTCAAAGCGGCATTGCAAATACAGAGAGAAGCAATGCCAAAGAAGTATCTTGGCCTTCCGGCACCAAGGTAGAATAACATAGCGAGCTTTGATCACATTAATGAAAGAGCAAGGTCAAGGATGCGAGGATGGTGTGAAAGGAAGATGTCATGTGCAGCTAGAGAAGTTCTTTTGAAGTCAGTGGTTCAAGCTTTACCGGCCTACTCTATGAGTTGTTTCAAACTCACAAAAGGTTTATGCAAGAAAGTGATGACAAACATGTCAAAATTTTGGTGGGCTGGATCACTGGACAGAAAAGGAATGCATTGGCAATCTTGGGATAAGATGTGCATTGCGAAGTCACAAGGCGGTTTGGGGTTCCGAGACTTGGAAATTTTTAATGATGCATTGTTAGCCAAGCAAGCTTGGAGGCTACTTGATAATCCAAATAGCCTTTATGCAAGAGTGCTTAAAGCAAGGTACTTCCCTAATGAGGGTTTTTTGACGGCGGGCTGCCCAGCAAGTGCTTCTAAGACTTGGAAAGCAATAATCCAAGGAAGAGATATGTTGAAGACAGGACTCATACGGCGAGTTGGCAATGGAGAGACAACGGAGGTATGGCACGATCAGTGGATAGAAGGCACCAGATCAATGAAACCGATGGGTTCTCTCAAGCCAAACTCAGTCCAGTTTGATTCAGATTTGCTTGACCCAGGTACGAACCAGTGGGATACGGATCTTGTGCGTAGCATATTTTTTTCCCCTGACGCCGAAGCTATCTTAGCCATGGCGAGACCGCGTGTGGGAGGCGCGGACGTATGGGCATGGGCAAGAGAGAAATCTGGCCTCTTCACGGTCAGGTCTGCATATAGACATGCAATGCAAACAAAATTACAGACACAGCTGAATGTTGGCTCATCTACGGGTGACTCAAGCATCTGGAAGGCGCTATGGAAGATTAACGTGCTTCCAAAGATACGGGTGTTTTGGCGGCGTGTGCTAAAAAACTTTTTGCCCTCGTATGGCGAGCTTCAAAGAAGGCATATTATGCAACTACAAAACTGTCCGATGTGTGGCAATGACAATGAGAACCTGTTTCACTGGCTGATGGAATGTGAGCATGCCATGCGGTTTTGGGAGGCAGACAACGTTTCTTTGGTATTGATAGACCACATCTACACCCACTGTCATGGTCTCGAGATCACCTAGATCAGAGACTATATAAGAAGGAGGAGGCGGCTATTATGATTTCTGTGATGTGGGCAGTATGGCACTCAAGAAACAATTACACACATGGTGATTTGGTTTATCAACCTCTGAAATCTATGGTGATTATTGAGGAGATTGTTCGGGCACTTGAGATCCCGGAGAGGAAGAAGACCCCAACCACGACCGCATCGAGGTGGATGCCACCAGAAGAGGGGTGGATTAAGATCAATACGGATGGAGCAACGGATATGGGTCTTGTGAGGGGAGGAGCGGGCTATATTGCTCGAGATCATCATGGTGCTTTCATTAGAGCTAGAGGCTCAAGGTATGACGGGGTTACGGACCTGTTGTCCATTGAGCTGCTTGCATGCAGGGACGCGATCATCATGGCACAAGACATGGGTGCCCAGCATGTATTGATGGAGACGGACTGTCAGGAGATTGAACGACTCTGGGATGCACTTCAGAGATTGACGTGTTATCATCTCATTGTGGAGATGAAGGAGATGTCTACTTGGTTTCAGGGATTCAGGCTACGGTTTTCGGGTCGTCGGACTAATATGGCGGCTCACCGTGTAGCTAGGCATTCGTTAAATTTAAGTGTTTTTATGCATGTGTATGATACAATCCCTGGGTGGCTAACTGATTGTTTGCAGTCAGACATGCTAGCGCCTAATGAATAAAGAGCCGGAGGGCGTTTTAGCTTAAAAAAAGGATTTGGTTTAGTGAGGCGGGCCCCCAGTTAAAAGCCTGTTGAATTCGTTCGTGCGTGTAGTATTATCGGTCGGGCAGTTAATTGCTGCACGCACACACGATGGCCGGCCTCTCTTTTCTTTTCCTTTTTTCATCCATTCTACCAGTACTACTTTCTCTTCCGCGAGCTACATTTTATTTCATGCCAAATCTTTTTAGAAAACAACACCTTCAATATTCTGCTTTATTAATGGTTTACGTCAAATATTATGCGGTTTCATTTGCTGTAAGGCAAAGAAAATTAAGAAAATCACCGTGTTTATCGTCCCACATGAACCTGTGCTCCCACCAGCAAATAACCTGTTGCCGACAACTTTATCGGTCCGGTTGCCAGTATACTAGCCTTCTTCCACGTCCACAAGAAACATCCTAAACTTTTCTCTTTCTTCCTTGGCGCCGCCGCCAGTCCCGCCCATCTCCAATAGCCTTTGGGCCATGGAGGTGCTAAGGATCTCAGGTCCCCGGTTTTCGTTCTTGTTAGGTTCAGAATCTTGGTTTGGGATGTGTGGTGGCGAGAGCGATATCCCTCGGTAGGAATAATGTCTCCGACATTTTATCCCCATCCCGATGATGCGTCTAGCATCGTTGGAGGGCGTGTGGAGGTGTCTCCATTGGCGGGATTCGGTTGGTGCTGCTCTTTGGTGGATCTGTTTGGATCTGGTCTTTGTTTGTCTGGGTTTTGTGTGTTTACATGTTTGGTGCTTTTGATCTACGACTTTTCTTCACCGGCGATGGTTGTTGCTCTGCTGCATGGGTCCTACGGGACCTTAGCACGACGACTTCCCGACTGTCTGCTACAACAAGGTTTCACCGGCTCTAGCGAGTGAGGGATGATGGTGACGGCGCGCGTTCGGCTCGCTGCAGTGCTTGTAGTCGTCGCTAGGTGCTCGACAGATCTGGTTATAATTTTTATTACCTCTGATGTTCTTTGTACTACCATGATTGAGGATGAATAGATTGTAAGCTTCTCAAAAAAAGAAAAAATATACTATGTGTCATGCCCTCAAGATGAAGAAAAACGCCAAGCTCCGGGCAATGCAACGAGGCACGCCTGAGGTCTGCTAAAACCACTAGCCCCAATTTATTTTAGGAAAAAAACTTCGGACTAAAACGGACCGCAAATCCATTAGCACAAACCAAGTTAGAGGATTTGGGGATGGATGGTGGCGATTCGTCCAGGGTTAGAAAAACTCTTCCCTGCAAAAACGTGTCCCGTACTAAAATATACGGTTCGCACTAAAATGGACCGCAAATCCATTAGCGCAAACCAAGTTGTAGACTGAATAGGAAATACTTGAACGTTTCGGTCCAAATTTTGTGATGCGGGTTTGCTGTATCTGCTCCGCCCCATGCCGGTACTGCAAATCTGTTTTAGGGGAATAGGCAAAATCATGATTTTAAGCAATATAATCTTAAAAGAACACAGACGTCGGGGAGGCGGGGATCACGGAGACGGAGTCCTTCCTGGCGTCGTAGATGAGATAGCCTCCCAGCAAACTAGAGCCAGGGCGGTACGCGCCGACGTAAAGGGCGACCAGGTTCTTGTCCGTGCGGGAGATGCGGTCCGAGTCCAGGTCCATGTATGACGGCGGGAGCGCGCGGGATCACGACGGCACCAGTATGTGGAGGAAGGAGTGTTCCGGCGGGTTGGCGACGACTGCGCGGGCCTTGAAGGTCCGCAGGTACTTGATGACTTCATCACTCATGGTTTTGCGGATTTGTAGTCTTCTTCCTTCCCAGAATCCCCACGGGTAATTGATTGACTCGCCGCTGCCTCCGTCGGGTACCACCACCTCGGGGGTGAAATCAATCTCGCGGTCGAGCAGAACGATGGAACGGGCCATAGCGGATTAGGGTTGGGTGGAGGGAGAAGGGATTTTGGGATGAAATCAATCTCGCGGTCGAGCAACTCTTTCCTGCAAAAACTAGTTCTGTAAAATCTATTGTTCGCACTAAAATGAATTTGCGGTACCGCGCGGTATCGTAAATCCGTTACGGCAAACCAAGTTTTAGACTGAGTAAGAAACAGTTAAAGATTCCGGTCCAAATTTGATGATGCGGGTTTGCAGTATATGTTTCGACCGATGTTGTGCGGTACCGCAAATCCATTTTAGGGGAATAGGCAAAATCATGATTTTGAACACAACAATCTTAAAAAAAACAACAATATAAATCAAACTTATTAATGTTTTAGGCATCATACAACACAATAGTCCTCTTAATTACAATAAATGTTCAAATTCAAAATATATTTACAATAGCAAATGGTCCGGAATTAAAAGAATTGTTCAAATCACACATGAATACAAATAAAATCAAATGACTAGAATGAGAGTTTATGTCCCAAACAGTTGTTAGTGGTGGTCAAGGAGATCATGGCAAAGTTGGGTGTGTGTCGCATTGTCCTGGATCTTTCCATAGGTCACAAGAAATACAATGATCTCATATGGGTCCCTGTCATACTTGATAGGGCTATCAATATAGTAAAACTCTAGGTTTAAATCCCACTCATCCTTTGATGATCATTATTATTTCTATGAAGAAGCCACTAGGATTGCTAAACAAGATAAATTGAGTGAAGTAAACATGTTGTTTTTATTAAAATTAGAGATTATTTTTATCATGGTTTATGTGATATGGTTGCTAGCGTAAATGCTATTCCGTTTACTTTATATCAAGAAGTTATGCATGACACTACTAGGGAAAACGTTATATACAGAACTTTAGCAGTAGCGCCTGTTAAAAAACCACGCTACTACTAGACAGCAGTAGCGCGTGCAAAATAAAGCGGCGCTGCAGATGCATATATATCAAGATGGCGTCTCACGAAAAGCTAGCTACTACTAAAATTCCAACCACATAGTCGATGGGCTACAGATAGTAGTAGCGATCTTCCGAAAACCGCGCTACCGCTAATATACTTATAGCAGCGCGTTTGTGCATACATCGCTACTACTAACGAAAAGAAAATAACATGAAAAACGAATAGAAAAGTAAATGATAATGAAAGAAATAGAAAAGGAGAAAGGAAAAATGTAAAATGTAAAGAAAAATAAATAAAAAGGAGAAAAAGGATGAACACTTAGCAGTAGCGCGTTCGGTGAAACACGCTATAGCTAACTTAGCTATAGCACGTTTTCTGCAACGCGCTACTGTTATTTTTGACTTAACCGAAAAGCGGTTCCCCCCGGCCACCACTTCTCCCCCAAATCCCCTCGCTCCACTTCGTCGCCGTCTCCCCCACTTCGTCGTTGCCCCCACTTCGCCGCCATCTCCTGCCGGTGTCGACGCCGCGCTCATCCTCACCGCCGCCGCCCGAGGCCGCCCAGCCTCACCGCCGCCGCCTCTCGGGCCGCCCTCGACCTCACCGTCGCCTCCCTCGACCTCACCGCGCCGCCGCCCTCGACCTCACCGCCCCCGAGCCCGCCCAGGAATGCCGCCTCCCGATTCCGAGCCCGCCCTCGCCGGCCCTACCTCCGTCGCCGAGCATAAGCCCCCCCCCCCACCCATCCCTTTTATTTAATAGATGTTAATGTTAAGTAGTAGATAATGTTGATGTTTTTTAGTTAGGGTAATAATAGTTGTTAAGTAGTAGATAATGTTGATGTTAATTAGTTCAGTAGGGTTTAGTTTTTGAATTGAGTTTGTTTAACTAGATGTTAATTAGGGCAGTAGGGTTTAGTTTAGAGTAAAGTAATTTAGTTCAGTAGTTAACTAAATATAATCTATATTTGGTTTTTGAATTGAGTTTGAGAGAGCATGAGATTTGTGTAGATTTTCTTGTAGTGTCAAACGCTAGGACATGCAAATTTGAAGTGGTCAGGATATATGCAAATTCCTCAATTGTGTTTGCACATGCATGTTTCGATTGTGCCCAAGTGGCCTATGTTTTGCCGGAATGTTGATTTATTTCCGTTCCGGCAAATTTCAGGTTCTCGATTTGTCCACTTTTTAGCAAAGGTCATGCCAAAATTTTCCGTGAATTTCGGCATGACTTGTGCTACAAACTAGGACATATCGAGTGCCCGGGATTTGCCGCACCGGGAAGGAGTCAACGTTCCTGCAAAAAAATAGGCCTTTTTTATGTCATTATTCATTTTATTAGGTCTAGAATTAATTGAATAGATTTAATCGTAGGAAACATGGCTAGCAAGGATGAAGGACAGGGTTCTAGTGATTGCGACGACGTCTACCAGGCGGCAGACAAATTTTTGAGCCTTGCCGACGATCAACCGATGTTGTTGCTGGGCCCACCGGTGGCATCGAGGACTGAGACCGACCTTGAGACCAGTGCTTTGAGGCCGAGACCGGCGCTGAGACTCGAGACCGGCATCGAGACCGGCGCCAGAGGCGAGACCGACGCTGCCTCGGGGAGCGGAGCCGGTGTAGAACCGAAAGCAAAGAGGCAACGGCTTCCTAACAAACTCAGGACTACTAGACTAGTGGTCACGGAGGTGGATGACGGCAATTTTGAGCCAAACGCGCCCGAGAAAGCGCGCGCGTGCTATGGCAATCAAATAGGCTGCATCGTACGGACAACCGCCACCATCAACGATGAGAAACTACAGAAGATAGATAATATGAGGCCCTCCCTCCTAAAGAAGTTTCACCAGATATTCTTATTTCCGGGCCGGAATGAAAAGGATTATGAAGATCCAGATAAGGACCTGGCAATGAAGAAGATAAACAAACACGCCATGACCAAGTTTAGTGACGCGTTGGCCGCCTGGAAAACAAGGGTGAAAGCAAGGATCATCGACAAGAAGGAACCCTACTCCGAGATTGTAAAGGATAATCCGACAATCACGGAAGAGCAGTTTCAAATATTCAAGGCGGCTTGCGAGGCCGAAGATGCCAAAAAAAAGTCTAAGTACATGAAGGGGCTTCAAGAGAGGAACATTGGGAACCACCACCTCGGAAGCCGTGGTTACAGCGGGAAGAGGTCCAAATGGGCCAAGGAGGACGCGGAAGCCGCGAGTCTAGGCATCCCAGACCCCTTGGCAGAGTTCACCGTCCCGCAGGAGCTTGACGTCCTCAGGGTCCGGCACCGTTGGGACCCAGCGAAGAAGGTTTACGAGACAAACACGGTCATGACGGAGTTCATTAGACTGCTGGTAATTTTAGTTTCTGATCAAGTCGACTGCACACGTTAGTCATATTTGTAAACGATCCTTGTGCCTTTTGCAGAGAGAGAGGCACAGGATTGCGGCCAGCGACTTCGCCGTCGAGGCGTTGGCGAGGCCCAAGTGGGACACTCCATTCAACCGGGCGTTGAACATATTGAAACGACTCCCGGTGGAGACTCGACCGTTGTATGGACGCGTGCACGGTGTCGGAGACGGCGCCACGTGGAAGAAGTACTACCGTGAGACCACGGAGGAGAGAAAGGAAAGACGGAGGTTAACTGAAGGAAACATCGACAAGAAGGTTGAGATTGCCGTTGAGAAGAAATCATCTCAGACAGTCGCAACAGCGGTAGCTGCCGCAAAACAGGTGGTTATAGATATGTCTACTTCCTTGGTTCCGGCCGTTTTCAATTGGACCAGGAAAAATCCAGAAACAAATGCAGCGGACTTTCCCCTTGCTGACTTCTTGGGGACCAGCTTCACTAGCGTTGCACCAGCGCCTGCTCCCGCACCGGCTCCCGCACCTACTCCCGCACTGGCTCCCGCACCTCCTCCCGCACCGGCTCCCACGCCTGCTACGGCACTGGCTCCGGCACCGGACGTGCTCGGCGGTGCTTCGTCTTTGGCTGAGCTCGACGCCCTCACGGTATCTGTCACACCGCCCCCCTTCAATAAATGTATAATCTCCCGTTTTCGTTGCCTTTCGGATGTCTCACGTCACAGACTTTTCTTTGCAGGCCGACGAAACCCCGTGCAAAGATATTGTACACCATCGGCGACGAGAAGGTGGGCGTGGGGAAAGCGATGATAATGGAGCCGAATGAACCATTGTTCCACGGCCGGTGATCCCCAAAGCGTCTTCAAGGTTTCCGTGGCGATGTCAAACCGGGCCACGAGAATTTTCCTCCTCGATACTAGTGGGGGATGACGGCGATACCCGGCGGCTTGGTGATTGTTGCAATGGGTGGGTCCTGTTGTGGCCAAACGATGCGCTTTATGCAGGCGGCGGAGGCGCATCCACGAGCACGCAGCCTCAGCAAGTTATGAACATCAACACCCCACCTACCCAATTAGCGTCGGGTGTCAGGTTGGGTGATAGCGGATGGGGTAAGGAAGAGGCTCCATTAGTCGCTCATGATGTCGCCATGGATGAGGATGAGGATGACGATGGAATTCAACAGTATGTCTATACTGGCGCCTGCTCAGGGTTTGAGCGTCATGAGTCGGTGTCTGAATTGTCGTCTCCAGAGGCTGAACGTATTATGGACGACCTTCCGGTAGTAAAGAAGTCTAGGAAGAGAGCGAGGAAAGGCAAAAAAGCTGATTCTATGATCCAACCGCCTCAGCAGCCGCGGCTTCAAGACCGTATAGATATCCCCGGTGCGGATAAATGGCATATCCCCAGTCAACCAATCCTACCTACAAGAGCGCTAGGGGCCAGATTCGACGATCTAAGGAGACTTCATGACGATGTGCTACGGATAGAGAAAGGCCTCATCGCCTCCGAAAGATCCAGGATACCCACTCTACGTGGTACGTCGACTTTTTCCCCGCAGATAAGTTCTTCCTTCGATTCGATTACATATTCGACATGTTTCACGTGAAGAAGCTGGATTTTACGTTTGTCCGCCTTTATGCCTTGCACATGAACTACATCATCGGGGTTGAGCAGATACCTCATATCTGTGTCGCTGACCCGTACTACATGCACGAGGGCTTCTTGGGAGTCTGCGCAAAGCACCGTGAATACGCGAGGTAATACATCGTCAGTTTCATGCTCGCCAATAAGGACAAGGAGGCGATTCTCATGCCTTATCATCCCCTGTAAGTCATCCGCGCGGATATCCTTCCTTCGATTTCAATCATTCATTTGCACGGTGGAAGCTAATTAATTTGAGGTGTACTTATTTTGCTTGTTGGTAGCGCCGTCCTCATCATCCTCTACCCCGATACTCCCACGCTCTTTACTTGGACTCGTCGAAGAACATTCACAAAAGGATTACACCCACATCAAGGATGTTCTCGACAAAGTGCTATGTTTTACTACCAAGCACGGGTGGAGAGGTCAAGGACAAGAAGAGAAGGGCGGCAGGCTCGCCTTCGCCATAAGACCGACTTCTGCTGCATCCGAACCGAAAGTGATTCTCTTAATGATGGATTCTATGTCCTACACCACATCTTTGGAGTACAGACGTGCTCACCAGAACCTTCGCATGTCACCTACATCCGGCGATGCCCATATTCTGCAATGGGAAAAGAACGTAGGAGATATCGAGGATCATCGACTTCGAGCTGAGTTCTATCACATCTAGTGCGAACTTGCCCAAATCATCATGAAGGAGGTCGTCGGAAAAACTGGGACGTTCTACGAAGAAGGACAAATGTCGTGGGAAGACGTCCGAACATGGGTAGCCTCTCAGTGTCTCGACATGAAGCCTTTCACTAAGCTCGGGGACTATCTTCCTGACATCGATGGATGGCACGACATGTTGGAGTGATTGTCGATATATGATAGTGTTTCTGTTTACTCCATACTTTCTGTATGACAAAACTTTGAGTTATGCACGGCGAAACTTTATTTGTGATGTAATTAAACCGTCCTCCTCCTCGACTAGCGAAGAACACTCTAGTTAGGGCATTTTGGGTACGATGAACTTTGTTATTTATGCTTATGATATGTTGTTTCTATTTTTGCCAAGTCTGTCTCTTTCTGTTGCTCAACTATATATGTTGCATATCATCGACTCATGTGATGATGCAGGTGCATAGATTATCGATGGCGAAGAAGTGCTACGCCAGGAGCATATATACGACGAGTGGCCGGAGTGTCAGGCCCAGGTGTACCGGTTTCCGATTTCCGAGCGACAGACAGTAGTTAGTTTAGGTTCACGCTAATGCGAGAGAGGGATACGAACTCATGTACTGCATAGTTCCGCTCTCACTCAAAGTGATAGCTCTTCTCGCGTATATCATTGTTTAGATGGATGACGATGTATTTGCAAGTAATCGAGACTTGTATCGCTATTTTCGAGATGATGACGAGAGACCACTTTGTGTTGGATGATGATTATGATGATGACATGATTTGATGAGACTAGTTGTATGTATATGCTATGATTACATTTGTATGTGTATGATATGCTAAAGATTATTGTATAAAGCCTATTCAAATACAAAATAAATATGCAGAAAAAACTAATAAAACTAGTAGTAGCGAGGGAAAAAAAGTTGTAGCGCCTTATCAGTAGCGCATCGTCCCGCGCTACTGATAGGCCTAAAACCCGCCCTGCTGCTAGGCTTTTTCCTAGTAGTGTGATATTGCACCTATTGACATAGAATATATTGATATCACTATTACGCTTGAAAACAGAGATAGTATTTCACCTCTTGGGATGTTAGAGATGATAAGATCAAATACCCTACGGTTTCCTAGTTCTTGGTTCACCAAAAAATGATTTTTGTCACATTATATTTGTTAGACCTTTGTTGAACGCTGTTAATACTAAAATTGATTGTGCTAGGGAGATAGTCAGTGTTAATTTTGGTGATGTATCTCATGAATTTAACTTCTCCAAGTTTAGTAAGCAACCCCATGATAAAGAATTGTCTATTAAAGATGAAATCATTGGTCTTGCTTCTATTGTTGTTCCTCCTACTGATCCATTAAAACAATAATTGCTATACCATGAAAATGATATGCATATGAATGAAAGAAATCAAAAGGATGAAATATTCTTTAAGCAATCACCTATCCTCAAACATAATTTGCCTGTTAAAACCTTGGGAGATCCTGAATTAAAGAAGTTACCTTGATGAAAAGAAAATGTATCATGTTATAATAAATGCTAACCTTTTATTGCACAGAGAAAAGAGACTACTTAAAATTTAAGGAAGCATTGTGCTGCAATTGGATATACACTTGACGATCTTAAGGGTGTTAGTCCCACTTCACGTCAACACAAGATTAATATGGAGCCTGACGCTAAACCAGTCATCAATCATCAATGCCGCTTGAATCCCAAAATGAAGGATGTGGTAAGAACTGGAAAAAAATATAGCTTCTGAAAATAGGTATTATTTATCCTATAGCTGATACTAGAAAAGTAAGTGTTGTTCATTGTGTTCCTAACATAGGAGGCATTACCGGTTATAGGATGGTAATAGATTTTAGAAAATTGAACAAACCTACTAGAAAAGATCATTATGCTTTGCCGCTAATTGATCAAATATTAGATAGATTGTCTAAGCACAAACACTTTAGCTTTCTTTGATGGCTATTCTGGTTTTCTCAAATACCTGTATCAGAAGAAGATTAAGAGAAAAGTACTACATTTACTTGTCCTTTTTAAACTTCTTATAGACGCATGCCTTTTGGTTTATGTAATGCATCTATTGCTTTTTAAATATGTATGACTGCTATATTCTCTGAATTCTATGAGAACTTTTTTAGGTATTCATGGATAATTTTTCCATTCACGTAACTTCTTTTGATGATTGCTTGAGCAACCTTGACCGAATTTTGCAGAGATGTGAAGAGACCAACCTCATTTTGTACTAGGAGAAGTGCCACTTTATGGTAAATGAAGGTATAGTCCTTGGTCATAAGATTTCTGAAAGAAATATTGAAGTAGATAAAGCTAAAGTTAATGCGATTGAGAAAATGCCATGCCCCCAAAATGTTAAAAGTATAAGAAGCTTCCTTGGTCATGCTGATTTTTGTAGAAAGTTCATTAAAGACTTCTCTAAAGTTTCCAGTCCTCTAAATAATCTCCTACAAAAGGATGTATCATTGGTTATTTATGATGATTGTGTAGAAGCCTTTGAAATATTTTTAAAAGCCTTGAGTTCTGCACCTGTTGTTAAACCACCAATTAGATTTAGATTAATGCAACATATCATGCGGCCCCGTATCCAATCATGCATAGTATGACCTAAAATGCACGCAGGAAACTGTCCATGATGGTAGGGATAAAGAAACAAGACCCCTATCTCAAAATAAAATAGAAACAAATCCCTTCACTACACCATGAGTACCATCGAGGCGTGTCATGCGAGGCCAGGACCACTGGAGCGGCATCACTAGTGGAAAAAGTGCTAGCCACACCTTCCGTTGGTGGCGCACCCTTTTTAACCAATGCCATCAGTATTCTTTTTAAATAGTGGTGGCATTGGGCAATTTGGTACGACATAGATATAGTATTATTCTTGGCATAGGAATATTAGAGAATGCCACTTGTATGTGGGTCCCAACATTCTGCCATGGCTTAACATAGAGCTGGCGTAGACAAAGTGCCCTACGCCAGCACTAACCAGAATAGCTATGGCGTCGCCGAGTAAGTTACGCCAGTAGTATATTTTGTGGGTCCAACCATTTTGAGCCAACATAACACCGGCGCGGGCTTTAATCGAACGCCAGGGATACAAAGCATTTTTAATGGTGTTCCCTAGTTTTATCACGCCAGTAATTACAACGCAACATTATTCACATTTGACCTGTAGCATCCTTGTACATATTTTCTCCTTCTTCCTCCCTCTTCCCTCTTCCTCCTCTCTCTCTTCTCTTCTTCTTGAGAAAAAGACCAAATTCTTTCTCATGATTTCTTAAGTAGGTAGTTAGCTAGATCTAGCTAGCTTGTTGCTAGCCTTCACACACTCTTCTTGTTGAGGAAATGATGAAATGCCATCCGAACATGAAGAGGATCATGAGAGTATCACACAGGATATGTCGTTGGCTACAATGCTACAAGATCCTCTTGTCAAAGACCTGCTTTAGAATAAGACGACAACCGAGAGAGCTGCTATTAAAGAGGCTCTAAAGTTAGCGAAAATGGAAATAGACCCGAAAACTCCACTATATGAAGGTTGCGATCCCGAGCACACCCGCCTGCACGTTACGCTCAAACTTCTGGACATCAAAGCAAGATTCAAGAGTACATATGCAAGTCTGGATGCTACATTGGAATATTTACACAAAGTTTTGCCCAAGGGGCATTTGTTGCCTCATAGTGTAGATGAGGAGAAGAAAATCGTGTGTCCGCTTAATTTGCCGCATGTAAGATATCATGCATGCATAAACGATTGCATCTTATATAAGAACGAGTCTGAGAACAAAATAGAGTGTCCAACTTGAAATGGACCCCAATACAAGCCTGGAAAGAAGGAACCTCGAAAGGTTGTATGGTACCTTCCGTTGATTCCTCGCTTGTAGCATTATTTTGCTTACCCGAAGGAAGGAAAGAACATGACTTGGCACAAGACAAGAAAGTCTAAAAGTGATGGCATTCTGAGATATATTGCAGTTGGTTGTCAGTGGAATGCACTGGACAACTTAGAACCAGAATTCGCAGCAAAAGCAAGAAACCCCAGGTTGGTTGTCAGTAGTGATGGACTAAATCTATTTGGAAACCAGAGTAGCACACATAGTACATGACCCGCATTTGTATTGATGGACAACCTCCTGCCCTGGCTCTGCCTGAAACAAAAGTACATACACATGGTTATGCTAATTTAAGGGACAGTCCAATCTGGCAATGTTATCAACACATATCTTGAGCTATTGAAGGAGGAGTTAGAAATATTATGGAAGCCCGAAGGGGTCAAAACCTGGGATGCTAGCATAGGAGATTATTTTCACATGAGAGCTACATTGCTCACGACAATTCATGACTATCTGAACCACGAGAAGAATTTGTATCATTGTAAATATCTGTATTATGCATGTCGTCACTCAAAATGCCATCCACGAATATGTTGCGGACCCCATTTTAAAAACCTACTGCTGGCGTTGGCCACGTCACCAGTGCCAGCACTAACACTACAAGAAATATGTCAACTTGTGACCTTCTCTTAGTGACCGTGGGTGAATTGGTCGTAAATCTACGACCATTTAGAATCAATTGGTCAAAAGCTGTTTTGGAGGGCCCAAACCCTAAACCCTAACGACCATTTTGGTCAGAAAGGTCGTTATTGCCTTATACGAGATGGTCATAAATTTGTGAACATGATTTACAATGTTATTTCCTGTAGATTATGACCTATTTAGATAGTCGTAAATATCTACAATGATTTGATTTGACATGACTTGGCAGACACCTCAGCAATCTCGCCTACATGGCATGTTTAGGTGTCATCCCTCTTACATGTCACTATTAACCCGTCGATCTTACACGTGGGACCAACACCACCCACATGCCCCCATTGACGTGTGGGGCCTGCCCCACCGAGTGGGACCCGCACCACCGACGGGTTTCCAATGACATGTAGGACCCACCCTACCGATCTGACGCGTGAGGCCTGCAGCACCTACGGACCCACCAAACTGACGTGTGGGACCAACATCACTCAAAGGCTACCAATGACATGTTGGGCCTACCATACACCCCTGGCAAGTGGGACCAATAACACCACAGCCTTCCAATGACATGTGGGACCCGCCATACTTACATATGGGACCAGGGGGCCTACATGTTGGCAACCAATCATAAGCAGGTGGCAGAAATAAAAAGAGGCAGCGCGAGGGTTCAAACCAGCGACCTCGTGGGGCGATAAGCAGAGGCAAATCAACATGCTAGCACTCAGGTTGTGATGTATTCCCACACGCAATTAATTTATAGAGTCATTCGTCTGTTGGGCCTGGACCTAGGTGGGAGACTGGGCCATCCTCACGACGCCCCGGGGCTTCTTTCTGCTAACGGCCATGGGCCGGCCCAGCACGCGACCATGAGCAAAAAAAGTTAATCAAGCTTTTGAAAAAAGAAAATTTGAAAACAAATATGGGCAAAAGGGATTCGATCTCGCGCCGCACCACAAAAAGCAATAGAGCCATACCACCACGCCACAATCCAGGTTTTGATATTCTACTACAATCAGATGTTTTATAGATAAGAAAGTTTCCTGGGCATGAAAACATAAAATGTACACGGAGTAAAAGAAGTTCATCGATTCAAAAATATTCATCATTTCCAAGTTTGTAAAAAAAATTGTATCTACGGGACAAATGTGACACAATGCTAAGGTTTTAAATCTTCATGATTTTTACAATTTCTCATGTATATGAAAATATGAAAACAATTATACAAAAATATATAATGTTTATGAAATGGTTTATCATGTATTTTAAAAATGTTAATCCAAGCATTAGAAAATATGTTAAACATTTTTTAAATAAATGTTGAACAAGTTTTCAAAAAATGTTAAACTTGCACTAATGCTAAATATGTATAGAAAATGGTGTTGTTCCACTTTGCAAATATTTTCTAGGTTATTGAAAAAACAAATATTTTCTAGGTTCTTCAAAAAACAAATATTAAACTTGTATTAGAGAACTGTTCTTGACGCATACAAAAAATATAGAATGAAAACCAAAAGAAACAAAGAAAAAAACGAAAACCAAAAGAAACTAGTGCAAAAATAATGGACATAAAGAATAATAAAATACTATTGAAAACAAAGAAAGAAACAAAAATAACCAAAGTAAAAAAATGAAAATGAAAACTTCCTTCTTCAATATTGTTTGAAATTCGAAGATATGCTTCAAAACGGCGGGCTTGACCGTTCCTAGCTAATGGTTGAATCTTGAAAAACTTTTGGTGTTTCTCTGATTAAATAGATACTTTTGTATCTAAAAATGGTTTTTGGAAAAAATATAGAGCAAACTACGAGGCAGATGCAGTTCAAATTTGACCCGCTTCCAGCTGAATCGGCAAAAATTTGTCTTTTTCACCAGAGGTGGATCAAAGCTTGTGAAACCCAACCATTTGGTCAATTGTGCATTAAATATGGCCTAGTATGTATTAAAATTGATTTGTTCCAAATTTGCAATAATTATTTGGTAGGTCCTTCACAAAAAAAACTCATGTTGGGCACTCGGAAAATGGAAAATGATTTTTTCGTCCAAAGAAAATGAAAACTTTTTTAGGCAACATTGTTTGCCATTCCAATATGCACCCTTGTGCACAATATGAGATCATTTGAACAAACTATGCCATGAATGTGGCCATAAGATTATTCATTTGGCTTGAAAGCCATTGATCTCCACACATGATAGCTCGTTTCTGAGAATACTTTTTTATAATAATTATCGTATTACAAGTTTATTATTTTTCCTAGTAACTTGGCCACATATAATGACACAATGCGAAGTTTTTCCATTTTTTTTGATTTTTTTGATTTTTTTGAATTTTTTATGCCCGTTTCAAAATGCGGTCAAAACGACCGGCTTGACCGTTTCTAGCTAGTAGTTGAATTTTAGAAATTTTTTGGTGTTTCTCTGATTAAATAGATACTTTTGTACCTAAAAATAATTTTTGGAAAAAATATAGAGCAAACTACGAGACAGCTGCAGTTCAAATTTGACCCGCTTCCAACTAAATCGGCAAAAAATTGTCTTTTTCACCAGAGGTGGATCAAAGCTTGTGAAACCCAACCATTTGGTCAATTGTGAATTAAATATGGCCTAGTATTTTATAAAATTGATTTGGTCCAAATCTGCAACAATTATTTGGTAGGTCCTTCACAAAAAAAACTCATTTTGGGCAGTCGAAAAATGAAAAATGTTTTTTTCGTCCAAAGAAAATGAAAACTTCCTTAGGCAACATTGCTTGCCATTCCAATATGCACCCTTGTGCACAATATGAAATCATTTGAACAAATTTCCGTTCAAATTTTCCCGGCTTCCTACTGAATGGGTGAAATTTGTTTTTTTATAAGAGGTGGATCAAAAGCTTTTGACATGTAACTATTTGGTCAATTTTACATAAAATGTGGTCTAATATTTTTGAAAAATGGAGTTGTGCTATTTTGGAAAAAAATATTTTGTAGCTTCTTTAAAAAAACGTTTTTGTGCACTCGAAAAATGGAAAATCATCTTTTTGTGCAAAGAAAATGAAAGACGTCGAACTATGGCATCGTTTGCCATTCTAAGATGCACACTTATGAAAAAAAACGAGATCATTTTGACAAACTATGGCATTGTTATGTTTAAAAAAATTCAAAGTTTTGGGTCCAAATTTTTTAGATTCAAGTGCGAGATAGCTGGCCAATGAGACGCGAGGAACTGCTTTCACGCGGATCACCAAATTGGTCGCAATCTGAGCCATCCATCACGCATCCATCCAACGGTGGAGCTTCTCCCGAGAATCAAAAACCCCAACCCACCCACCCACCCTCCCCTCGGTCCCCCAGATCCCCACCCGCCGCCACCCCCACTCACCCACTCCCCCCTTCCCTCGGTCCCCCAGATCCATCATCTCCTCTCCCGCAACCCCAAACCCGGCCCTGCCGCCGATCTCCGCTCCCCCAAACCCAGCCCCAGCCCCGCCGGCGACCTCCTCCCCCACTCCTCGACTGCCCTGGTGACATCCTCTAGTTCATACCCATCGGCGACCTCCGCCTTCCACTCCACCCTCTCCTTCTCTCCACGCCGAAACCCTAGATCGACGCCATGGCCACCTCTCTCTAGCGTCCCCTCTCTCTCTCTCCCCCGTGGCAGCACTCACCACTTCAACACCGTTGGCAACCACAACCATGGCCTTCACCTCCCCTTCCCGCCCTGGCTGGAGATCCACTCAATTCCTCTCCCTTCCGCGATTCCTCTCCGATCACGCCGCTGGCCGACTACCACCCCCACCGGCGACCTCCCTCCCTCCTGAGATGTACGGATGTGGCGAGACGGATCGTCGGATCCCCGCTGTGCCGGACCGGTGAGTTCAAGCTCCTTGCCGATCCCATGGCCTCCACGGCGGCGCGAGTCCTCCTCCTCGTTCGCGTTGTCGCCTCCTCCCTGGGGCGCACGCACGCCCTTGATCATTGGGCGTCGGCGGCAAGCGCGGGTCGGGCCGCCACAGGGCGATGCCGTGGACCTCAACCCCGCGGCTTGGGCGCCTTCCTCACGGCCTCGCGGGAAGCGATTGCCGTCGTCAAGTTCTTCGCCCACTCGTCGATCGCTCCCGGCTTGATTCGCGTCCTTTGTTTATTCCATATGCGGATTGCTTCGATTCGATTTACTACTGTATAGCTGTGCTGCTATTCCACACACAGCATATCTTCCCCGGCTTGATTCCCGTCCTTTGTTTATTCCTGTTTATTCCGAGGCAAGTCTAGTCTTCCAGATGGATAAGCTCTAGCGGGTTTGCCGGGATTTTTGATTTTTTGCCACTAGTTACTTCACACTTTGACGATTAGCCACTCGTTACTTTGTATTTGCTTATTTGCCACTGCTTAGTTTGGAATTGAGTGTTTTGCCCATCATATGGGACCCACGTGGAAATCACCAGAGTGCCCCTGCCCGTTCGACTCACCGAGGAGACGACCACATCTCCTCCCTCGTGTTCCCCATCTGGCTCTCGTCTGTCGCTACTGGTGCTCGACGGAAGACAGCGGCGGTTCGTCCCGGCGATTCCCGGTGGTCCTCGACGGCGGCGACTAGGTCTCTCTCTCTCTCTCTCTCTCTCTCTCTCTCTCTCTCTCTCTCTCTCAGCCCGCCGCCTGTTATGACGCAGGTGGTGCTGTTTGCCGCCGCCAGTCCCGCGTGCTCGTGCGTCGCCGTCGCTCTGTTTTGCCGCTGCTGCTTCTTGCCGGCCTGTACTGGTGCTGCTGTTCATGGCCGGCCCATACTGCTGCTGTTTGTTTGTGGCCCTGTGTGTTCTTGCTGCTTACTCGTACTCGTGGTCAACGTATGCTGATTGAGTACGAAGCTAGAGTAAGCAGCTTTGGTTAACAAACGTACTCAATCAGCATACGTTTGTTAACGTACGCTGCCACTCGCTCGTCTATCCAGCAGGTCGTCCTTAGCGCCGGTCGTGGAATTCAGTCACGCGGGAAAAGCAGGACAGCTTCGGTTAGCACTGAGCACCACAAGCTCAGTTCCTGTGGTGCGCTCAACTTGGAGCAATATTTGGCACTGGCCTGTGACGTAGTGTCCACGTTTAGTCTTCCAGATGGATTAACACGTCGTACAATCGTTCTCAATCAGTATAAGCTGTCAGTCGCTCGTACGTCCAGCCAGCGCCTCCTCCGTAGGCATATACAGGCCAAGCAACCTTCTCCGGCCCGGCGGTCGTGGAATTCAATCAATCACGCACGCGGGAGAAGTAGTAGCACAAGTGCACCACGGCACTCCAAGTTTTGACCATCCACGGCACTGGAAATTTACCCACCGTAGAAAAGGACCATGCATGTGAGAAAGACAAGTCCAAGAGTGATTTTTCTACCGCACATGGATGTACAGAGATACACCGTCCACACACATATTCATCGTCGGTTGTTTTTTCTTTTACGCTGCAAACCTTCTTTATCCGGATCCTTTGTTTATTCCATATAGGGATGGAAAGTGGTAGCGGATAATTCAAAATATCCTATATTCGTATTCGAGAAAATGCCTATTCGTATCTAAAACATCCGCATCCGAACCAAAATGAAAATGAAAATTATCTGTATCCGAATTTATTTAACAGATAAAAAATAAAATATGGCTTGAGATTTTGACACAAATATAGATATGGAAATGGATATATCCGTATCCGAATAATATTACGGGAGGTAATTTTCAAAATTGTTGCCCCAGTATTCCAATTACTCAACATAAAATGCCAAATAAGTGGTCAAATTTTACTCTTTGCATGATTAAACTTAGAAACTATTATGCATTACAATAGTATTTATTTATAAAACTATTTATCATTGACTTATTATATGTCACAAGTTGATTATTTCGTGCCACATAGCTATTGACTGATATACTTAAGCAAGATGTTACTATTATTCGTATCCGCTCCGAATCAAGAAAACATCCAATAGATATCCGTATTCGAATAACATCCGAGCCGCATCCGTATCCGATAACATCCGTATTCGCATTCGTATTCGTTTTGAAAATATGAAAACGGAAGTGGTAAGAGCACTATCCGATCCGCATCCGATCCGTTTCCACCCCTAATTCCACACACACACATATTCCCCAGCTTGATTCGCGTCCTTTGTTTACATCAAGTTACTGTTTCTTAACAGAAACTGTGTAGCTTTTTATTGTTCTCTCCACTTATTTGTACAGCCAAGGATGCTTACTTAACTGTATAGCTCTTTATTGTTCTTTTCCAGGTATTCTATTTATGCTCCATTCCGAAATCTATTGTGCACTGCCAAGTCCATGAGGCGAAGCGCTCACTGCTCGACTATTTCTTTACTGAACTGGGAGCAACAAAGGCAAGATATTCGAAACAAGCTGAAGTTCTTTTGATTCTTGATTTCTAGCATACACATGCAACCTGATTGGTGATGTTACTGTAGATATGATGTAGGTTCAATGCTTACAATTTTTTGATGTGATGCATGTTACATTTCGAAATATGAAGATGCTCTATCACTGTTGCTGGCAATCTGGCATATCATAACAGTCTTACCCCTTGTTCTGTCACTAGCATACAGTACAGTTTTAGATAAAAGGGGGGCATATCATTTTCTCTATAAAATGGATTGTTTATTAATTTATTTGGACTTGCACACATTAGGTAAGGAAGGATCGCCAATCTGGGTGTCCAAATGATAGTAAAACCTAGGCTCTTGCACGGTTCTTGGATTTACTTTAGCATATATTACCCATATCGAGACTGAACATGTGGCTTTTCTTCTCATCTACAGGAGAGTTATGTGCTGATTTTTTTGAAGAAGCTGGAAGTCCAAGTCAACGACTTGCTTTATATGTTTGTTGCAATGCCGTATTTTCTGGGAATTTGGATGTATTGTTGATCTTGCTGAGAATTTGGTGTATATTTGCTTGCTGAACTTACTATTCAAATGCTAGGATATATGTACAAATCCTTGGAATGTTATTCTATGTTTACTTGAAATGTATTCTTCGATTGAAAGTGGTCAAAAAGAGAATATATTGGTATTGAATTTGGGTTGATTCTATGTCTGTGCTGTAAATTGTATTTGAAATTACGAGGCATGGCCCAAATTAAAAACGGGCTGAAATGTCTATTGGACCAAATGAAAAACTGGTCGAAATGGCTACAACCCAAAAAGAATTGGATCGCAAAGAGGCCAAGACCCAAAAATTGGATCGCAAAAAGGCCAAGGCCCAAAAATTAAATGCACTGTAAAAATCATAAGGCCCAAATTTAAAATGGATTACAAAATGCCCAAAGCAGTTGACCAAAATTGGCAGGAAAAAAAATCATAAATGAGCTGAATTAATGTGCTCGGCCCATATAGAAACCTAATCGGACCGGGCTGAATCTTATCAACGAACTTTTCAATTGGTCGCAATTTTGCCATGTCGGATCCGACGTGGCCTGGGCAAACAGCCAATGACAAAAACAAAAGGTCATGGGTTCCACGACCTTTTGTTTTGGTCGTAAACGTCTACGTAATTTCAGTTTACGACCGCCAGCTTTTGACATTCTGTTTTTGATAAAAAAAAGGTCACAAATGAAGAACAATGACCTTTCAGTGACTAATAGTGATGGTCGCAAGTTGACATATTTCTTGTAGTGTAACAATGAATCAGTGCTAACCAACTGAGAGTAAAAAAGAAGAACTAATTTTTAGTCCCCATCTCGCGTCGCCGTCGGCTGCCACGCCCTTATTTGTCGGCCTTGCCACCGGCGGTTCCCCCTTCTTCCCCCGCCGTGCCACCTGCTGTCGTTCCTCCCACCGTGTCACCGGTCGCTGCCCCACCCCGCCTTTCCCCCCGTCGTGCCAATGCTGTCCCCCCCCCCCCCAATCCGCCCCGCCGTGCCACCGACACTCTGCTCCACAACTCATCATGTACGGCCTCCTCCGCTGGCGTCTCTCTCAATCTGGACGGTATAGGACCTCGCTCTACCAATTTATTTTCATGTAGATTTGTTCTAGTGTTCATGTTATTGTGATGAAACGCTCACATTATGTGTACCCGTGAATTGGTGAAATGCATTACATGTGTGCAAATGTGTTTAATTTTAATTACATACTAGCACATACGGTTGTGCATTGCAACGGGAGCTAAAATAGTACGCATTTAAATTCAGTGAGAATTATATGTGCAAGCAAAACCCTGTGCGCACACGAAAAAGGAATATTTAGCTTCTCGGTTTCACTGCGTGTGAAGGAATCAACCCGCTAAATTTTCCATTCATTGATCAAGGGCATTTAAGAGTTTTGTTACGTCATCGCACGCCAGAGAAGGCTCATGAGTTATTTAATCTACTTTTCCTTTAAATTTTCAATCAAGGGGATTTTAGGGTATGAAGTTTCTGAATATTCTAGAAAACATGAACAGTTTAAAAAAAATTATGTATAGTTGTGAACAAAAACAAATAAAATATGAAAGGGAACATCTTTTAAAATTCACAAACATTTTGTGAAAACACAATTTTTTTATAGAAGCATGAACATTATTTGAATTTGTGAACATTTTTTAAACCGGAGCATGTGTTGAAAATTCATAAGATTTTATTAAATGTGTATCTTAATACACGTGCATTATTATTAATTGTGAACATTTCACTAAAACAAGAATATTTTCGAATTTGGAACATTTTTTGAAATGGCATTATCTTTTTAGAAATCTCAAACAATTTTGTAAAATAATTAAAAAGGAACTTTTTGCAAGTTCCGAATATTTTTCAAAATAGCAACAAATTTTTGGAATTCTGTTTTTTAATTATGAACATTGCTTTGAGAATTTTTAATTTAAGAATTAAATTCTAAAAGAAAAATAAACTTGGAAGAGAAAAAGAGATTGGAAAAGGAGAAGAAAAATAAAAGTAAAACACAAAAATAAAGAAAAAGGGGTCATCCCATTATTTGTTATCCTGTGCGAAACTATAGCTATTTGTTGCCTAGTGCGGAAAGTAGATTTTTTTAAAGCTGTGTGCGCAAAAAATAAGTGTGTTGGCTTCGTTGGGCCACAGTGCGCGGCCCATGTATGAAAATTATTTTTCTAGCAGACAAAAGCATAAGAATTTAGTACCACCTCAGATAGAAAAAAAAATATTTTCAACGGTGAACGGATAAAAAAATTGGCAAAACGCACCTTGGTTTATTAGTAGGTATAGATATAGATATGTGATAATTGTGAATTGATCGACTTTTTTGGTGTGTGCTTGCTTTAGCCAATACAACATTGCATTGTGTTGCTCAAGAAGTGTCTCGCGCAATGTTTTATTTTTGCAGGGAATGTCTATAGAGTTGTCAATGTTTTGGCGAAATATAGATTTTGTTCTGCTTCGCTAAATTTTTGGCACTCAATATGTCCAGCTTTTAGCAAAGGTCATGCCGATTTTCTATGCTAATATTAATTATATTAACGCAATACAAAATGGAAGGGTGCCCCTACTGTTGCGACACTAGGGGTATGTGCGACAATCCTCACCTTGACAACAATAAAGGCTTCTCCCTCACGCTTCAAAGTGACTACAAATATTATACAGTAATAATCAGTTTTAATATTTCTTGCCACATATTTTGTTCTTAGGCATGTATTATATATGGTTTCTGCTTCGAAGTGTAATTTATGTTTTTTTACATTATGACTAGTGTATCCCTTGCGATGCAAGACCTTTTGTCAAGACAAGTTTTTCCTCCGCGACAGGGAACATGTGACGAAAGATTGTTTCAGTTTCAAATCTTAGATCTATAATGAGGTAGATCACACACATTTTGGTTGTGCTAATTGGAGAGGATTGGCCAAAGCTTACGGATTTCAGCTTGGTATGATAATAACATTTCGTATCGGCGCCTATTATCAAAATGATGAGGACATATGGGTCGATTTAGACTTGATTCCAGTTCTTCCTCCGTGTAAGTTTCTAAACAAATTTGTTAATCAAGTAACCTTTTGGTTCCAGTTAACCCATAACTTATCTTTTTGTATAACATTGACAACTAATTTTCTATCTTCAGAAAACTTACGGAACTTAGTGGACGACACCTATTACACCGCTCCACTAGTAGAAAAAGGACCTTATGTGAGACACATTAGGCCCGGTTTGATTTTGGCCCGGTACTAATGGTATCATTAGTACCGGTTCGAACGACTATGCATTAGTGCGGTTTGTGTTGAACCTTTAGTACCGGTTCGTGCCACGAACCGGTACTAAAGGGGTGGTGGCAGGCTGGCGTCAGGCCGGGGCCCCACGAGCCCCTTTAGTACCGGTTTGTGCCACAAACCGGTACTAAAAAACCAACCTTTAATGCCGGTTACGTGCCACGAACCGGCACTAAAGGGGTCTAACCTATAGTCCCGGTTGGAGACACAAACCGGGACTATAGGGCAATTTTTAAACTTGAAAAAATCATAACTAAATCATCCTTATTCAGAAAAATACATATAATATATCAAAATTTGCAGAACAAGTTTTCCGTTTCGACAATTTTTTAAAATCACAAAATTCCAAAGGGAAAATAGAGTTTTTGGGCGTTTTAGACGTTTTTAGACGTTTTTAGCGTTTAGTGCAAGGGTTTAGATTTCAGAGTTTAGGGTTAGGTTTTATGGTTTAAACCCTTACTGTTTACTGTTTAGCATAGAGTTTCCGACGTTTTAAGTCCCGGGTTTAGGGTTTAGGACAATTTTTGAAATGACAAAATTGTAAAAGGAAAAAAAGATATATAGGGTGTTACTAAATAATTACGCAATATAGAGTGTTACTAAATAACCGGTCAAATCTTGTCAAACCGGTCAAACAACTGATTCAAGAAATATAGAGTGTTACTAAATAATTACGCAATAATATTAGTGTTACTAAATAAGTATCTCAGTTTTTTTGAATTTTGGTCAAATCTGGTCAAACTGTGGTCAAACTACTTATTCAAGAAATATTAGCGTTACTACATAATTATTGTTTTTTAGAATAATAGTTTCAAACTCAAACAGTGAAACGTGTGACTTCATGCTCAAGCTAAACTCCTGAGGGTTAATAGGATTCACATCTTACTATTATTAGGAAAACAACAAGTGCAGACGTGGAAACGAGGGAGAATAGAACCCGGAAGTTAAGCGTGCTCAGGCTGGAGTAGTGAGAGGGATGGGTGACCGGACGGGAAGTTAGACGATTTGGAATGAGTGATCCATACTCGAGCAGTTAAGATGGGTGATTAGAGACTAAATCATCAAATAATTCAAAAAATTGAAAATCGAAAAAAAATCAAATTTTTTTTCCAAAATTTTCAAAAAAAAAATACGTTTAGTACCGGTTGGTAACACCAACCGGTACTAAAGGTCCCCCATACCACGGCGCGAGCTCACGCCACGTGGTGGGCCTTTAGTGGCGGTTCGTGCTGAACCGGTACTAAAGAGGGGAGGCCTTTAGTCTCCACTCTTTAGTGCCGGTTGCAGAACCGACACTAAAGGCCCTTATGAACCGGTATTAAAGCTCCGTTTTCTACTAGTGCTCGTACTACGCTTACTTGGCAGGAAAAGAGGTACCTCGTGTCCTTTCTTGCTGATATAGAGATGCTTAAGAGCACTTATGGAGCTAGTCCAAATGATGCACCATACCTGCCACTAGTGCACACCTTGAATTAGAAAAACATTTCTAGAAAATCAATTTTTTTTCCAAAATTTTCAAAAAAAATACGTTTAGTACCGGTTGGTAACACCAACCGGTACTAAAGGTCCCCCATACCACGGCGCGAGCTCACGCCACGTGGTGGGCCTTTAGTGGCGGTTCGTGCCGAACCGGTACTAAAGGGGGGAGGCCTTTAGTCTCCACTCTTTAGTGCCGGTTGCAGAACCGACACTAAAGGCCCTTATGAACCGGTATTAAAGCTTCGTTTTCTACTAGTGCTCGTACTACGCTTACTCGGCAGGAAAAGAGGTACCTCGTGTCCTTTCTTGCTGATATAGAGATGCTTAAGAGCACTTATGGAGCTAGTCCAAATGATGCACCATACCTGCCACTAGTGCACACCTTGAATTAGAAAAACATTTCTAGAAAATGTATGTATGATTTTGTCACGACTAGAAGTCTTTTTCATATACATTCTTCTTTCAACTCATAGTATGTGTTACTATTGCTTACCATGTTACTATTATGTTCAAGAACAGAAATTCCCTAGATGTGTTGTGCCTCACATGATGGATGACTACAAGGCTGGTGAAATGACCATTATTTCCGACGACAATACATATTTCAGTTTTATATACTCGATTGCACCATGACGAGATGGACGGCTCAAAATTAATGAATGGAGCCAACTAGTTAGAGACTGCGAGTTCAAGATTGGAGATCGGTGGATCTCTATCCTACACCATGGACATGCAGGGTTTTCCTACTCTTTAAAATTGTTCCTAAAGGAGAGGAGTACTGTGCGCTAGTAGTTACGATGGTTGATAGTATATATGTATATATACTACTAGCTAGCCACCTAGCTAGGATAACTATGAATGAACAAGATGTAATATGCATGCATGGTTTAGTTTAGCGATTGTTTAATTAGTCATGATCGATAAGAACTAGATAGTGTGTGGTTAATATATGTATGCATGTGAATAAACGATGTGTGTATTAATGCAAATATCTTATCAAAATCAATGTGGGACAAAAACATGTTTATATAAATTGGTAATAACGCTGCCGTGGCAGCAATTTTTACGGCTTTTCAAAACACTAGTAATGGCGTCCGGACAATTCGCAACGCCAGGGAAGATTTATCTTATTACTATCGTTACACTATGTCACACGCCATAGCTATGGCTGATATTGTCGTCATGTAGTTAAACCCAACGCCATAGGTATCCGGAGTAGTGCTGGCGTAGGCTCCAACGCCACTCTATATTTTTAACACTGGTTCCATATTTGTGGCGTTGGGCTCCTACGCCAACAAGATAGTTTTTGACACGCCATAGCTTGGCTTTTCTACACTAGTGAATGTCTCCTACCCGGTTTAAGCTTTGAGCATGTCCTTCTAGTAACCTTCTTGAGTTAGTGTGAATCCCCATGGCCAATGCAAATCTCACCGTGTTGCTCCTCCTGGTGGTTTTCCTTATCGGTAACATGGCTCACCTGCTCCACGCACTCTCGGACGATCGCATTGTTCACAATATGTATGACACATTCGATAAAAAAACAAATTTACCAAGTAGTGTGCCAATTATCAGGTACCAAGTTTCTATTAAACATCTTGTGTACACTGCAATTTTCTATTTGTGTATATCTAGTCATAAAGATCACTATCAAGATATTTTTTATGACATGTACTTTAGAGATTTGTACAAAGATATTTAAGGATACACACATATACATACACACTATATCAATGCAAAAATCACATATGTTTAACCAGTGTTTCTTGTTTGTTGTGCATATGTTTTAATGTGTAGAGTATTAGAAAAAAGAAAATTTTATTACATATTACATTATAAATCACCATAATATATTGCTATAATTGCGATTTGATAAATAATACTTCTAATCAATTACTTAATCCGATCCCAAATAAGTATCACCATTTTGAATTAAGTTTAGTTCAATCTTAGTTCAAAATTGTGACACTTACTATGGATCGAAGGGAGTATGAAAGTTTAGTATAAATAATTATATTTATGTTGCCTCACCCTGGGGACTAAAATTTGTTCTAACATCTAAGGAAAGTTGCAACTGCTGAATGCTCCACTGCATACCAAAAACACATACAACGAGGAGGGCATGTTCAATGTCTGACAATGCAGTTACAGCAAGATATGAAAAAAGGAAGGCACAAGAGAAGGCGAGCCCCGTACCTTTGCGGGCAGGAGCACGATGGGCGCGTGGAGCTAAGGAGAGCGGGGCCTGGAGGTGCTGTCGTAGTCATGGGAGTCCCAGTGGCCGCGACCCCCTTCGCCGCGTTGTCCTTCACTCGCCACCGGGATGCAGGATGCCATGGGCCCCATCTGCGTGCATGGCATCGGGTCGCTCTGTGGCAGTGTGGGGCACCGCCGCACTAGTGTGGCGATGCGGAAGCCGCACCTCACGACCCCGCCCTCATGGCCGAGCCCCGTCAAATCCCTGTCAAATCCGCACTGACCAGTGTACGGCATTGTGGAGCCGTGTTGAGGTAGCGTCCGCACGACCTCCTCGGCACCGGCTGCGGACGTGCCCTTCCTAAACTGTCGAGGGCTTCAGGGAGAAGGGCGACGAAAACACCCGCACGTCGGGACGGCCTCCTAGATGCTATCGCCCTTGCTGCTCATTTCCTCCAGCAAGACCCTCTTGCCGAGCCACCGGCTCCCGCCCTCACCTGCCGTCGGCGCAGCCGGTGTATGGTGGCGAAGAGCAGGGTTTGGGTAGTAGCCGTGCCTCGCCACGGCCTCCTCCTCCTCCTCGACACCGTCCGCATCGGACTCGCTGACCGTCGGCGCCACGGCCGGCCTGTCCAAATTTCTTCATGAAACGTCTAATCAAGTAGAGACAAAACGTCGAATCTTCCTCATGAAATTTTGGCGCATGTGGCATTGCACAAACGCTGTCACCCACCATAAGGCATGCCGCCAATCGAGAGGTCAATGAGACTTTTGAATAGCTAAATTGAGTCTCTCTTGTGCATAAAGCAAAACCCACATTACCACTTTGGTGAAGTAAGATGGTGGTCACCATCAGCAACAGGACAATGCAGAAAGTTTTCTTGCTAAATAAAAGTGCCCTAATATTTTTGGGGAAAAGATCTACTTGAACCATTGTGAACAACCATCGCGAAAATAGTTGAAGGTGAAAAGAAATAGAAAGAACTAGAAACCAGAGTTGAATATTATATTTGCGTGATTGTGGCCTTGGGAACGTGTAGCCAGCCCGTTCACATAAAAATAAGGACTAAATGTTTTGATGCCTAGACAAACAAGATAATGGTGCACGCGTCATCACGGAGCACCATGCTCACTCTTCCTCTAATTCCACCCATCTCGGATCCGATGTCCAATGTAGTTCCACGTCCTTTCACGTCGTATGGGCAATGGGTCACCATTAGATTGACTTGTTGCCGGTGGTGACCACCATCTTGCTTTACCGAAGTTAGAATGTGGGTTTTGCTTGATACACATGAGAGACTCAACGTAGTTGTTCAAAAACCTCTTTGAACTCTCGATTGGCGGCGTCGCCTTGTGGCGGGTGACTTCCTTCCTGCAACGCCAGACGTACCAAAACACCACGAGGAAGACGAGACGTTCTGTCTCAGTGCATCTAAGTAGGTGTAGAAGCCATCTAGAGCCTGTGTTCTGAATGTTGTGCAGTTCGTGTAGCAGCCATACTTCCTTGTGGCTTCCGACATCGCTCCGAGCATTGGACACCCGCAAACGGCATGGGAGGTAGCTTCGTGTACAACACTAGAAAGAGCGCGTATGCGAGTTTTCAAGTTTTCTCTTGCATTGGTTTTCAGTAGTGGGTAGATAATTTGCTGTGGGTCACCACCACGATTTGTACCTAACGAGGAGCAGGCACCTCCACACTACCTTGAAGACGGCGCGGTTGTCATCCAATGACCTACTCATTTCTGCCGCAGATGTCTGAAGTTTTCCTCGAGGGAGGATAGAGTTTTAAAGGGCGAGTAGAGAAGTAAAAACCTAAACTCGAAAATATGGGCCTAGAAGTAGTAAGATTCAACTGGTCCCCCGCCCCCGCGTCGCTCCAATATGGGCGACACGGGCGGCTAACCCTAGCCGCCGCCGGCGGTCTCCCCTCCCCTTCCTCTCCTCCTCGTCGCCACTAGAGGAGTCGCCGATGCATCGCGCGGCTGCCGAGGAAGGTGGCGGCGAGGCCTTCGTCGTCCCTTGGTGGAGATCCGGATCCACGGGGCGGCGGCCCCTGCTGGTTCGGCGCCGCCGTTCGCGCCCTGGACGGTGTGCGCGGGGACTCTGTCCGGCGTCCTCGATCGCTCGGGTGGTGGGGAGTCGGCGCTTGGCGGCGATTCGAGACGCCGTCCTCGCCAGATCTGGAGGCCTGCTGCTCCCTCGTTCCCGCTCCTTCCCCTTTGCGCTTGATGCCGGTGGATGCTGCTGGTTCCTGTGCTTCTGGGGATGATGGTGCAGATTGGGACCGGGGGAAACCCTAGGCCGGCTGGTTCGGCTCGATAGCGGCGTCGGCTTCGGGCGACGCATCCTTCGTGAAGGCGGTGTCGTGGTCCTTATTCTTGTCACCTCCGGTCCTCTCCCGGGTGAAAACCCAAAATCCGGCCTGGATTGGGCAGCGGTGGCGCCATGGGCGTCATCCCCTCCTTGAGGCGTTGCACGGGAGCTAGGACTCGGGTGTGGGCTCATGAAGGTGGGGGCTTTGGCCGCCGGCTGGATCTCTGCAGCTGCTCGCGGCGGCTTTCATGTTGTGCAGAGTGCCCCTTGTATCTTTAGGGCGTTTTCCTGTTTTTGGTGTTCGCGTCGGAGGAGCGGCGTGGCATCTGGCACGTCGACAACGGCGAGTCTTAGCGGCATGGAGCAGTAGGAGTATCGCCGGTGGGCGTGTGATGATGGACGAGCGCAGGATGATGGCGTTGTCTGGCGTCGTGGTGGGGTCGATGGCAGAGTGACCTGGCACGGTTCATGCAACAGTACAGCTCTGAAGATGGATTGATGGTACGTGGCTGCGGCGGCCTCATACCCGGCAGGGGTCCTGGTTGAAGAGCACGCCGGACTGGTGGGTGCCCATACCCGGCAGGTGTCCTGGTTGGGACCTCAGGTCTTAGATGTTAGGTTTGGCTGCGAGGTCTGTTTGGTATTAGGCCCAGACAATCAGCGCCCCGCCCCTTCATCAGTTAGATAGGAGTAGCGACAGAGGTTGCGAAGATGGTGACTTTGGTCTTACTGTTGTACGACTTTGTAAGGTCTTGTGTTTATAATTAATAAAATGACTGTATGCATCGTCCAGATGCAGAGGCCGGGGTATTCCTCCTTTCCGAAAAAAAAGTAGTAAGATTCAAAAGTTTGATTGCCAAAAAAATGGCCTAATATTTTTGGGGAAAATATCTACATGAACCACTGCGAACAACCTTCGTGAAAATAGTTGAAGAGGAAAAAAATAGAAAAATAAAAACTGCAGTTGCATATCATATTTTCATAATTGTGGCCTTGGGAATGTGCAATTCATTCACACAAAAAATACGGACACAAAAGATAATAATGCACATGTCATCACAGAGCACCATGCCCGCTCTCCCTCCAATTCCGCCCATCCCGGTTCGGAGGTCCAATGTTCTTGTGCCTCCTTTCATGTCATATGGGCCATGGGTCGGGTCGCACCTACATTGACTTCTTGCAAATGGTGGCCGCCATCTTGCTTCACCAAAGTTGTAATGCGGGTTTTCTTGATACACATGAGAGACTCAATGTAGCTATTCAAAAGTCTCCTTGAGCTCTCGATTGGCGGCACCGCCTTATGATGGGTGACTTCGTTCCTATAATGCCACATGCGCCAAAACTTCATGAGGAAGATCAGACATTAGATGCCTCCACTAGACCGACACAACATCATCAAGTGATAAGGATGCAGTCCAAATTTCCACTTGATATGTCGCAACATCTCAGGCCTTCATCCTCTTTTCACTTGCACCAAACTCGCTTGCTTCCATCTCCCTCTGGCAAAACGAAACAGAGATGTCTGTCAAATATAATACTTTTAATGTGACCATATGACAGGTTATAAGTACCTAAAAACTATTTTAAAATGAAAAAACTGCAAGCCGGAGTAAACATGCATCGATATTAATTAATTCGGCAACACCCAGCACAATGTCTAAAGGTCAGTCCAGGATGCTCTAAATTAAAACAATTGAAACAGCCATCGGTGTCAAGGGTATTTTGTTTTTTACTTTTGACATCTTTCATTCAGAAACTTGTCAATGCTCACATCTAGTTTGAAATTATGCTTCATCTGCTATGTGCATCTTTGAATGGACTTGGCTCACACCAATTCCGAGTTCATAAACAAACTACACATACCCTGCTATATTCACTGAATGCCTTAAAGTGTAGGAGGTGAAGCTAATGACAACACTATGGTTCGCAAGAAGTTTGGTACTGATATGACAAGAAAAAGGGGAAGAGAAAACAACCTTAAAACATGCAAAAGAGGGTCATCATGATGTGCAAGAAGTATGGTACTGATATGACAACGGGGCAAAATAATTTGGTAGTAAAAATTGATTCCAGAATCATGATTGCTGATGAGCATCAATATCAGACATCTACTGTTGAACATGGGGTGGTGACAAAATATATTGATTTCTATTAATAAGTATGAAGCAAACTGGATGCGATAAACAAGCATTAGTATTTTAAGTATTTTATATTTACAGTAGCACGCCTGCAAATGAAAGCATGTTCAGTGATAGTGAACATATATAAATAAAATGACAGTAGTATGGAAATGAAACTATGATTGGTGGTGGTAGTAGTACCAAGTGCTCCTGTCGTCGGTGCGCACTGAACTCACTTGCAAAGAGCTGGGAATAAATACGCGTCGTCTTCTGTTGATAGACATGGACATCGTTGTTATTCCCCATGTCAACACGAAGCAAATACTGGGCCTTGTGCACTAGTCGACGGTCCTTCCCCACCACACTGGTATCGTTTACGACTAGGTAGACGACGCCGTCTTGATGGATGCTCAGGACAGGGAACGACGGAGCAAGCTGTCCCAAACCAGCAGACTGGTAGTTGGTGTTTGCCCAGATGTCTTGGACGCTGCACTGGTAGCTTATGCTCCACCCTGGGTGGTCAGGTAGAGAGTCCAGACGGTCAGTCCATATTCTTCGCCGGGCTTGCGTTCAACAAATTTATTGAAGGCAAGGAACTTGATGGAGCCACGAACACGAGCCACGGAACGGAACTCCTCGGCCAGAGGCCTCCTGGATAGTCGGAGGCATCATAGTTTGGGCGCCCTTGGGGCAACTCAATGAAGCTGAACTTGCAGCCTTGGTGCGAGATCACAGAGCACCATGCCTTGGTGGAGATCCACCCGGCAGAAGGTAGAGCCCGATAAGAGAAGCACGAGTGAATGGAGAAATCCATGGCTATGTTGGGTGGAAGGGCAGCAACCGGGCTTCAAGACCCATTCTTTGGCAGACGACTCCCACGGCAGACGGGCGGCTCGGGAGAAGCCTGGCATGACCCGCACGAGCTCGGCAAGAAGGTAGCCACCCGGTGGCGTCGCACATGACGACGGCCGATCGGTGCCCCATGGCCATATACTGCGTCGTCGGAGGGATAGGGGGATGACGGAGAGGGAGCCATCCTGGCGTCGTAGATGAGATAGGCTCCCATCTCCGCAATCGTGATCGGCGCCAGGGCGGTACCCTCCGGCGTAGAGGGCGACCAGGTTCTTGTCCGCGCTGGAGATGTGGCCCGAGCGCAGGCCTAGGAGCGGGGCGGAATCCGGCGGCGGTAGTATGCGGAGGGACGAGAGTTGCGGCGGAGAGGCGACGACTGCGCGGGCCTTGAGGGCGCGCAGGTACTCGATGACTGCATCACTCGTCGCTTTGTTGCTTTCTCCCCACGGGTAGGGGGAGGGGATCGGCACCGCGGCCTCGTCGTGGGAGAAATCAACATGGCGCTTGAGCAGAACCATCGGGGGGCCATGGCGGCTAGGGGTTAGGGTTTGGTGGAGGGGGGAAGGAGAACGGGGATTTGGGGATCGGATCGATGGCGGCGGCGCGGCTAGGGTTAGGGTTAGGGTGAAGGCAGCCATTTGATTTGGGGATCGAGCGAGGAAGGAGAAGGGGGCGTCATGCTGCAGGTGGGGGTGGGCATAAGTGGGACTGCCTCAGCCCATCCCACTTAATGACCTTAGTGGGCACCCGTTGGACAAAATAATAATTTAGTGGCTACCCAGTTTAGCCCGTTGGGATCCCACCTCCCACGTAGCATTACACGGCAGGGATCCGGCTTGCCTGCTCCCTTTCCATGCTCCCATCCGTGCTCCCACTTCATCCTACGGCTGTTCTTTTCTCTATTTCTTTTCTAATCTAATCATCTCCCCCCCTGATTTTCAGGAGGTGGGGCCGGGTTTTATTTTTTTTCAACCAAATCAAGCCACGTAGGCGGGAGCACGGATGGGAGCATGGAAAGGGATCCCATCGACAGCGGCGCAGCGCCGAGTTCTCGCAAGGATAGGGTAGGATCCCACCTCCCACCAAGCCATTTTAGGAAGTAGAAAATGAGAAAGTAGGAACACGCTGTTCAATCTAGTAGTAGTGATCTACATGTGAAACTTCAAAGTAGGAACACGCTGTTCAATCTAGTAGTAGTGATCTACATGTGAAACTTCAGAGTTTTGACTTTGAGAGCTAGGTGTGCATGCATGCAGATGCAGAGTTGTAAGTTTTTGTTTTTATTTTGTGGGAAAAGAAGGAACTGTGAATTTTTTCAAGGAAAATAATTGGTGAAAAGAGAGGACTGTAACTCACAATTGTTTTCAAGGTAAAGCTAAGTGTCCGATGACTTTCGCGTTGTACAACAGTGACCATGGCGCCCTTAGCTACGATAATAAAAATACCGGAGCCACAATTGAGGGCTAGTCATTTGGAGATTAATCCGACCTTGATATCTCGAGAGGCTAGTCATCTTGCAGGAAAGAGTTTGTCAATGGATACTGCGTACTTGTATATCTATCTAGTAGTAGTACAAGCTATGCAACTAGCATTGAGGAGGTCTTGCTCCATCCGATCGATGGATGTGGTCCTTAATTTCATCATAATTCATAACCCAATGCAGATGCTTGTTCTCTTGTTCTACATATAGTTGTACTTCTTTTGCAGATCTTCTTACAATTTTGAAAACCTATTACTCTTTACTGCAGTAGGGCGTGATGGCCAGATCGCCGCCACTTTCCCCTACCCGACTCCAAGATCGCCAAATAGCGTCAATCCCGACGCCTGTGTCGCCGCCACCCCCAACCTCGACGCCCAGGTCGTGGTTGGCCACTTGCACCAGTTAATACCTCGATGGTTGGCCACTTGCAAAAGGCGGAGCCAACAGTTGGAGACCGTGGTGGTGATCAAGACGATGCTTTGGAACAACCTAGGTAATTCTGCTACTTGTATGTCGCACTTCAAGACAATCATTCTTTGCTGTCACTGGGGTAATTTTTAACTCATTAGGACATAGATGATTACCGATGTTTCATAGTATTGTCATGAAGTACTAGTTTTGAGGTTGCAACACATTTGTGCTTTGGACTGGAAGCACAAAGAAACCATTTATTCATGTCTCTTGTACCTTATAATTCTCAGTTTTCTATCTATAGATTCTTCTCTGAATATTTATAGATTTTTTTTTCAAATAGCGTATTTATTGATGTTCCCAAGGTTTCACATATTTGTTATGACATGGCTCTAATATTTTCATTGCTGGCTAAGTGTTTGCTGTTAGTAATATGGACATGTTCATGTTCCAACTAAGTGTTTGCTGTTAGTAATATGGACATGTTCATGTTCCAACTTCAGAATGATCTTTGCTGGCACTGAACTGTATTTTCTTGTCACTAACTACCTGATGTATTTTCTTTCTATGTAGGACTAGGACAGTCTTGACTTGCCGGGCCAATGAATACCCGTCGTCGTAGAGAAAAAACTATGAAAGATGTCCCTTCCTTGGCAAGTGGCGATGGTGCATGCTCTCGCCGTTGTCGACATTTAGCTGCAAGTTTGTATATATCTGTAGGCAGAGTTAACCTGGAACAGATGCAACACATTTTAATTGTAACTGAAGGTTAAATGGGATGGGATCCGTATATGTAACTGAAGGTTAACTCTATTTTTTACATGAACTGGAGTTTAACTTTGAGAGAATTCCTTATTTAACACTCGCTTAAATTTTTGTGCCCTATTTAACACCGTAAAACTTTTTCTTCCTTATCTAACAACAATGCTAAAATTTGTTCCCTTTGTGACACTTCCGTCTATTTTGAGTACTAACGGTGTTAAATGGTACATGAAAAGACGATCTTACCCCTAATGCACCTTGTGATCAAAATCATTCACATGGGGATCAATAACTTTTTCCTGCTGTTAATTGCAAAACTGGGCAGAACTTTCCTTGTAAACATGCAATTCTGGACAGTTTTATTTCGAGAATTTAATTCAAAATTGAGCAGAACCTATGACACAATTCATATGTATATTGTTCAACACACACCTTTCAAAATTGCCAATGGCATGAGGCACTCCATATACATCCGGACTCACATCCAAGTACACATATATGACTCACATACATCATGCGTATACATCATATTAGCAATCCAAAAGTGGCTCACATCATACCCAGGTTCACATACATTACTCCAAGTCCACACATACATCATATTAGCAACCCAAAAGTGGCTCACATCATACCCAGGTTCACATACATTACTCCAAGTCCACACATACATCATATTAGCAACCCAAAAGTGGCTCACATCATACCCAGGTTCACATACATTACTCCAAGTCCACACAACATGACATGAGCAGCAACAAAAGTGACATTAAGTTAAAGAAATTAGATGGAGTTCACAAGCTGAGTCGCCTTTTGCTTCTTGTGCCCATTGCAGGGCTAGTTGGGTAAGCTTTTTTGCTTCTAGTGCCCATTCTTGCAGGCTGTCAAATGGCACCATCGGATTGTTTTGATCCTTTTAGCAAGCTCCATCTTCCTTGTGGCCCTTAAAATAACAACATGGCTGTCAAATTATTGTAGTGCATGTATGACAACAATACATATGGATATATTTGATACATGTATGGCAGCAAACAACAATATCAACTATGCATAATATGTGATATTAAAATCCGTAACCAAAAAAGGTCACCTTTTCCCCCCTTTTGCATTTTTCTTGTTTGTAGTCTCCAATGTTTGGTTATGCTTTCCCTTCTTCTTGGTTGTAGTTTCCAAGTTTTGGCTATGGATTGCATGAATACATACAAATCAAACTCAGTTTTCGTTGGCACAAATAAAAACTCAGTTATTATTTGGAACAAGCATTGGTGTAGAATAGGTAACCTTGGTGGAAAATACATAGCGGCTGCCGGCGCGTCATCACCTCTTGGCACAATGGATGACTCGGATGTTTTAGTAGTCTTCCTCCTCTTCTTTGGTGGTTCTCTACACGAGAAATGAGAAAGTAGTGAACATTCATGAGAGGTGATTACAAAACAATAATGCAAGAAAGTTAACATGCAATAGGAGAGTAGAATGGATAGTTGATTACCTCACAGCCATGAAAGCAGAATGTCATCTTTGTTACCCTTCTTGCATTTATGCCAATGGTGCCCGTATTCCTTGCAAATAGGGCACAAGTGCTGGCCACTTTTCCTCTTTTTCTCACCACAACCCTTATGCCTCTCAGTTTGGGGCCGACCAGCTACAGCTTTTAACAAGGGTGGATGCATGAAGAATCCATGGTTAGATTCAGGCCACTGGGTCTTGTCACACATAGCAGGGATTAGTTGGCCATAAGCTGCCCTAAACTTGTCAATGGAGTAATACGAGTCCACATAATTCTGTATATGTGCATTGACAAGTGATGTGATGAATGCTAGAGCATGCTTGCAAGGAAGGCCGGAAACTTGCCATTGTCTACAAGAACATGTGTTGTCATGCAAGTTGACGACAAACCTAAACCCGCTGCCTCCCAATTGAGTAACTTCAGCAACTTCTTCCGAGCTTTCTACCACCTCCAAGTTTAACTCTCTACTCATTGCATTCAACTTCTTCATTATGTGGGGCAAAATTAATAAGCCAGCTAACTTCTTTGCTACTTTTCTCCTTCGATTCCACATGATCATAATCATCTGCCTAAGCTTGTCCATTAAGTCATCCAAGTTCAAGGACTTGTGGTGCTTAATCCATTTATTGAAGCACTCTGCCGGGTTGTTGGTTACATAGTCCACCTTACAAATGGTTGAGAACTGACTCCTAGTCCACAACCTAGTGTGCCACTTCCTAAGATATGTGGTTGTCACTGGCTTTGCTCTGCATTGCAACCCAATTTTTCTCAAATATATACTTGTTCCATGAGTAAGCAGCCCAAAGATGGTCATAAAATACCTTTCCGTGATACTTTTTCTTGAAGTTTGACACCAAGTGAAACATGCATTCCCTATGTTCTACCTCCGAAAACTTCCTTTACCCCTATCATCACCGCCTGCCCAGCATCAGTGCTTATGGCTAAACCCCTTGGCGATCCTATGGCTTGCCTAAGCAATTGCATGAACCAGATCCAGTTCTCATTTGTTTCGGAATCAAAAATTCCAAAACAAAGTGGATACATCCAATTATGGCCATCTACAGTAGTAGCATCGCTAGCTGCCCCTTAAACCTGCCTGTTAAGAATGTGCTATCTACTGCCAAGTACGGTCTGCAACCACTAAGGAATCCATCTATGCAAGGTTTCAAAGCAAAGAAGAACCTTCTAAACCTGATTTTTTTTCTTTTATAGTGTAATGATCAATCTGCACTATGCTACCAGGGCAAGAGATTTCAACTTGTGCTTTAAACCTATACAAATTGTCAAAGTTGCTATCCCAATCACCATATAGTTCTTTCAGAGCTAGCTTCTTACCCATATATACCCTCTTGTAGTGGATGTCAACCTTGTGGTGTTCTTTAATCTTTTATGCAATGCCTTCGCTCCGAGAGTAGCATCTTCAATCAGCCAATCCTTCACCTTATCACATATCCAAAACTTGGTTGCATTCTTCATCTTCTTTTTCCTTCTTGTACTAGAGCAATCATGACCACATGGGTTTTTCTTCACCTTAAAAAGAGAGATAGAGGTAATTAGCTAAAAACACTTGACAATTATGCAATAAATGTTCACAAATGAATAGAGTTAAACAATTACCATTACAGTACACTTATCCTCCGTCGTAGAAGCATGTACCCTCCATGGACAATTATCGACATCTCGTCTTGAACAATAGCCCCTAAACCGATGAGGTGTACTATACTCGGTGTTATACTCAAATTCATGTTTGATTGCATGTCGAGAAAGTGCCAACTTGAACTCTTTCATGCTGGGATATGTAAAGCCTTTTGTCATTGGAGGGTCTAATTTGTCATACTCTACATGTGGAGTATGCTCGCCTCATGGAACTCCTCATCCTCCTCTACTTCATCATCCTCTACTTCAGACTCCCCTACTTCATCGTCCTCTACTTCAGACACCTCTACTTCATCATCCTTTTCTTTATTACGACAAAGAACCACATCTAAGGGCATAGGTTCGTCCACTTCATACATATTCTCCTCATCAACACCAACATGCTCATTCTCAGGTCTTGGGTTGCGAAGGTAAGTATCATCCTCAGGTTCTATATTGCTGTTAGGTTCATCCCACTCGGTGATAGGCTCATATGGTTCCGAGGGATCACAATATGCAATAATCATATGCAGCACCTTTGTCTCCGAGTGTTTTTCAAACATAATCATCAAATCTTGGTCAGATTTTACTTCTGGACAGTTTTTAAGAGCATAGTCATAATATTGCACATGTGCAACTTCCAAATAACGCGCGGTAGTCTTGCTCTACAATTGACTCGACCAAATCCTTATAATTTGTCAAGTCACAATCAATGACCTTCTCAAAACAAAAACATCTTATGTCCTTTTGAGCTTTCTTTGGATTGCCAAACAATTTAATTTTGAGCAAATAACTCGAATTTGGATCCATCCTGTGAATTAAAAAGACAACTTTAAACTTTGCTTTAAACCTATGCATGAGTATTGCTAGACAATCTGATCATTAACCGAAATTAAGTGAAAAGACCTCTTCCTCAAATACACAAATACACAAACTAGCACACTCTATGCATGATAATTGCTACTAGATGGACTGGCCCTTACCCATCTGGACACGCCCATGTTGTTGGCGGCAACTGAGTACCGCCCTGGCCTGAAGCTGCTGCCAAGAACGACCCAGCCGTGCCCTCGCTGAAGACCCCAGCCACTGCTGCGCCCTGGCCCGAGCCAGCTGCAGCCGAGCCACCGGCCAGGCCCGAGCTAGCTGTAGCCGAGTTCCGGCCTGGCCTGATGCTGGCTCAACCCCACCGCAGCCCGAGGCTAGCCCAACGCCCTGGATTGACCTGACCTCAGCCCCGCCGGCGCCATCGGCAAGCTCGTCCGCAGCCGCGCCATGGCCGTCGTCCGCGGCGCCGTCTCCATCCGCAGAACTGCCTCCATCCATAGCCCTCCGCTGCCGCAATCGCCGCCGCTAGGTCTGGGAGGTTTGCCGCCGCCGCCGCCTCTAGGGTTGGGAAGAAAGGGGATGAGAAGGAGAAGTCGGGTCGGGAGAGAACAGAGAGACCGGTTTGGTCTCTATTTTTTCTTTTTCCTCAAAGGGTTAATTTCGTCCAACGAGAAAATACTGACATCAGTCAATCCAGATCTTAACGGCATATGCTAACGGACTTGACGGAAGTGTTAGAAAGGGGAAAAAATTTACACTTGGTGTTATTTAGAGAAGAAAATTTATTGGAGTGTTAAATAGGGAACCAATATTTAAAACAGTGTTATATAAAGAATTTTCTCTTTAACTTTATATATTATCCTCTAGTCAATCGATCCATCCATCCGTATAATGTTGTCCTACTCAGTTATGCATGCATATGATGCTCTGAAGTGTGACATATGATGCTCTGAAGTGTATCTCATTAAGTGGGATCAATCAAGTGTGACATATGATCCATTCAGCTGCAAGTGTATGCCATGTAGGATCGTTCACGCATCGGGCGCTAGTATGTCGTGTGTATAGCAGCCCTCATCTCGTTAAGTGGGATCCCACTTATTCCCACCTAATATGCGCTAGTTTTGATGGGACGTCCACTTCTTTTTCACCAAGCCGTGTTGGGACTAGGTGGATCAAGGTGGGATTCCCAGGAACCGTCCCACTTGCAGCGTGAGAGTAGTCCAAACAACTATAGAACGATTGGTCTGAATAGCAAGGGTAGTCCAAACAACTGAACATAGCCCAGGTGGTACAGTACAGCTCTGAAATACATCCTCTTCGTCATCTACCAAATCCCCTACATCACACGGCCATGTGTCGAGGTGCCCACTAATAAGTTGACTGGATGAGAGGAGAAGGGAAGGAGAGAGGGTTACCTCAGAGGTCGGGCCTCGCCCGTCCCACACGGGCGAGGGGAGAAGAGGGGCGGCCGGAGGAGCAGCGCGCCGGCAACGGGCAGGCCGGAGGAGCAGGGGACGCTAGCAGACGACTTCGAGCCCTCCTACCGCGGCCTTGCTGCTTCTCCTTTATGTGCTACCCGCAAAGCCGCCCGCTCCAATCCGTCGCCGCCTTCCCGCTGCTCCATGATCCGTCACCGCCTTTCCGCCGCTTCCCTCTCCGTCTGCCTTCAAGCCTTTGCGCTCAGCGAGAGGAGATTGGATGATTGACTTGTGTCAGACAGACCTAGATCGATCCGTACTTGAAGGAAAATATCAATCTAGATCAGGAGCCTATAATAGATACAATTTGCAACCAATACATGGCAACATATAAGATATATGTTGCACCACGGCAGGGTCACAAGTTGCAAGTCTGCAACGCGTATGTTACACCGCTTATATGCGTATCTACTGTGAATTTTGCAACAAACAGTCAAAACGATGTAGAATATGTGTTGCTTTATAGGGGGTATTCTTGTAGTGGACTTAGAATCATCCGGATCAGTGTCAAAGCTAGCATCGACGTAACCATTTACGATGAGCTCTTTGTCACCTCCATAGACGAGAAACATATCCTTAGTTCTTTTCAGATACTTTAGGATGTTCTTGACCGCTGTCCAGTGATCCACTCTGCATTACTTTGGTACCTCCACCCGCCAAACTTATAGCAAGGCACACATCAGTGCAGTACACAAAGATAGCATACATGATAGAACCTATGGCTGAGGCATAGGGAATGACTTTCATTTTCTCTGTATCACTACTGGAATCAGGATCTTTGCCGTCAGCTAGCTGATGGCAAAGAATCTCTTTGCCATCAGCTAAAGGAAAGCTGACGGCAAAGATCATGTTTGCCGTCAGCCAGCTCTTTGCAGTCAGCTAGCGGACGTCATAAAAGCTTTGCTGTGCGCTAGCAGACGGCAAAGAGGGAGGGTGGCCCACTAGCGAGAACCACCTAACGACCACTTCCTTTGCCGCCCGCTAGCGGACGACAAAGCATCTTTGCCGTCAGCTAGCAGCCGGCAAAGAAAGTGGCCAAACTAACATCCGTTAACTAGGCTCTTTGCCGTCTGCTAGCAGACGGCAAAGAGCCGTGACCTAACTAAAAAGCGGGCCAACGCCCGCACCCATGCCCCACCACTCTCTGTCCCCTTCCTCTCTCTGCCCCGTGCCCGAGCCGCCGCCGCCCTACACCGCCTCACACACTGTCGCCGCCCGCCAGCCCTTCGCCACGCCGCCCGGCGACCCCTCCTCCACCCGCACCACCCCGTCGTGCCGCCGCCCGCCCGCCCCGTGCCGTGAAGGAAATATGCCATAGAGGCAATAATAAAGTTTTTATTTATATTTCCTTATATCGTGACAAATTTTTATTATTCATGCTAGAATTGTATTAACCGGAAACTTGATACATGTGTGGATACATAGACAAAACAAGGTGTCCCTAGTATGCCTCTACTCGATTAGCTCGTTAAGCAAAGATGGTTAAGTTTCCTAACCATAGACATGAGTTGTCATTTGATGAACGGGATCACATCATTAGAGAATGATGTGATGGACAAGACCCGTCCGTTAGCTTAGCATTATGATCGATAAGTTTTATTGCTATTGCTTTCTTCATGACTTACACATATTCCTTTGACTATGAGATTATGCAACTCCCAAATACCGGAGGGACACTTAGTGTGCTATCAAACGTCACAACGTAATTGGGTGATTATAAAGATGCTCTACAGGTGTCTCCGAAGGTGTTTGTTGGGTTGGCATAAATCGAGATTAGGATTTGTCACTCTGTGTTTTGGAGAGTTATCTCTGGGCCCTCTCGTTAATACACATCACTATAAGCCTTGCAAGCAATGTGATTAATGAGTTAGTTGCGGGATGATGCATTACGGAATGAGTAAAGAGACTTTCCGATAACGAGATTGAACTAGGTATGATGATACCGACGATCGAATCTTGGGCAAGTAACATACCGATGACAAAGGGAATAATGTATGTTGTTATGCGGTTTGACCGATAAAGATCTTCCTAGAATATGTAGGAATCAATATGAGCATCCAGGTTCCGCCGTTGGTTATTGACCGGAGATGTGTCTCGGTCATGTCTACATAGTTCTCGAACCCGTAGGGTCCGCACGCTTAACATTCGATGACGATTTGTGTTAAAGAGTGATGTGATTTGATGACCGAAGATTGTTCGGAGTCCCGGATGAGATCACGGACATGACGAGGAGTGTCAAAATGGTCGAGACGTAAAGATTCATATACTGAAAGGCTATATTCGGACATCGGAAAGGTTCGGAGTGATTTGGGTATTTCTCGGAGTACCGGGGAGTTACGTGAATTCGGCGGAGGAAGTATTGGGCCTCATGGGCCTAGTGGTGAAAGACAGAAGGCATGCCAAGGAGTGGCGCACGCCCCCTAGCCCAAACCGAATTGGACTAGGGGGGCGGGCCCCCTTTCCTTCTCTTCTCCCCTCTCCTTCCTTCTTCTCCTTGTTGCACTAGGAAAGGGGGGAGTTTATTCCTACTTGGAGTAGGACTCCCCCCTTGGGCGCGCCTCCTCTTGGCCAGCCTCCTCCTCCCTCCCTCCTTTATATACGTGGGGAGGGGGGCACCCAAAGACACACAAGTTGATCTCTTAGCCGGGTGCGGTGCCCCCTCCACAGTTACACACCTCGGTCATATCGTCGTAGTGTTTAGGTGAAGCCCTGCGCCGGTAACATCATCATCACCGTCGCCACGCCGTCGTGCCGACGGAACTCTCCCTTGACCTCAACTGGATCAAGAGTTCGTGGGACGCCATCGAGCTGAACGTGTGCTGAACACGGAGGTGCCGTATGTTCGGTACTTGGATCGGTCAGATCGTGAAGACGTTCAACTACATGAACCGCGTTACTAAACGCTTCCGCTTTTGGTCTACGAGTGTATGTGGACACACTCTCCCCGCTCGTTCCTATGCCTTTCCTAGATAGATCTTGCGTGATTGTAGGTAATTTTTTGAAATACTACATTCCCCAATAGTGGCATCCGAGCCAGGTCTATGCGTAGATGTTATATGCACGAGTATAACACAAAGGAGTTGAGGGCGTGGGTGTATACATATTTCTTGCCGTTACTAGTTTTTACTTGGTTCAGCAGTATTGTGAGATGAAGCGGCCTGGACCGACATTACGCGTATGCTTACGCGAGACTGGTTTCACCGTTTCGAGCACTCATTGCTTAAAGGTGACTGGCGGGTGTCTGTCTCTCTCACTTTAGTTGAGCCGATTTCAATGAAGAGGGTTCTTTTAGAAGATCAAAAAGCAATCACTACACTACGTTGTGGTTTTGCTTAAGTAAGAATCGGTTCTTCTAAATACGTAGCAGCCATGTAAAACTTGCAACAACAAAGTAGAGGACGTCAAACTTGTTTTTGCAGGGTATGTTGTGATGTGATATGGTCAAGACGCGATGAGATATAAATTGTTGTATGAGATGATCATGGTTTGTAAAGTTATCGGCAACTGGCAGGAGCCTTATGGTTGTCACTTTATTGTATGAAATGCAATCGCCATGTAATTGCTTTACTTTATCACTAAGCGATAGCGATAGTCGTGGAAGCAACATTGGCGAGACGACAACGACGCTACGATGAAGATCAACGTGTCGCGCCGGTGACGATGGAGATCATGACGATGCTTCGGTGATGGAGATCATGAGCACAAGATGATGATGGCCATATCATGTCACATATTTTAATTGCATGTGATGTTTATCTTTTATGCATCTTATTTTGCTTAGTACGACGGTAGCATTATAAGATGACCCCTTACTAAATTTCAAGGTATAAGTGTTCTCCCTGAGTATGCACCATTGCTACAGTTCTTCATGCCAAGACACCACGTGATGATCGGGTGTGATAAGCTCTACGTTTACATACAACGGGTGCAAGCCAGTTTTGCACACGCAGCATACCCAGGTTAAACTTGACGAGCCTAGCATATGCAGATATGGCCTCGGAACACTGAGACCGAAAGGTCAAGCGTGAATCATATAATAGATATGATCAACATAGTGATGTTCACCCACTACTAGGAAAATGCTTATAGAAAGAAGTTTACCAGTAGTGTTTGTTTATAACCCCACGCTACTAGTAGTTAGTAGTAGCACTGGCTATAAAGAGCGCTATTGGTATCAGTTAGCAGCAGCGCTTGTTACCTAGCCCCACGCTACTGCTAAGTGTAACACACCACACCCCCTGGTCAAAAAATAGCAGCAACGCCTATCATCCAACCTGCGCTACTGCTAGTTTAGGATCTATAGCGCCTGTTTATCCAAGAGCGCTACTGCTATTTTTTCTATGTATAACATTTTACCAGTAGCATGTGTTGTTGCCCCGCGCTGTATAGCTTAGTTGCCTAGATAGACACAACTCTTTCCTCTCTCTCACTCTCACTCCTCACTCAATCCACCGCGCGCTACCATCAACCCCCGCACGCTGTCGTCCCCCGCGCCGCCTCTCCTCCCTGCGTCGGCCGCCCTCTTGCCCTTGCCCTCCTCCCGCCGCCGCCTCCCCTGGCCGCCCGGCCCCAGCCGGCTCTCATCCCCCTCCTCAAGGCCGCCCTCCTCCACCGAGAGGTACATCCTCCTCCCTCCTTCCTCCTCCTCCCTAGTTTCTTTTGAACCCTAGCAATTTGAAAATTTTAGGTTTTTAATCTTAGTTGTTTAATCATAGGAAAATGTAGTATGAAACCTAGCTAGTTAATCTTAGGATAATGTAGTATGAATCTTAGGATAATGTAGATTTTTAATCTTAGTTGTTTAATCTTAGGTGTTTAATCTTAGTTGTATAATCTTAGGATAATGTAGTATGAATCTTAGGTTAATTTAGTATGAACCCTAGCTAGTTAATCTTAGGATCATATTTTGAACTATCACATTTGTTGTTATTTTTTTAGTAAAAACAATTATTCCTGTTATGTGCAAATTTGAAGTGAATATATGTCATATTTTGAACATGGCACGATCTTAGTTGTTTAACCGAGTGGCCTATGTTTTGCCAGAAATGTCGATTCGTTTACGTTCTGGCAAATTTCAGGCGCTCGATATGTCCTGCTTTTAGCTAAGGTCATGCCGAATTTTGCTAAGTGTTTATTATTTTTGTTTTCATAATTAAGCATTTTGTTCTCGACGTTGATGATGCCTATCCCGCATCCTCGTTGTCGACTCGGTGGAGGACTCCTGCTTGAGCCGAGGGGCCATGTCCGGGACTGGGCTCCGCCGGGCTGGTACTGGGTTGTGCTACCTTCTGGTGAGCGCACCTTAGTGAGGACCCAGCCTGTCGTTGACCCGGAGCTTCTTTGGTGGCGGTCACGTGGGCCTGCATCAGTGCAGAGGCTTGAGTCCCCCGCGCAGGTGGTACAACACCGTGTCATGGAGGAGGACGCGCACGTCCAGCGCTACATGGTTGCGTTGGCGGACATCGCGTTCTCCAATACCTGGCAGATTCTTTGAGGATCTCACCGGAGCTATGATCCGGTGATGGTTCCTTCTCTTTGGGTGTCCACCGCAGCCCACTGAACCTACAGGAGCTATTATTCGAGATGTATTAGTGATATTATATGATGATCTTTGCTACAAACTACTATATATGTATTCGATGATGGATTATTAATTACCTATTAGTTATTTCCTTATTGAATGCAAAAGATGAGCGCGGTCTGTGCTACAAACTACTATATATGTATTCGATGATGAATTATATGATGATCTTTGCTATAAACTAGGTTCGATGATGATCTTTGCTACAAACTACTACAAACTACAAATTTTAGGTGTTTTAGTTGTTATATGATGATCTTTGCTACAAACTACTATATATGTATTCGATGATGGATTATTAATTACCTATTAGGAAATGACCGACGATGAAAGGGAATTCGCTATGTGCGACTACTGCGAAGATGAGCGCGGTCTGTGCGACAGGCCTCACCTGGTAGAAGGTCGGCGCTTCAGCATCAAGCTCCAAGAGACCTTCTATGTTGAAAGTGGTTCGCAACAACGACAAGTGTTTTTTGTTATTTTCTGCACGACTTCTCTGCTTCTTCAACATGTAATTTCCGTCTTTTACAATTCAACTAGTTTATCCCATGCCATGCAAGACGCTATGTCTTGGAGAAGATGGGTTTTGAAGATCATGAAAGCATGGAGACAAACATAATTCAACTAAGGACCCATCATGGTTATGATTTTGCTGTAAATCTATACAATTCCGTGTACTCATCCAATTTTGGTAGCCCGAATTGGGAAGCACTTTGCAAGGCGTATGATTTTCATGAGGGTATGCTTCTCACCTTCGATCTTGGTGATCCTGACATCGACGAAAAGAATATGACCATTTGGGTCCTTGTTGACACGCTTCCAGTTCTACCATTGTGTGAGTTTCTCAAACATATTTATTAAGTAATTTATAATGTTTATTTCAAAATAGTTGACAACTTATTTCCATTGACAGCTTATTTTCATTCTTCAAAAAATGTATGGAAGATGGTAGACAGAACCTACTACTACAATGATGAAGCACAATTAACTTATAAGGAGAAAGATGGTCTTATCACATTTCTTACTAATCTTGAGAATTACAATAGCTATTATCTAATTCCTCAAAATTATGGTGAATATGTGCCACTAGTGCACGCGGTGTGCTACGGTAACATCAATGGAGATAGCATGGTAAGGTTTTCTACTATTACGACATCCGTGCATCTTTTGCATAAATTCTTCTAAAACTAAACTACATTGCTAACTACAAAGTTATTACTATGTTTTTGAATAGAAAATCCCGATGGATTTTGTGCCTCAGCTGATGTTGCCGAGAGGTCGCGTTGATGTTATGAGCTTACAGCCACCACGGCCAGGTCAGCCGCAGTATCCACATCACTCCTGTCCATACCGGATTTCTAAAAGCAAGGAAGCCATGATAATAAATGATTGGAAAAAATGTTTCGACCATATAGAGAGCTACTTGGAAGCAACAGCATGCGTAGGCCAAGACTTGGAGACAGGATGATCTCCGTTCTTCATTATGGAGAGTCCATTTTCCTTAATGGAGAGTCAATGCCTATCTTGTTTCATGATATTTTACCTAAGAGAGGGTAGAGTAGGTCCTATGAGAGGAGGAGGTCCTAGGTAGAATGTGTTATTATGTGCTACAATGTGTTAGAGTTGATGATGATGAGGAGGAGTAGTGATTATGACTAGTGACCAACTTTGTAAGGGCATATTTAGCCCTTAGGTGTTTTGGTGATTGATGACGATGCTTTTGTGGACTAATCGTGTGCCTTGAGTTTCTCAGATGCTTCATCACTAGGCACGAGACGATTCGGTGCCCCTCGGAGACTATTGAAGACGGCGTTGTTCTACGTTTCTTTTTGGTGGATTTGAGTCGTAGGAGAGCCGTACTATTAAGAGGGGGTCCGCGTCGGAAAGGTTTGGGTGGAATCAACACGTACTCTTGTCCTACCTTTCCTTGCACTTTGGAGCGTCTTTCCGTTATCATAGTTGTGCACAATCCGACGGCTACTGCTGTACTTGCGGTAGTACTGCTCTAGGGAACGGTAGTACTGCTCTAGGGAGCGGTAGTACTGCTCTAGGGAGCGGTAGTACCGCAAGCACCTGCGGTAGTACCGCTGGGGGTCATGGTAGTACCGCTCCCCTGGAGCCTTAGTACTGCATCTCCCAGGCCTAGTGCTGCTCCGGTACGGTAGTAGGAGTGGATGTAATTTTTTACATCCGCGCCCACACGGTAGTACCGCTCGTCATGCGCGGTAGTACCGCGGGAGGCCACGGTAGTACCGCTCTCCTGGAGCCGTAGTACCGTGGCCCTCATACCCTGTACCGTTGCGCCGCGGTAGTAGGAGCGGATGTAATTTTTACATCCGCGCCTCAACGGTAGTAATCAACCTCGTCTTGTGATAGTACCGCGTCGGGTTTTGCACTCTTTCATTTTCAGCGGAAGTAGGCACGGATGTAATTTATTTCATCCGCGCTCTTAAATGGTTGTGGCTTACCCGCCTTGTGGTAGTACTTTGCAAGGGGAGCGGTAGTACCGCCATGAGCGGTAGTAATCGCTACCAACAAAGCTAGTCCCGGCCTCTGCTGCTGCCGCGGTAGTACAGTGGTCCTCCACGATAGTACCGCATGGCCGCGCGGTAGTACCACGCTTCTGGAGCGGTAGTATCGCGTATCGCGGGCTGAACTTGAAGATAACGGTTGGATCTTTTCCACGACTATAAAAGGTGTGTCTCCTACCTCTAGTTGACCACCTCTTCCATCTCTAAGGTCCATTGTTGGTCCAAGCTCCATTTTAGCCCGATCTCTCTCCCTAGCCAATCAAACTTTTTGATTTGCTCGGGATTGGGTGACAAGGGCCCGATCTACACTTCCACCAAGAGACATTTGATTCCCCCCACTTATCCCTTTCGGATCTTGTTACTCTTGGGTGTTTGAGCACCCTAGACAGTTGAGGTCACCGCGGAGCCATATTCCATTGTGGTGAAGCTTCATGGTGTCGTTGGGAGCCTCCAATTAAGTTGTGGAGATTGCCCCAACCTTGTTTGTAAAGGTTCGGTTGCCGCCTTCAAGGGCACCAATAGTGGAATCACGGCATCTTGCATTGTGCGAGGCGTGAGGAGATTACGGTGGCCCTAGTGGCTTCTTGGGAGCATTGTGCCTCCACACCGCTCTAACGGAGACGTACTTCCCTTCAAAAGGAAGGAACTTCGGTAACACATCCTCGTCTCCAACGGCTCCACTCTTGGTTATCCTATCCCTTTACTTGTGCAAGCTTATTTGTGTTTCTATCTTTGCTTGCTCATGTGCTTGTGTTGATTGCATCATATAGGTTGTTCACCTAGTTGCACATCTAGACAACCTTTATTATTGCAAAGTTTAAATTGGTAAATAAAAGCTTAAAAATTGTTAGTTGCCTATTCACCCCCCTCTAGTCAACCATATCGGTCCTTTCAATTGGTATCAGAGCCTCGTCTCTTTTTAAGGACTTTACCGTCCGAAGAGTATGGTTGACGTCGTAGATGATATGGGAGAGCACTCCGGTGCAAATCCGATATCATCTACGGGAGATGGGGGTAACTCGATCTCTCGTGAGGAATTCAATGTGGCGTTGGACACATTGAAAACCTCCATGACGACCGAGGTCAAGGACATGTTTAAGGAATTCCTAGAAGGGCTTAAACTTTCCACCGCACCCGTGAAAGTGGGTGATCCCGCCAACACGGGAACGGATGCTAACTCCGATAAGGGGGAAGCAACTAGTGAGAAAGCCTCATCGTCTAGTGGTAAGAATGGCACCGGCATCTTCGCCCATGTGCAACCTCCTCCCGTTTATGGTGGACCGATTCCTTCCACTCATTTGAATCATGCTGGTCCACCTCCTAAGATTGATAAAAAGGAGGATTTTGATTCTTGGGTTTATCGTTTTAAGCGTCATTTAAATCATGTGAACAATAACCTTTGGAGAATCATTGAAGAAGGTTTCTATCCACATGACCCGAGCAACTTCTCTCCTAGAGAAGTCGTGGACCATCAATTCAATGAGAATGCTCTCTTCATCATCCAAGAAGCAATCCTTCCCGAAGACCTCCCTCATCTCCGGCCCTTCTCCCTTGCCAAAGATGCTTGGCACAAGGTGGTTTCCCTTTATCGAGGAAGCGCAAGCATTCAACGTTCCAATTATGAAGTGGTGCAAGATGAAGCCGATGAGTTTGCAATGAAAGAAGAAGAAGAACCTCGTGAGCTCTATCAGAGAGTAACCAAGCTTGCAGTCTCCCTCCGGGATCATGGAAGTAAGGACACGGATGACAACTGGATCAAGCACAAAATTCCTCAAGGCAATGATGCCCTACCACAAAGCCATGTCCTCCGTCATCCGTCAACGGCCGGACTTCCACACCCTGTCCTCAAGTGATGTGTTGGATGAGTTTGTGGCTATGAGCATATTGGACAAGACCACCGACAATGCGGTGCTTCGCTCCCAAAGAGCAAAGAAACCCAACCTCGCTTTGAAGGCCAAGATTTGTGTCGAAGAAGATGGAGAGGACGAAGAAGAAGAGAGCAACCTCGAAGATAATGGCATGACTATCATGAACACATGGCCCTTGCTTCAAGGCAATTTTGGAGCAAGAAGAACTCAAGGCCCAACTTCAACAAGAGCAACTCAAGTGGCGCAAAGGGCAAGCAACGAGTGAGGACTTGCTTCAATTATGGCAATGTAAGTCACTTTGTTGCGGAGTGCTCATATGAGAAGAGGGAAGACAATGGTGGCAAGCTCATCCGTAAGGACAAGGCCAAGTCCTTCCCCAACAAGAGCAACTTCACCAAGAAGGCTCCTCACAAAGCTTTGGTGGTTCAAGAAGAGTACAATGAGGATGATGATGATGATGAAGATGGTGAGTCGGTTGCCATGGCCTCCGTTGCCATTGCAACGACTCCTCGGGTGTCTCTCTTTGATTCACCCAATGAAAGCATCACCGCCAAGTGCCTCATGGCTAAAGCCACCAACAAGGTAACCCCCAACATCAAAACTACCATCATCAATCATTCTTCTTTGACGGATTGCATTGATGAACATGAGGGGACTAATGTGGAGGAGAATGAGTTTGAGACCTTTATGGGTAAACTCAAGGGCAAATCCAAGAAGCACTTCGTTGCTCTCTTGGAACAACTTGGTGAAGCCAATGACATGATCGAGGCTCATGAAGAAACCATCTCTAAGATGGAAGGGCATAGTCGTGACTATGCCGATGAGATTTCGGATCTTTCCAATGCTCTTGAGGAAGAGCGTGGTCTTCGTTTGGCTCTTGAGGAGTCATACAACAATGATCATGCTAAATTAAAGAAAGATCTTGATCCTTCTCTTGTTGTGTCTCGTGTGCTTAGCTCCGAGAAGGCAAAGCTTGGAGTTGATCTTCCTAGACTCAACGGGGAGTTTGACATTCTCGACAAGGCTCACAGAGTCTTGAAGGGTGCTCATGCTAGTCTCAAAGAGTCTCATGATCAACTCCAAGTGAAGCTAACCAAGGAGAAAGCCACCTTTCCTCATATGGTATTGATTGATAATGCAAATGCTACTAACCCTTGTTGTGAGCATGTGCATCTTGTTGAGGAGAATGCTAAGTTGAAGGAGCAACTTGAAAAAGGCCTTGTCACATGCATACAAGGTGAGAAGAACCTTAACGACCTTTTGAGTAATCAAAAGGAAGTTGTGGCCAAGGAGGGGATTGGGTTCGCGCCCAAGCCCAAGAGCAAGAAGAAGAATGACAAGACCAAGCAACCTCCTCCTCTCAAGCAAACTTTTGTGAGGGAGGGAGAGGGTGCTTCCAAGAAGAAGAAGAACCATGCAAAGTGTGGCAATGACAAGAAGGCCAACGCCACCCCTCCGAACATAGCCGGCGACTTTAACCCCTGTTATGTGTTGTGACGTGCTAGTGATGGGCATGTCTATGCTAAATTTGTTGGTTCTTCTTATGAGTACATTGAATGGTCTATTTGGGTTCCTAGGACCCTCGTTACTAACATCAAAGGACCCATTACTAAATGGGTACCTAAAACCAAGCATTGATTTCTTGTAGGTGTTTGCTTCCGGGGGATCATGGTTGCTCGATAGTGGAGCAACAAATCATATGACCGGAGCAAGGACTTGGTGGTGGATGTGCAAAAGATCCCATCTATGCCCACCAATGTCGAGTGGGGTGATGCCTCACATTCTAAGGTATTGGGTCTTGGCAAGGTTGTCGCTTTCTCATGATCTAACGATCGAGAAAGTCATGCTTGTTGAGTCCCTTGCATACAATTTGCTTTCCGTTCATCAACTTGCACTCATGGGCTTTGCCACCTTCTTTAACATTGATACCGTGGCCCTCTTGTGGAGCAAGACTCTTAAAGTAGCCTTTGTTGGGCATGTCGAGAATGGTCTGTATGTGATAAACTTTTCGAAGCGACCCACTAAGACCGCGACATGCCTAATGGCTAAAGTTGACGTGGGATGGCTTTGGCATCGCCGTTTAGCCCACGTCAATATGAGATCTTTGTAAAGTCTTCTCAAGGGGGACCATGTCCGTGGACTAACAAATGTTAGTTTTGCCAAAGATCGTGCTTGAAGTGCTTGTATCGAAGGAAAGCTTCATGAAATGGCTCACCCTCCCACGACTATCATCTACTCGAAGAGACCCTTGGAGCTCCTGCACCACAATTTGCAAATACTATCCGGACTAAGTTCATGATAAATTAAAGTTCAATTAATCAAATTACTTAAGAACTCCCACTTAGATAGACATCCCTCAAGTCATCTAAATGATCATGTGATCCATATCAACTAAACCATGTCTGATCATCATGTGAGATGGAGTAGTTTTCAATGGTGAACATATCTATGTTGATCATATCTACTATATGATTCACGTTCGACCTTTCGGTCTCAGTGTTCCGAGGCCATATCTGCATATGCTAGGCTCGTCAAGTTTAACCCGAGTATTCTCAAGGCAAAACTGACTTGCACCCGTTGTATGTGAACGTAGAGCTTATCACACCCGATCATCACATGGTGTCTCGGCACGACGAACTGTAACAATGGTGCATACTCAGGGAGAACACTTATATCATGAAATTTAGTGAGGGATCATCATATAATGCTACCGCCGTACTAAGCAAAATAAGATGCATAAAAGATAAACATCACATGCAATCAAAATATGTGACATGATATGGCCATCATCATCTTGTGCCTTTGATCTCCATCACCAAAGCACCGTCATGATCTCCATCGTCACGGGCTTGACACCCGGATCTCCATCGTAGCATCATTGTCGTCTCGCCAACTATTGCTTCTACGACTATTGCTACCACTTAGTGATAAAGTAAAGCAATTACATGGCGATTGCATTTCATACAATAAAGCGACAACCATAAGGCTCCTGCCAGTTGCCGATAACTTTTACAAAACATGATCATCTTATACAACAATTTATATCTCATCACGTCTTCACCATATCACATCACAACATGCCTTGCAAAAAAAAACAAGTTAGACGTCCTCTACTTTGTTGTTGCAAGTTTTACATGGCTGCTACGGGCTTCTAGCAAGAACCGTTCTTACCTACGCATCAAAACCACAATGATTTTCGTCAAGTGTGTTGTTTTAACCTTCAACAAGGATCGGCCGTAGTCAAACTTGATTCAACTAAAGTTGGAAAAACAGACACCCGCCAGCCACCTGTGTGCGAAGCATGTCGGTAGAACCAGTCTCATGAACGCGGTCATGTAATGTCAGTCCGGGCCGCTTCATCCAACAATACCGTCGATTCAAAGTAATACGTTGGTGGTAAGCAGTATGACTATTATCGCCCACAACTCATTGTGTACTACACATGCATATAACATCTATGCATAAACCTGGCTCTGATACCACTGTTGGGGAACATAGTATTTCAAAAAAAATCCTACGGTCACGCTAGATCTATCTAGGAGAAGCATACCAATGATCGGGGAGAGTGTGTCCATGTACCCTCATAGACCGAAAGCAGAAGCGTTTAGTAACGCGGTTGATGTAGTCGAACGTCTTCACGATCCAACCGATCCAAGTACCGAACATACGGCACCTCCGTGTTTAGCACACGTTCAGCACGATGACATCCCACGAGCTCTTGATCCAGTTGAGGCCGAGGGAGAGTCCGTCTGCACGACGGCGTGTTGACGGTGATGATGAAGTTACCGGCAAAGGGCTTCGCCTAAGCACTACGACTATATAACCGAGGTGCGTAACTGTGGAGGGGGCACCGCACACGGCTAAGACAAATCTTGGAGTGCCTTTGGGGTGCCCCCTGCCCACGTATATAAAGGAGGGAGGAAGAGAGGCCGGCCCCCTAGGGGCACACCAAGAGTATGGAGTCCTACTAGGACTTCCAAGTCCTAGTAGGAATCCCTTTCCTTTTTCGGAGTAGGAGAGAAGGAAAGAGGGAAAGAGAGAGGGAGTAGGAAAGGGCAAGGGGGGCGCTGCCCCCTTCCCCTAGTCCAGTTCGGACCCATGGCGGGGCACCATCTCCCCTTTGGCCTGCCTCCTCTTTTCCCGTATGGCCCAATAAAGCCCATTACTTCTCCCAGTGAATTCCCGTAACTCCCCGGTACTCCGAAAAATACCCGAATCACTCGGAACCTTTCCGATGCTGAATATAGCCTTCCAATATATGAATCTTTACCTCTCGACCATTTCGAGACTCCTCATCATGTCTGTGATCTCATCTGGGACTCCGAACAAACTTTGGTCATCAAATCACATAACTCATAATACAAATCTTCATCGAACGTTAAGTGTGCGGACCCTACGGGTTCGAGAACTATGTAGACATGACCGAGACACATCTCCGGTCAATAACCAATAGTGGAACCTAGATGCTCATATTGGCTCCTACATATTGTATGAATCTCTTTCTCGGTCAAATCGCATAACAACATACGTTGTTCCCTTTGTCATCGTTATGTTACTTGCCCGAGATTCGATCCTCGGTATCATCATACCTAGTTCAATCTCGTTACCAGCAAGTGTCTTTACTCGTTCTGTAGTGCATCATCCCACAACTAACTCATTAGTCACATTGCTTGCAAGGCTTATAGTGATGCGCATTACCGAGAGGGCCCAGAGATACCTCTCCAATACTCAGAGTGACAAATTCTAATCTTGATCTATGCCAACTCAACAAACACCATCGGAGATACCTCTAGAGCATCTTTATAATCATCCAGTTACGTTGTGACGTTTGATAGCACACAAGGTGTTCCTACGGTATTCGGGAGTTGCATAATCTCATAGTGAGAGGAACATGTATATGTCATAAACAAAGCAATAGCAATAAACTAAACGATCATAGTGCTAAGCTAACGGATGGGTCTTGTCCATCACATCATTCTCTAATGATGTGATCCCGTTCATCAAACGACAACACATGTCTATGGTTAGGAAACTTAACCATCTTTGATTAATGAGCTAGTCAAGTAGAGGCATACTAGGGACACTCTGTTTTGCCTATGTATCCACACATGTATCCAGCTTCCATTTAATACAATTCTAGCATGAATAATAAACATTTATCATGATATAAGGAAATATAAAATAACAACTTTATTACTGCCTCTACGACATATTTCCTTCACCCTCCATGGGCTACTGTTTATCCAGCCCTCCACCGGCTACTGTTCAACCAGCCCTCCATGGGGTCCTCATCATCCAGCCCTCCACGGGGTCATGTTCATCCACCGCCAACCGACTCGGTCGATCGGGATCCTGTTCATCCAGCGGCAAGACCACGGGGTCCTGTTCATCCAACCCCCCACCAAGAACTGTTCATCCAACCCTCCAACAAGGCTCACTCTTCATCAAGAGGCAGCAAGTTCGATCGGCTACAGTTAGCAGAAGTAGCGAAGGAATCGCTCGATCGGGTTCAGTTAACAGCCAGATCAATCGATCTCTTGGGTTCAGTAACGTGTAGCCTGCAATGCAATCGCTCAGGTTTAGTAGGCGAACGCCTCGCTCGGGTTCTGTTAGAGCCCAATGCCTCGCACCCATGTGTGTACGTGTATGAGAGAAACGCACATCGCTCGGCCCCCGACCACCCACCATAACCGGGAACTCCATGATATTTTCCTCGCCCTCGCTTCTACCACGGTTTTTTCCGTCATGAACGGTCCAAAGAATGTCATGCAGCTGCATCTCCGGCCCGCCCAGGATGAAAAGCCAATTTTCTGTCATGATATTTTGTCATAGAAGTAGGAGCCCACCACATCTATGATGATACCGGGTTTTGTCAGAATTATCATCATAGAAGTGTCATACGCATGACAGAAAAAAATCGTTCGGCCCAAAATGTCACGGATGTGTCTTTTTTAGTGCCCCTCCATCGTTTACTCCCACGGTCATATCTTCGTAGTGCTTAGGCGAAGCCCTGCGCGGATCACTTCACCATCACCTTCACCACGCCGTCGTGCTGACGGAACTCATCTACTTCCTTGACATCTTGCTGGATCAAGAGGACGAGGGACGTCATCGAGCTGAACATGTGCAGAACTCGAAGGTGTCGTACATTCAGTACTTGGTCGGTCGGAGCTAGAAGAAGTTCGACTACATCAACCGCGTTGACAAACGCTTCCGCTTACGGTCTATGAGGGTACGTAGACACATTCTCCCCCTCTCGTTGATATGCATCTCCTAGATAGATCTTGTGTGAGCATAGGAAATTTTTCAAATTGCATGCTATGTTTCGCAACAGTGGCATCTGAGCCAGGTCTATGCGTAGATGATATGCACGAGTAGAACACAAAGAGTTGTGGATGGTGATCGTCATACTTCTTACCACCAATGTCTTATTTTGATTCGGCAGTATTGTTGGATGAAGCGGCCCGGACCAACCTTACATGACCACGTTCATGAGACCGGTTCCACCGATAAACATGCAACTAGTTTTGCATAAAGGTGGCTCGAGGGTGTCTGTTTCTCCTACTTTAGTTGAATCGAATTTGACTGCGGCCAGTCCTTGTTGAAGGTTAAAGCAACAAACTTGATAAATCACCGTTGTGGTTTTGATGCGTAGGTAAGAACTGTTCTTGCTAGAAGCCCGTAGCAGCCACATAAAACTTGCAACAGCAAAGTAGAGGACGTCTAACTTGTTTTTGTAGGGCCGGTGTCAATGGAGATCATCACGATGCTTTGGAGATGGAGATCAAAAGCACAAGATGATGATGGCCATAACATGTCACATATTTTGATTGCAAGTGATGTTTATCTTTTATATGCATCTAATTTTGCTTAGTACGGCGATAGCATTATAAGATGATCCCTTAACTAATTTTCAAGGTATAAGTGTTCTCCTTGAGTATGCACCATTGCGACAGTTTGTCGTGTTGAGACACCACGTGATGATCAGGTGTGATAGACTCTACATTCACATACAATGGGTGCAAGACAATTTTGCACATGCAGAATACTCGGGTTAAACTTGACGAGCCTAGCATGTAAAGACATGGCCTCGGAACACTGGAGACCGAAAGGTCGAACGTGAATCATATAGTAGATATGCTCAACATAGAGATGTTCACCATTGATGACTACTCCGTCTCACGTGATGATCGGACATGGTTTAGTTGATTTGGATCATGTATCATTTAGATGACTTGAGGGATGTCTATCTAAGTGGGACTTCTTAAGTAATTTGATAATTGAACTTAACTTATCATGAACTTAGTCCTGATAGTATTTGCATATCTATGTTGTAGATCAATAGCCCGTGCTACTGTTCCCTTGAATTTTAATGCGTTTCTAGAGAAAGCTAAGTTGAAAGATGATGGTAGAAACTACACAGACTGGGTCCATAACTTGAGGACTATCCTCATTGCCACACAGAAGAATTATGCCCTTGATGCATCGCTAGGTGAAAGGCCTGCTGCAGGAGCAGATGCTGATGTTATGAACGTCTGGCAAGCTTGATCTGATGACTAATTGATAGTTCAGTGTGCCATGCTTTACGGCTTAGAATCGGGAATTCAAAGATGTTCTGAACATCATGGAGCATATGAGATGTTCCAAGAGTTGAAGTTAATATTTCAAGCAAATGCCCGAGTTGAGAGATATGAAGTATCCAACAAGTTCTATAGTTGCAAGATGGAGGAGAATAGTTCTGTCAGTGAACACATACTCAGAATGTCTGGATATCATAATCACTTGACTCAGTTGGGAGTTAATCTTCCAGATGATAGTGTTATTGACAGAGTTCTCCAATCACTTCCACCAAGCTACAAAGGCTTCGTGATGGACTATTATATGCAAGGGATGGAGAAGACAATTCCCGAGCACTTCACAATGCTCAAAGCTGCGGAGGTAGAAATCAAGCAGGAGCATAAAGTGTTGATGGTTAACAAGACCACTAGTTTCAAGAAAAAGGGAAAGGGAAAGAAGGGGAACTTCAAGAAGAATGGCAAGCAAGTTGTCACTCCCGGGAAGAAGCCCAAAGCCTGAAACTGAGTGCTTCTACTGCAAAGAGACTGGTCACTGGAAGCGGAACTGCCCCAAGTATTTTGCGGATAAGAAGCATGCACTACTGCAGGTTGCTGCTAACGCGACACTACAATCAGAGACCCTTCGACGAAACTGTGTGCGATGCATTACTCGCAAACGATGGTGTAAAAAACCGTCAAAAAAGGTGCAAAGCGTTTGCGATGGAGGATGCATCAAACACGGTTCGGATTTTAGTTGCATGTGTGATGCAGGTACGGTTCAGCTCAATTAACTGTTTGTGATGAGGCAACACAAAAGAAATGGGCAGCCAGATGAAGGCGTGTGCGATATACAGCATATAGTTGACTCGGATGAACTGTTTGCGATTAGGCAACACAAAAGAAACGGGCAGCCAGATGAAGGCGTGTGCGATATACAGCATACAGTTCACTCGGATGAACTATTTGTGATTAGGAAACACAAAAGAAACAGGCAGCCAGATGAAGGCGTGTGCGATATATAGCATATGTTTCACTCAGATGAACTGTTTGTGATTAGGCAACACAAAAGAAACGGTCAGCCAGATCAAGGTGTGTGATATATACAACATGCGGTTCACTCGGCCTTGTCGTCAGTGTGTGACGTCTGTGGCAACCGTTCCCTCCCCACTAGCCTCTTCTTGTACCGTGGCAACCGTCCACCGCCTCTTCGCCTTTCCCTCTTGATTTGGAACTCCTGTCACACGCTCTTCCTCCCTCCATTTGCCTTCACCATTTCCTTCTGCCATTGTTCGATCGTCTTCTCCATGGAGGGAACAGGCCGAAAACGACCCCGTTATTCTTGCCCCGATCTGAAAGATGACGTGGTGGAGGAACTCATTGATCGGTGTGACGTCATCACCTAGGCTAGCATGGCAGGTTCATTCAAGACCATTCTCGACTCAACTAATAACATCATTACAAGCAACACAAGGGTCCAGGAGCGGTTTGATCTCCCCTATCTTCTTCGCCGTGACCCTGATCACTGGCATGCTGACGATGGAAGCCTCGCCTTATGCAAGTTGATGTCGCTTGATAATGATATGTGTGATGTTAAGATGCCATCGCTTGAGCGTAAGGCTTGGGTAGGCGCAAATGGAGATTGGGTTGTTTATATTGGGTACAACTGCGAGTGGGAACTGGTGAATGTGTACATTCGTCACCGGGTTCCACTTCCAAAAATCTCAGACTGCCCTGAAGTTGACACACCGGTATTCTACGTACGTTCAAATATGATCATGGTGACTGTTGTCTATGGAAGATAGCAATTTGTCAAGTTCCCAACCGCTCTTGGAATTACACAAACTATGAAGTTGTTGCTATCTTCGACAAGCTTGTTGCCGTCCTTGCTTCCACGACTCGATGGATATTGCTCAAAAATCATTTTTTGTACACGGATGAGTACTGTGATGCAATTCAATACGAGGGTCTTGTGTTTGCTGCCACCACTCATGGCACAGTTTTTTGCATGGAATCGTTATGGTTTTGGTACGTTTGTCTTCCAGCGTAATTATAATTGTTTCATCCACATGCATGTGGGTTAGCTATCTAGTTTCCCTTTACTAATTAACCTTCTTGTGTTTCCAAGGTCCTGTGAACATTCCACCACCTATACGTGAAAAAAATTATAACCAAGGGGGAGATGACGATGGTGAGGATCACGAGCATGAGGACGAGCAGGACCCATATACTCAGTGGCGCCTCACAACTTACTTTGATGGATCACCTCTTCTTGTCTATATACAAGGCACTGCTGATGTTAGTAAAGAAGCAGGTGTTGTATCGCATGGTCGCACTCTCTGGACCTATTCCAACATCCGTTGCAGGGTATTCGGGATGGATACTAGTGTGCTAGCGCCAACACCTTCTCCCTGGTTCAGTATTGATAGTCTTGGAGAAAACTCGCTCTTCCTTGGACAAAACTATCCAATGATGGTGAAAGGCGATCCAGCCGCTGTTGACACAACGTTACTACAATTTATGAGGAGCAACTGTATCTATACCTCGGACATTGCTATGTTTCCCTACCGTGGCTATAACAATATGGGTATTGAAATAGGTCGCTTCAGCCTGGATGATCAGTCCTGCGTTGGTCTCGAGATTGACAGTAGCTGGCCCTTCCCAGAGAATCACTTCTGGTTCAAAGCAAGCGTTTCCAACGCCGACGAGTGGTTGAGCTGAACTTCATTTCATCACTTTCTTATTTGTTGTGTGAGAAAAACTTTACTTTGCTAGAATGTTTTGTTGGAAATGATCTATAATCCAACATGTATCCTCGTTGTCGTTGTGGATTGATGACTTGTATGTAATCAATGGTACATTTGCATATGAGTCCATCAACTCACGCTTGCTAGTGGTGTCCATATGAACAATGCTAGTGATTTTAGTTGCAAAAATTAGATAGTGCCAGTGATTTTTAGCTACATATTTTGACAAATCGCAGTGTTACAAGGTTGACAAATGGCAATGTTACTAGATAAACAAATGTCAATCTTTCCAGTTTGATAAATGGCAGCATGCCCAATATGACAGATGCAAATCTTACCCAATTGTTTCTACGTGGTTACACACGGGTCATCCAAAACAACCGTTTGCATTGAAGGGATGCACAAATCATGCACTGCGAACGAAGACCATAGTTATCACTTTGCATACGAGTGTTCTATCTAAAACATTTGCGATCAAGAGTTGCGGAAATCCTGCTCGGCACATTTTCCCTTGGCTTCCTGGGGAAGCTGCCGGTTTGCATAAGGGTGTTCTAACTAAAACGTTTGTGATGAGTGTTTTATATTTAAAAACCATTGACGTTTTTTTCAAAAGAAAATCGTTTGATAAGTCTGTACATTAAGAGAGAAAAACGCAAGTTCATTCAAACCATATCTTTTATTCAGTCCCACTACGGATTTATATTCATATGATCGAGAATTTGAGATACGGTATTGAACCCCAAAAAACTTATTTCCGACGGCGGCGGAGGCGGTGTGCCGCGCCGTCCTTGTTGTTTTCGTCCTCTGGGACGCCGTTGTTGAAGTCTTCAAGGCAGCACAAAATGTTCTTCACTTGTAAATCAAACATCATGTCGTCGCGCGATCGATGGGCGGGGCGCGGGAGGACGACAACTAGCGCCGCTGAGACGTAGCGGTCGACGGCAGCGTCCCATGCCGCTAAGTGGGGCGTGCGCACAGGCACGGGCGCGGCGGGTGCAGCCAAACGCACGGGAAGCGACGCTGCGGTGGGTGGAGGGGCGCGCATGGGCAGGGCACGGGCGCGGCGGGTGCAGCCAAACGCACGGGAAGCGACGCCATGGTGGGTGGAGGGGCGTGCACGGGCAGGGCACGGGTGCGGCGGGTGCAGCCAAACGCACGGGGGATGGCGCCACGGTGGGTGGAAGGGTGCGCACGGGCACGGGCATGGGCGCTGGCGCTGGCATGTACACGAGCTCGCGTGGGTCCGCGGAGACCTCGCTGACGCCCGTGGCTTCTAGCTCTATGATAGTGCTCGGCGACCAGCCCGTCAATGCTATGGGAATGGTCGCTGGCGCGGGGCGCGGGGATGGGAGCTGGGACGGGAGCGGGGGCATCAACCGCCGCGGCCAACTTGTTCTGGGCCATGTCCATGAGGCCCCATTCCTCCTTATTTTCTATCTCCTCCGGCTCGGAGTCGACTTCACCAAACTTGAAGACTAGCGGCAGATGATCATTCTGCGCCATGGCGTTGGTGGAGGTCTGCGGGAGGGAGGGGAATGGGAGGCTAACAGTAAGGCCGCCTGTATTAAACAACGGCTCGGGCGCAATTAATGGAGAGGAAGGCGGGCGGCCATGGAAGTCAAAGGGCTAGCTTCCCAGTGAGCCTGCGCAGCGGACAACTCGCACGCTTCCCGGTGAGCCTGCGCATTGCAAGACAGCTTGCACGCCTCTCGATGAGCCTGTGCACCGGACTCCGCTCGCACGCCTCCCGTTCAGTCAAGGTCAAGCAGTTGTCCGCACGGCACCTCCTATAGCCATTAAAATGAAGACACGTGGCGTCACGTGAATGGTTAACAGAACGCACACGATTTGAATTATATAAATGTTTGAGATACTAAAGTGGCAGCTATTTTTCAAAATGCCTTTGTTGGCTGTTATTCGAGTGCGCCTTCTCTCAAAATGGACACGAAAAATACCACATCATGTCGGGTGCCATTCCATGATAGCATGCCAAGTTTAATGAATTTTAGACGAATTTTGGATTTATTAGAGCATATGCATGTAGTTCAAATTTGAATTATGCACATAAATGCATTGAAAACTCAATTAATGCATAAACATGTCCAAACAAACCCCGAAAAATCCCAAAATTTGACACAACACTCTTGTTGTTCTATGTTGACATGAGAATTTTATTGAAAGCAATAAGAGGCAATGGATATCGTTTCGTCCCCAAAGGTGGGACGTTCCCTACCGAAACCATCAGGCTAGTTGTGAGAAGCTCTGGTTTGTGGGAAGCATGTCCCCAAACCTGCCCCAAATGGGACAAAAAAATTAACACGGCATGTTGATGCTGCTCCATGATAGCATGCCAAGTTTCATGAATTTCAGACAAGCTTTGGATTTACTAGACTTTAAAAACCAGGTATCTCAATGTTTGTGGCCGAGTGACCATGGAACGGTGTTTGACATTCATTCCCATTTCTTGCATGGGACCTAAGCATGCAACCAAGGGCACAAATTTGAATTTTCAACCAATTTATATGCATTAGAGCATGTGCATGTAGTTCAAATTTGAATTATGCACATAAATGCATTGAAAACTCAATTAATGCATAAAATGTCCAAACGAACCCGAAAAATCCCAAAAATTGACACAACACTCCTGTTATTCTATGTTGACACGAGATTTTTAAAAGCAATAAGAGGCAATGGATATCGTTTCGTCCCCAAAGGTGGCACGTTCCCTACCGAAACCACCGGGCTTGTTGTGGGAAGCTCGTTTGTGAGAAGCTTATACCCAAACCTGCCCCAAATGGGACAAAATTTTACCACGACATGTTGATGTCGCTCCATGATACCATGCCAAGTTTCATGAATTTAAGACGAGTTTTGGATTTACTAGGATTTAAAAACCAGGTATCTCAACGCTTTTGCCGGCAATCAACAAAGGTTCTCGGTGTTTGAAAATTCATTCCCATTTCTTGGATGGGACCTAAGCATGCACCCAAGGACACATATTTGATTTTTCAACCAATTTATATGCACTGGAGCATGTGCATGTAGTTCAAATTTGAATTATGCACATAAATGCATTGAAAACTCAATTAATGCATAAAATGTCCAAACGAACACCGAAAAATCCCAAAAATTGACACTAACACTCCTGTTGTTCTATGTTGACGCGAGAAAATTTTTGAAAGCAATAAGAGGCAATGGATATCGTTTGACCCCAAAGGTGGGACGTTCCCACCGAAACCGTCAGGCTTGTTGTGAGAAGCTCTGGTTTGTGAGAAGCATATCCCCAAACCTGCCCCAAATGGGACAAAAAATTACCACGGCATGTTGATGCCGCTCCATGATAGCATGCCAAGTTTCATGAATTTCAGCCGAGTTTTGGATTTACTAGAATTTAAAAACCAGGTATCTCAATGTTTGCGGCCGAGTGACCGTGGCAGGGTGTTTGACATTCATTCCCATTTCTTGCATGGGACCTAAGCATGCAACCAAGGGCACAAATTTGAATTTTCAACCAATTTATATGCATTAGAGCATGTGCATGTAGTTCAAATTTGAATTATGCACATAAATGCATTGAAAATTCAATTAATGCATAAAAATGTCCAAATGAACCCCAAAAAATTCCAAAACTTGACACACCACTCTTGTTGTTCTATGTTGACACGAGAACTTTTTGAAAGCAATAAGAGGCAACGGATATCGTTTCATCCCCAAAGGTGGCACGTTCCCTACCGAAACCACCACGCTTGTTGTGAGAAGCTCTGGTTTGTGAGAAGCTTATACCCAAACCTGCCTCAAATGGGACAAAAATTTTACCACGACATGTTGATGCGGCTCCATGATACCATGCCAAGTTTCATGAATTTCAGACGAGCTTTGGATTTACTAGAATTTACAAACCAGGTATCTCAACGTTTTGCCACAATCAACAAAGGCTCTGGTGTTTGAAATTCATTCCCATTTCTTGGATGGGACCTAAGCATGCACCCAAGGACACATATTTGATTTTTCAACCAATTTATATGCACTGGAGCATGTGCATGTAGTTCAAATTTGAATTATGCACATAAATGCATTGAAAACTCAATTAATGCATAAAAATGTCCAAACGAACCCCGAAAAATCCCAAAAATTGACACAACACTCCTGTTGTTCTATGTTGACGCTGAGAAAATTTTTGAAAGCAATAAGAGGCAATGGATATCATTTCGACCCCAAAGGTGGGACGTTCCCACCGAAACCATCGAGCTTATTGTGAGAAGCTACGGTTTGTGAGAAGCATATCCCCAAACCTGCCCCAAATGGGACAAAAATTACCACGGCATGTTGATGCCGCTCCATGATAGCATGCCAAGTTTCATGAATTTCAGCCGAGTTTTGGATTTACTAGAATTTAAAACCAAGTATCTCAATGTTTGCGGTAGAGTGACCGTGGCGGTGTTTGACATTCATTCCCATTTCTTGCATGGGACCTAAGCATGCAACCAAGGGCACAAATTTGAATTTTCAACCAATTTATATGCATTAGAGCATGTGCATGTAGTTCAAATTTGAATTATGCACATAAATGCATTGAAAACTCAATTAATGCATAAAATGTCCAAATGAACCCAAAAAATTCCAAAACTTGACACACCACTCTTGTTGTTCTATGTTGACACGAGAACTTTTTGAAAGCAATAAGAGGCAATGGATATCGTTTCATCCCCAAAGGTGGCATCGTTCCTCACCGAAACCACCACGCTTGTTGTGAGAAGCTACGGTTTGTGAGAAGCTTATACCCAAACTTGCCCCAAATGGGACAAAAATTTTACCACGACATGTTGATGCGGCTCCATGATACCATGCCAAGTTTCATGAATTTCAGACGAGTTTTGGATTTACTAGAATTTACAAACTAGGTATCTCAACGTTTTGCCCGCAATCAACAGTGCCCAGGTGTTTGAAATTCATTCCCATTTCTTGGATGGGACCTAAGCATGCACCCAAGGACACATATTTGATTTTTCAACCAATTTATTGCACTGGAGCATGTGCATGTAGTTCAAATTTGAATTATGCACATAAATGCATTGAAAACTCAATTAATGCATAAAAATGTCCAAACGAACCCCGAAAAATCCCAAAAATTGACACAACACTCCTGTTATTCTATGTTGACACGAGATTTTTTTAAAAGCAATAAGAGGCAATGGATATCGTTTCGTCCCCAAAGGTGGCACGTTCCCTACCGAAACCACCAGGCTTGTTGTGGGAAGCTCTGGTTTGTGAGAAGCTTATACCCAAACCTGCCCCAAATGGGACAAAATTTTACCACGACATGTTGATGTCGCTCCATGATACCATGCCAAGTTTCATGAATTTCAGACGAGTTTTGGATTTACTAGGATTTAAAAACCAGGTATCTCAACGTTTTGCCGGCAATCAATAGTGCCCTGGTGTTTGAAAATTCATTCCCATTTCTTGGATGGGACCTAAGCATGCACCCAAGGACACATATTTGATTTTTCAACCAATTTATATGCACTGGAGCATGTGCATGTAGTTCAAATTTGAATTATGCACATAAATGCATTGAAAACTCAATTAATGCATAAAAATGTCCAAAGCGAACCCGAAAAATCCCAAAATTGACACAACACTCCTGTTATTCTATGTTGACGCGAGAAAATTTTTTGAAAGCAATAAGAGGCAATGGATATCGTTTGACCCCAAAGGTGGGACGTTCCCACCGAAACCGTCAGGCTTGTTGTGAGAAGCTCTGGTTTGTGAGAAGCATATCCCCAAACCTGCCCCAAATGGGACAAAAATTACCACGGCATGTTGATGCCGCTCCATGATAGCATGCCAAGTTTCATGAATTTCAGACGAGTTTTGGATTTACTAGAATTTAAAAACCAGGTATCTCAATGTTTGCGGCCGAGTGACCGTAAGGTGGTGTTTGACATTCATTCCCATTTCTTGCATGGGACCTAAGCATGCAACCAAGGGCACAAATTTGAATTTTCAACCAATTTATATGCATTAGAGCATGTGCATGTAGTTCAAATTTGAATTATGCACATAAATGCATTGAAAACTCAATTAATGCATAAAAATGTCCAAATGAACCCAAAAAAATTCCAAAACTTGACACACCACTCTTGTTGTTCTATGTTGACACGAGAACTTTTTTGAAAGCAATAAGAGGCAATGGATATCGTTTCATCCCCAAAGGTGGCACGTTCCCTACCGAAACCACCACGCTTGTTGTGAGAAGCTCTGGTTTGTGAGAAGCTTATACCCAAACTTGCCCCAAATGGGACAAAAATTTTACCACGACATGTTGATGCGGCTCCATGATACCATGCCAAGTTTCATGAATTTCAGACGAGTTTTGGATTTACTAGAATTTACAAACTAGGTATCTCAACGTTTTGCCCGCAATCAACAGTGCCCTGGTGTTTGAAATTCATTCCCATTTCTTGGATGGGACCTAAGCATGCACCCAAGGACACATATTTGATTTTTCAACCAATTTATTGCCTTTGGAGCATGTGCATGTAGTTCAAATTTGAATTATGCACATAAATGCATTGAAAACTCAATTAATGCATAAAATGTCCAAACGAACCCGAAAAATCCCAAAAATTGACACAACACTCTGTTATTCTATGTTGACACGAGATTTTTTAAAAGCAATAAGAGGCAATGGATATCGTTTCGTCCCCAAAGGTGGCACGTTCCCTACCGAAACCACCAGGCTTGTTGTGGGAAGCTCTGGTTTGTGAGAAGCTTATACCCAAACCTGCCCCAAATGGGACAAAATTTTACCACGACATGTTGATGTCGCTCCATGATACCATGCCAAGTTTCATGAATTTCAGACGAGTTTTGGATTTACTAGGATTTAAAGCCAGGTATCTCAACGTTTTGCCGGCAATCAATAGTGCCCTGGTGTTTGAAAATTCATTCCCATTTCTTGGATGGGACCTAAGCATGCACCCAAGGACACATATTTGATTTTTCAACCAATTTATATGCACTGGAGCATGTGCATGTAGTTCAAATTTGAATTATGCACATAAATGCATTGAAAACTCAATTAATGCATAAAATGTCCAAACGAACCCCGAAAAATCCCAAAAATTGACACAACACTCCTGTTATTCTATGTTGACGCGAGAAAATTTTTGAAAGCAATAAGAGGCAATGGATATCGTTTCGACCCCAAAGGTGGGACGTTCCCCACCGAAACCGTCAGGCTTATTGTGAGAAGCTCTGGTTTGTGAGAAGCATATCCCCAAACCTGCCCCAAATGGGACAAAAATTACCACGGCATGTTGATGCCGCTCCATGATAGCATGCCAAGTTTCATGAATTTCAGCCGAGTTTTGGATTTACTAGAATTTAAAAACCAGGTATCTCAATGTTTATGCCGAGTGACCGTGGCAGGTGGTGTTTGACATTCATTCCCATTTCTTGCATGGGACCTAAGCATGCAACCAAGGGCACAAATTTGAATTTTCAACCAATTTATATGCATTAGAGCATGTGCATGTAGTTCAAATTTGAATTATGCACATAAATGCATTGAAAACTCAATTAATGCATAAAAATGTCCAAATGAACCCCAAAAAATTCCAAAACTTGACACACCACTCTTGTTGTTCTATGTTGACACGAGAACTTTTTTGAAAGCAATAAGAGGCAATGGATATCGTTTCATCCCCAAAGGTGGCACGTTCCCTACCGAAACCACCACGCTTGTTGTGAGAAGCTCTGGTTTGTGAGAAGCTTATACCCAAACCTGCCTCAAATGGGACAAAAAATTTACCACCACATGTTGATGCGGCTCCATGATACCATGCCAAGTTTCATGAATTTCAGACGAGTTTTGGATTTACTAGAATTTACAAACCAGGTATCTCAACGTTTTGCCCGCAATCAACAGTGCCCTGGTGTTTGAAATTCATTCCCATTTCTTGGATGGGACCTAAGCATGCACCCAAGGACACATATTTGATTTTTCAACCAATTTATATGCACTGGAGCATGTGCATGTAGTTCAAATTTGAATTATGCACATAAATGCATTGAAAACTCAATTAATGCATAAAAATGTCCAAACGAACCCCGAAAAATCCCAAAAATTGACACAACACTCCTGTTGTTCTATGTTGACACGAGAATTTTGTTAAAAGCAATAAGAGGCAATGGATATCGTTTCGTCCCCAAAGGTGGCACGTTCCCTACCGAAACCACCAGGCTTGTTGTGGGAAGCTCTGGTTTGTGAGAAGCTTATACCCAAACCTGCCCCAAATGGGACAAAATTTTACCACGACATGTTGATGTCGCCTCCATGATACCATGCCAAGTTTCATGAATTTCAGACGAGTTTTGGATTTACTAGGATTTAAAAACCAGGTATCTCAACGTTTTCTTGGGCAATCAATAGTGCCACGGTGTTTGAAAATTCATTCCCATTTCTTGGATGGGACCTAAGCATGCACCCAAGGACACATATTTGATTTTTTCAACCAATTTATATGCCTTTGGAGCATGTGCATGTAGTTCAAATTTGAATTATGCACATAAATGCATTGAAAACTCAATTAATGCATAAAAATGTCCAAACGAACCCCGAAAAATCCCAAAAATTGACACAACACTCCTGTTATTCTATGTTGACGCGAGAAAATTTTTGAAAGCAATAAGAGGCAATGGATATCGTTTCGACCCCAAAGGTGGGACGTTCCCCCACGAAACCGTCGAGCTTATTGTGAGAAGCTCTGGTTTGTGAGAAGCATATCCCCAAACCTGCCCCAAATGGGACAAAAAAATTACCACGACATGTTGATGCCGCTCCATGATAGCATGCCAAGTTTCATGAATTTCAGCCGAGTTTTGGATTTACTAGAATTTAAAAACCAGGTATCTCAATGTTTCTTGTCGAGTGACCGTGGCGGGGTGTTTGACATTCATTCCCATTTCTTGCATGGGACCTAAGCATGCAACCAAGGGCACAAATTTGAATTTTCAACCAATTTATATGCATTAGAGCATGTGCATGTAGTTCAAATTTGAATTATGCACATAAATGCATTGAAAACTCAATTAATGCATAAAATGTCCAAATGAACCCAAAAAATTCCAAAACTTGACACACCACTCTTGTTGTTCTATGTTGACACGAGAACTTTTTGAAAGCAATAAGAGGCAATGGATATCGTTTCATCCCCAAAGGTGGCACGTTCCTCACCGAAACCACCACGCTTGTTGTGAGAAGCTCGGTTTGTGAGAAGCTTATACCCAAACTTGCCCCAAATGGGACAAAAATTTTACCACGACATGTTGATGCGGCTCCATGATACCATGCCAAGTTTCATGAATTTCAGACGAGTTTTGGATTTACTAGAATTTACAAACTAGGTATCTCAACGTTTTGCCCGCAATCAACAGTGCCCTGGTGTTTGAAATTCATTCCCATTTCTTGGATGGGACCTAAGCATGCACCCAAGGACACATATTTGATTTTTCAACCAATTTATTGCACTGGAGCATGTGCATGTAGTTCAAATTTGAATTATGCACATAAATGCATTGAAAACTCAATTAATGCATAAAAATGTCCAAACGAACCCCGAAAAATCCCAAAAATTGACACAACACTCCTGTTATTCTATGTTGACACGAGATTTTTTAAAAGCAATAAGAGGCAATGGATATCGTTTAGTCCCCAAAGGTGGCACGTTCCCTCACCGAAACCACCGGGCTTGTTGTGGGAAGCTACGGTTTGTGAGAAGCTTATACCCAAACCTGCCCCAAATGGGACAAAATTTTACCACGACATGTTGATGTCGCTCCATGATACCATGCCAAGTTTCATGAATTTCAGACGAGTTTTGGATTTACTAGGATTTAAAAACCAGGTATCTCAACGTTTTGCGGCAATCAATAGTGCCCGGTGTTTGAAAATTCATTCCCATTTCTTGGATGGGACCTAAGCATGCACCCAAGGACACATATTTGATTTTTCAACCAATTTATATGCACTGGAGCATGTGCATGTAGTTCAAATTTGAATTATGCACATAAATGCATTGAAAACTCAATTAATGCATAAAAATGTCCAAACGAACCCCGAAAAATCCCAAAAATTGACACAACACTCCTGTTATTCAATGTTGACGCGAGAAAATTTTTGAAAGCAATAAGAGGCAATGGATATCGTTTCGACCCCAAAGGTGGGACGTTCCCCACCGAAACCGTCAGGCTTATTGTGAGAAGCTCTGGTTTGTGAGAAGCATATCCCCAAACCTGCCCCAAATGGGACAAAAAATTACCACGGCATGTTGATGCCGCTCCATGATAGCATGCCAAGTTTCATGAATTTCAGCCGAGTTTTGGATTTACTAGAATTTAAAAACCAAGTATCTCAATGTTTGCGGCCGAGTGGAAGTGGCAGAGTGTTTGACATTCATTCCCGTTTCTTGCATGGGACCCAAGCATGCAACCAAGGGCACAAATTTGAATTTTCAACCAATTTATATGCATTAGAGCATGTGCATGTAGTTCAAATTTGAATTATGCACATAAATGCATTGAAAACTCAATTAATGCATAAAAATGTCCAAATGAACCCCAAAAAATTCCAAAACTTGACACACCACTCTTGTTGTTCTATGTTGACACGAGAACTTTTTTGAAAGCAATAAGAGGCAATGGATATCGTTTCATCCCCAAAGGTGGCACGTTCTCACCGAAACCACCACGCTTGTTGTGAGAAGCTACGGTTTGTGAGAAGCTTATACCCAAACCCTGCCTCAAATGGGACAAAAAATTTACCACCACATGTTGATGCGGCTCCATGATACCATGCCAAGTTTCATGAATTTCAGACGAGTTTTGGATTTACTAGAATTTACAAACCAGGTATCTCAACGTTTTGCCCGCAATCAACAGTGCCCTGGTGTTTGAAATTCATTCCCATTTCTTGGATGGGACCTAAGCATGCACCCAAGGACACATATTTGATTTTTCAACCAATTTATATGCACTGGAGCATGTGCATGTAGTTCAAATTTGAATTATGCACATAAATGCATTGAAAACTCAATTAATGCATAAAAATGTCCAAACGAACCCGAAAAATCCCAAAAATTGACACAACACTCCTGTTGTTCTATGTTGACGCGAGAAAATTTTTGAAAGCAATAAGAGGCAATGGATATCGTTTCGACCCCAAAGGTGGGACGTTCCCCACCGAAACCGTCAGGCTTATTGTGAGAAGCTGGTTTGTGAGAAGCATATCCCCAAACCTGCCCCAAATGGGACAAAAATTACCACGGCATGTTGATGCCGCTCCATGATAGCATGCCAAGTTTCATGAATTTCAGCCGAAGTTTTGGATTTACTAGAATTTAAAAACCAGGTATCTCAATGTTTGCGTCGAGTGACCGTGGCGTGGTGTTTGACATTCATTCCCATTTCTTGCATGGGACCTAAGCATGCAACCAAGGGCACAAATTTGAATTTTCAACCAATTTATATGCATTAGAGCATGTGCATGTAGTTCAAATTTGAATTATGCACATAAATGCATTGAAAACTCAATTAATGCATAAAATGTCCAAATGAACCCCAAAAATTCCAAAACTTGACACACCACTCTTGTTGTTCTATGTTGACACGAGAACTTTTTGAAAGCAATAAGAGGCAATGGATATCGTTTCATCCCCAAAGGTGGCACGTTCCTCACCGAAACCACCACGCTTGTTGTGAGAAGCTCTGGTTTGTGAGAAGCTTATACCCAAACCTGCCTCAAATGGGACAAAAATTTTACCACGACATGTTGATGCGGCTCCATGATACCATGCCAAGTTTCATGAATTTCAGACGAGTTTTGGATTTACTAGAATTTACAAACCAGGTATCTCAACGTTTTGCCGGCAATCAACAGTGCCCTAGTGTTTGAAATTCATTCCCATTTCTTGGATGGGACCTAAGCATGCACCCAAGGACACATATTTGATTTTTCAACCAATTTATATGCACTGGAGCATGTGCATGTAGTTCAAATTTGAATTATGCACATAAATGCATTGAAAACTCAATTAATGCATAAAAATGTCCAAACGAACCCCGAAAAATCCCAAAAATTGACACAACACTCCTGTTGTTCTATGTTGACGCGAGAAAATTTTTGAAAGCAATAAGAGGCAATGGATATCGTTTCGACCCCAAAGGTGGGACGTTCCCCACCGAAACCATCAGGCTTATTGTGAGAAGCTCTGGTTTGTGAGAAGCATATCCCCAAACCTGCCCCAAATGGGACAAAAAATTACCACGGCATATTGATGCCGCTCCATGATAGCATGCCAAGTTTCATGAATTTCAGCCGAGTTTTGGATTTACTAGAATTTAAAAACCAGGTATCTCAATGTTTGCGTCGAAAGTGACCGTGGCAGGGTGTTTGACATTCATTCCCATTTCTTGCATGGGACCTAAGCATGCAACCAAGGGCACAAATTTGAATTTTCAACCAATTTATATGCATTAGAGCATGTGCATGTAGTTCAAATTTGAATTATGCACATAAATGCATTGAAAACTCAATTAATGCATAAAAATGTCCAAATGAACCCCAAAAAATTCCAAAACTTGACACACCACTCTTGTTGTTCTATGTTGACACGAGAACTTTTTTGAAAGCAATAAGAGGCAATGGATATCGTTTCATCCCCAAAGGTGGCATCGTTCCTCACCAAACCACCACGCTTGTTGTGAGAAGCTACGTTTGTGAGAAGCTTATACCTAAACCTGCCCCAAATGGGACAAAAATTTTACCACGACATGTTGATGCGGCTCCATGATACCATGCCAAGTTTCATGAATTTCAGACGAGTTTTGGATTTACTAGAATTTACAAACCAGGTATCTCAATGTTTTGCCCGCAATCAACAGTGCCCTGGTGTTCGAAATTCATTCCCATTTCTTGGATGGGACCTAACCGTGCACCCAAGGACATATATTTGATTTTTCAACCAATTTATATGCACTGGAGCATGTGCATGTAGTTCAAATTTGAATTATGCACATAAATGCATTGAAAACTCAACTAATGCATAAAAATGTCCAAACGAACCCCGAAAAATCCCAAAAATTGACACAACACTCATGTTGTTCTATGTTGACGCGAGAAATTTTTTGAAAGCAATAAGAGGCAATGGATATCGTTTCGACCCCAAAGTTGGGACGTTCCCCACCGAAACCATCGAGCTTATTGTGAGAAGCTACTGTTTGTGTGAAGCATATCCCCAAACCTGCCCCAAATGGGACAAAAAAATTACCACGACATGTTGATGCCGCTCCATGATAGCATGCCAAGTTTCATGAATTTCAGCCGAGTTTTGGATTTACTAGAATTTAAAAACCAGGTATCTCAATGTTTGCGGCCGAGTGACCGTGGCAGGGTGTTTGACATTCATTCCCATTTCTTGCATGGGACCTAAGCATGCAACCAAGGGCACAAATTTGAATTCTCAACCAATTTATATGCATTAGAGCATGTGCATGTAGTTCAAATTTGAACTATGCACATAAATGCATTGAAAACTCAATTAATGCATAAAAATGTCCAAATGAACCCCAAAAAATTCCAAAACTTGACACACCACTCTTGTTGTTCTATGTTGACACGACAATTTTTTAGAAAGCAACAAGAGGCAATGGATATCGTTTCATCCCCAAAGGTGGCACGTTCCCTACCGAAACCACCACGCTTGTTGTGAGAAGCTCTAGTTTGTGAGAAGCTTATACCCAAACCTGCCCCAAATGGGACAAAAAATTTACCACGACATGTTGATGCGGCTCCATAATACCATGCCAAGTTTCATGAATTTCAGATGAGTTTTGGATTTACTAGAATTTACAAACCAGGTATCTCAACATTTTGCCGGCAATCAACAGTGCCCTGGTGTTTGAAAATTCATTCCCATTTCTTGGATGGGACCTAAGCATGCACCCAAGGACATATATTTGATTTTTCAACCAATTTATATGCACGGAGCATGTGCATGTAGTTCATATTTGAATTATGCACATAAATGCATTGAAAACTCAATTAATGCATAAAAATGTCCAAACGAACCCGAAAAATCCCAAAATTGACACAACACACCTGTTGTTCAAAGTTGACACGAGAAATTTTCTGAAAGCAATAAGAGGCAATGGATATCGTTTCGACCCCAAAGGTGGGACGTTCCCTACCGAAACCATCAGGCTTATTGTGAGAAGCTCTGGTTTGTGAGAAGCATATCCCCAAACCTGCCCCAAATGGGACAAAAAATTACCACGTCATGTTGATGCCGCTCCATGATAGCATGCCAAGTTTCATGAATTTCAGCCGAGTTTTGGATTTACTAAAATTTAAAAACCAGGTATCTCAATGTTTGCGGCCGAGTGACCGTGGCAGGGTGTTTGACATTCATTCCCATTTCTTGCATGGGACCTAAGCATGCAACCAAGGGCACAAATTTGAATTTTCAACCAATTTATATGCATTAGAGCATGTGCATGTAGTTCAAATTTGAATTATGCACATAAATGCATTGAAAACTCAATTAATGCATAAAATGTCCAAATGAACCCCAAAAAATTCCAAAACTTGACACACCACTCTTGTTGTTCTATGTTGACACGAGAACTTTTTTGAAAGCAATAAGAGGCAATGGATATCGTTTCATCCCCAAAGGTGGCACGTTCCCTACCGAAACCACCACGCTTGTTGTGAGAAGCTCTGGTTTGTGAGAAGCTTATACCCAAACCTGCCCCAAATGGGACAAAAATTTTACCACGACATGTTGATGCGGCTCCATGATACCATGCCAAGTTTCATGAATTTCAGACGAGTTTTGGATTTACTAGAATTTACAAACCAGGTATCTCAATGTTTTGCCCGCAATCAACAGTGCCCTGGTGTTCGAAATTCATTCCCATTTCTTGGATGGGACCTAAGCATGCACCCAAGGACATATATTTGATTTTTCAACCAATTTATATGCACTGGAGCATGTGCATGTAGTTCAAATTGGAATTATGCACATAAATGCATTGAAAACTCAACTAATGCATAAAAATGTCCAAACGAACCCCGAAAAATCCCAAAAATTGACACAACACTCATGTTGTTCTATGTTGACGCGAGAAAATTTTTGAAAGCAATAAGAGGCAATGGATATCGTTTCGACCCCAAAGGTGGGACGTTCCCCACCGAAACCATCAGGCTTATTGTGAGAAGCTCTGGTTTGTGAGAAGCATATCCCCAAACCTGCCCCAAATGGGACAAAAAAATTACCACGACATGTTGATGCCGCTCCATGATAGCATGCCAAGTTTCATGAATTTCAAATGAAGTTTTGGATTTACTAGAATTTAAAACCGTGTATCTCAATGTTTATGCGGTAGTGACCGTGGCAGGGTGTTTGACATTCATTCCCATTTCTTGCATGGGACCTAAGCATGCAACCAAGGGCACAAATTTGAATTTTCAACCAATTTATATGCATTAGAGCATGTGCATGTAGTTCAAATATGAAATAAATGCATTGAAAACTCAACTAATGCATAAAAATGTCCAAATGAACCCCAAAAAATTCCAAAACTTGACACACCACTCTTGTTGTTCTATGTTGACACGACAATTTTTTAGAAAGCAATAAGAGGCAATGGATATCGTTTCATCCCCAAAGGTGGCACGTTCCCTACCGAAACCACCACGCTTGTTGTGAGAAGCTCTAGTTTGTGAGAAGCTTATACCCAAACCTGCCCCAAATGGGACAAAAAATTTACCACGACATGTTGATGCGGCTCCATGATACCATGCCAAGTTTCATGAATTTCAGATGAGTTTTGGATTTACTAGAATTTACAAACCAGGTATCTCAACATTTTGCCGGCAATCAACAGTGCCCTGGTGTTTGAAAATTCATTCCCATTTCTTGGATGGGACCTAAGCATGCACCCAAGGACATATATTTGATTTTTCAACCAATTTATATGCACTGGAGCATGTGCATGTAGTTCATATTTGAATTATGCACATAAATGCATTGAAAACTCAATTAATGCATAAAAATGTCCAAACGAACCCCGAACAATCCCAAAATTGACACAACACTCCTGTTGTTCTATGTTGACGCGAGAAAATTTTTGAAAGCAATAAGAGGCAATGGATATCGTTTGACCCCAAAGGTGGGACGTTCCCTCACCGAAACCATCGGGCTTATTGTGAGAAGCTCTGGTTTGTGAGAAGCATATCCCCAAACCTGCCCCAAATGGGACAAAAATTACCACGTCATGTTGATGCCGCTCCATGATAGCATGCCAAGTTTCATGAATTTCAAATTGAAGTTTTGGATTTACTAAAATTTAAAAACCAGGTATCTCAATGTTTGCGTAGTGACCGTGGCGGTGGTGTTTGACATTCATTCCCATTTCTTGCATGGGCCTAAGCATGCAACCAAGGGCACAAATTTGAATTTTCAACCAATTTTTATGCATTAGAGCATGTGCATGTAGTTCAAATTTGAATTATGCACATAAATGCATTGAAAACTCAATTAATGCATAAAAATGTCCAAATGAACCCCAAAAATTCCAAAACTTGACACACCACTCTTGTTGTTCTATGTTGACACGAGAACTTTTTGAAAGCAATAAGAGGCAATGGATATCGTTTCATCCCCAAAGGTGGCACGTTCCTCACCGAAACCACCACGCTTTGTTGTGAGAAGCTACGGTTTGTGAGAAGCTTATACCCAAACCTGCCCCAAATGGGACAAAAATTTTACCACGACATGTTGATGCGGCTCCATGATACCATGCCAAGTTTCATGAATTTCAGGCAGTTTTGGATTTACTAGAATTTACAAACCAGGTATCTCAACGTTTTGCCGCAATCAACAAAGGTTCTCGGTGTTTGAAATTCATTCCCATTTCTTGGATGGGACCTAAGCATGCACCCAAGGACATATATTTGATTTTTCAACCAATTTATATGCACTGGAGCATGTGCATGTAGTTCATATTTGAATTATGCACATAAATGCATTGAAAACTCAATTAATGCATAAAAATGTCCAAACGAACCCCGAAAAATCCCAAAAATTGACACAACACTCCTGTTGTTCTATGTTGACGCGAGAAATTTTTTGAAAGCAATAAGAGGCAATGGATATCGTTTCGACCCCAAAGGTGGGATGTTCCCTACCGAAACCATCAGGCTTATTGTGAGAAGCTCTGGTTTGTGAGAAGCATATCCCCAAACCTGCCCCAAATGGGACAAAAAATTACCACGTCATGTTGATGCCGCTCCATGATAGCATGCCAAGTTTCATGAATTTCAGCCGAGGTTTGGATTTACTAGAATTTAAAAACCAGGTATCTCAATGTTTATGACCGAGTGACCGTGGCGGTGGTGTTTGACATTCATTCCCATTTCTTGCATGGGACCTAAGCATGCAACCAAGGGCACAAATTTGAATTTTCAACCAATTTATATGCATTAGATCATGTGCATGTAGTTCAAATTTGAATTATGCACATAAATGCATCGAAAACTCAATGAATGCATAAAATGTCCAAACGAACCCCAAAAATTCCAAACATTAACACACCACTCCTGTTGTTCTATGTTGACACGAGAACTTTTTTGAAAGCAATAAGAGGCAATGGATATCGTTTCATCCCCAAAGGTGGCACGTTCCCTACCGAAACCACCACGCTTGTTGTGAGGAGCTCTGGTTTGTGAGAAGCTTATACCCAAACCTGCCCAAATGGGACAAAAATTTTACCACGACATGTTGATGCGGCTCCATGATACCATGCCAAGTTTCATGAATTTCAGACGAGTTTTGGATTTACTAGAATTTACAAACCAGGTATCTCAACGTTTTGCCGGCAATCAACAGTGCCCTGGTGTTTGAAATTCATTCCCATTTCTTGGATGGGACCTAAGCATGCACCCAAGGACATATATTTGATATTTCAACCAATTTATATGCACTGGAGCATGTGCATGTAGTTCATATTTGAATTATGCACATAAATGCATTGAAAACTCAATTAATGCATAAAAATCTCCAAACAAACCCCGAAAAATCTCAAAAATTAACACAACACTCATGTTGTTCTATGTTGTCACGAGAAAAGGTTTGAAAGCAATAAGAGGCAACATATATCGTTTCGTCCCCAAAGGTGGGACGTTCCCTACCGAAACCACCACGCTTGTTGTGAGAAGCTCTTGTTTGTGAGAAGTATATCCCCAAACCTGCCCCAAATGGGACAAAATTTTTACCACGACATGTTGATGCCGCTCCATGATAGCATGCCAAGTTTCATGAATTTTAGACGAGCTTTGGATTTACTAGAATTTAGAAACCAGGTATCTCAATGTTTTGCCGGCAATCAACAATGCCCTGGTGTTTGAAATTCATTCCCATTTCTTGGATGGGACCTAAGCATGCACCCAAGGACACATATTTGATTTTTCAAACCATTTATATGCACTGGAGCATGTGCATGTATTTCTAATTTCAATTATGCACATAAAATGCCTAGAAAACCCAGTTAATGTATAAAAATGTCCAAATGAACCCCGAAAAATTCCAAAACATAAGACAACACTCCTGTTGTTCTATGTTGACATTAGAATTTTTTTTGAAAGCAATAAGAGGCAATAGATATCATTTCGTCCACAAAGGTGGCACGTTCCCTACCGAAACCACCAGGCTTGTTGTGAGAAGCTTATACCCAAACCTTCCCCAAATGGGACAAAAAATTTACCACGACATGTTGATGCCGCTCCATGATACCATGCCAAGTTTCATGAATTTCATACGAGTTTTGGATTTACTAGAATTTACAAACCAGGTATCTCAATGTTTTGCCGGCAATCAACAGTGCCTTGGTGTTTGAAATTCATTCCCATTTCTTGGATGGGACCTAAGCATGCACCCAAGGACACATATTTGATTTTTCAACCAATTTATATGCACTGGAGCATGTGCATGTATTTCTAGTTTGAATTATGCACATAAAATCCCTAGAAAACCCAGTTAATATATAAAAATGTCCAAACGAACCCCGAAAAATTCCAAAACTTAACACACCACTCCTGTTGTTCTATCTTGACACTAGAAATTTTTTGAAAGCAATAAGAGGCAACGGATATCGTTTCATCCCCAAAGGTGTCGTAGTGTTATAAATTCATCCCCATTTCTTGCATGGGACATAAGCATAAACCCATGGACATAAGCAGATAAAAGGTCTAGCAATTCAAACACCGTCCATTGCCGCTGTGACCCCATTATGTAATTCAAATCAAGATGGAAAATCAAGTAGATCCCACCCAGTTTATTATCACCAACCATGTGAGATGGAGTACAAAATATCTTGGAGCACCGTCGATGTATAGTACACCTATGGCTTATGCGAGAAGGTGCGTCGGCTACAGTCCACAGTATTACCCCCTGAAAGGTTTTAATGTTTGATAGCACACGATTAGTATGTGTGGACCGTGTGCGATGTCTGATACTCCCGCTCTGCTTCAATCCCTTGATTCAAATTTTTAGTAGCCCCACAATTTTACCCCCGCCTCTGTATCCCTTGCAATCTCAAAAATATCTGCTCGCCGCCCTTGATCCAAATTTTCAGTAGCCCCGCATTGTTACTCCCGCCTAGTAAAAATTTTAGTTGCTGCAGTGTTTCCTCAAACACAACCTTGCCCCCCCCCCCTCCACACACACCACACACTCCCCAAAACCTCCGCTCACACAGACACACAGCACCCCTGAAAGCATTGGTGTAGGTCGCCGCCATCGCCGGCGCCTCCATCCTCAACCTTTGCCTGTGTGCCGGGGAGCTCGAGGAGCCAATGGCCAAAAAGAGGTTTATCGCTGCCTTTTCGCCCGATGCCAGCGAGGTGGCCGCCGAGGTGTCCCAGTCGTCCTCCGCGGGCTCGATCCGCCGTCGCCGATCCCCAGATCCGCCCACCGCCGCGCCCCTACGCCGGTTCGAGGACTTCCCCATCCTCCCTCGGACCTGGAAGCCGATGAGGTCCTACCTCGCGGTCCAACAGTGGCGATGGGGGATGTGGGTCACCGAGATTACAGATCGGGAGACCCACACCCGCCGGTGGCTCGGTAGCTTCCACATGGCCGAGCTCGCGGCCACGGAGTACGACCGCTGGCAGGTCCGCTACCACGGTGCGGCGGCTAGGCTCAATTTCCTCTTCGACACACGTCTGGTCGGCCTCGTTCTGCCAGAGCCAGTGGTGGTGAGCTCGGCTATGGCGCGGGAGGACCGCGAGGCGTGGGAGCGTCTCGAGGCCGAGGCCGCCGACGAGGCCTACATGCAGAGCTCCGCCGGCAGCACCCGGAGCTCGTGGAGGCGACACGGGCGATCTTTGCCGGCGCGGAATGTGGCGAGGTTATCGCGCTCTCCTCCGATGACGAGGTCGAAGGCAGCAAGGACGGTGGCGCGGAGGGCGGCGAGGTTATCACGCTCTCCTCCGATGACGAGGTCGAAGGCGGCGAGGAAGGCGGCGCGGAGGGCGGCGAGGTTATCGCGCTCTCCGCCGATGACGAGGTCGAAGGCAGCGGCGATGGCGGCGCGGAGGGCATCGAGGTGGGCCCCGAGGATGAGGAGATCGTCATCGACGACTGGAGGAGTGCCTTACCCAACGACCCCGATGACGGCACCGGCCCGAACCCGGCTCACGGCACACCGTACATGACGAGGAAGGATTGGCTCGACCTCTACTTCGACCGAAAGTAGTTTAGCTTAGTTTAAATTTATGTTTTATGTTCAGTTATGCAAAACTATCTATGTTTATGTTTGAATGCATGCTACTTTCGGTTGAACCTGCTTTGAACTTGATCAAATTGAAGTTTACAACCTTAAGTTTAGGGGATCGACTAGAAAAGGCCAAAAATTGCTAGAGTATTATATATATATATATATATATATATATATATATATATATATATATATCCACTAAGGGTTTTAGTCCTTTAACTTTTTAAGAACCGGCTAGAGATGGCCTTATGACTTGTTTATTTCAGTTCTTCACAATGTGATGCTCTATATGTGCAACTATTTGCAGTGCAGCTCAATTTCATCAATAACAGTTTCAACAATACCACTATGAATTACGATATTTGGCTGATGTTAAGGATATTGCAGTTAACATGCCTTTTCATTTTTTTAACAATAACTAGTGTACTTTAGACCTGCACAATACTAGTTTGAATGACTATTTGCTTGTTTTAAATGTTATGCCTGATGTAGTTAACACACCTTTCCACTTCTTGTTTTGCTTAACTAGCGTGCTTAAGCCCGCATTAATCGAAGCTATCATTTGTAGATTATGTTGTCTACCATGGATATATTTGGTTGATGTTTAGCCTATTGTGCTTAACGTGCCTTTATATGTACTCATGAAGGACAATATTGAGAACAATGTTGTTTTCCATCGAGGTTAGTTTCATCGCATTGCTTATATGTACTCACTGTTTAGGATATCGGTAGCTGGTACCATATAGCCTGGGGCTGATAAGGGATTAATCGTCGAATTGGACATTTCACTGAATATATCCGTAATCCATTTATCATTAGGTTAACTAGGGTCATATTTAATATATCTGAGGCTACATAGCAACATGTATTGTACTGAATGACTAAATATGCAATCCCAGGCTACATAGCAACAAGGAAGAATTTACCTTAATGTTCTGATGATGTATAGATATACAGGTAATAAAATCTTATGTAATGGGATGGAGCGAGTGTTGTACTACATCATTTTTTAATTGTTATTTAGCTTCTAATATTAACTTGGTGCTTTTAGGTACATATATCATTGCCAAAGATCCACACTTCGACCCTTTATGCGTATGGGGCAATGAGATATTCATGAACCAGCATCAAGTGAGGAAATGATAAAGATTGTTATTAAAATGGGTCAAAAGATGTCAATCAAACTATTTGTTTACACTTTATGCAAGACAACAGTGAACTGCAGGATGGTAAGTAAGAACCTTGTAGCCTTCTTTTTACTGCCTGTAATGAGTTGTGTTAGATGACAATGTCTGAATCTTTTTTCTTTTGCAGTGGATCCTGAAGCAGTTTACTCAAGATTACCTCTCAAAAGATTGGCGGCCGGCCATCACAAGGGGTTGGACTAGAGTCCTGCATGCCTTGTGCATCAAGGAGAGCACAATAGGGCCATTCCGCTTCACCTTGTTCAGCAATCGGAATGTCTGTCGCCTCTTTCTTTACCATCTGTAAAAGTACAAGTATAGAACCTTGGTTCATCATTCTTTTGCTTATGTAATTCTTAAACATATGTACCTATGAATTGAATAATGCATTGGTTGTTTGAACCTGATGGATATGAATAAAGCTATAGCCTACTTTCAAGTTTAAATTAGGTACAATTTTAAATAGCAGCAATTAAATTAGGACGAAATTATGGTGTGCAAGTCATTACGGCGCACATGGTTAATAAAGCACAGCGTGTGTGATATACATCATAATCCGACATGGTTCACGGAGAGGAAACATGTGTAATAATGCACATAGTTGCCGTTTGCAAAGCGTGTGTGATGTCAGACACTATCACATACGGTGCGGGAAAACTAAATGTGTGTGATTGTCTACCTATCGTACACGGTTTATAATCATGAACTGTTTGTGATGTGCCAGGCATCGTAAAACTCCCGTGCCTGGAATCTGCCTGCAAAGCTCCCGTGCCTGGAATCTGCTTGGTTTTAGGTAAAATCACAAAACTCCGACTGTGATGGCGATGCAAGCACAAACGAGTAGCAAGGATGAAGCGTTTGGGATATTCGAGATATCGGAAACGGTTATATAGGGACAACTGTATGCATCAAGGCTCCCTATCCCCGACGGTTTCTGGGTCGTGTGGGAAAGACCCCCTATCACCGTCACTCACTAGGCGACAGTTCCAAATGCCGTCGCGGAAAGGGGTTCAAAACCATTTGTACAGCACCGACGCGTACCAGTGATGGCAAAGTGAACAAAGGTATATTTGATATACATGTTATTGATGTGTACCTTACTAATGCTCGTAGTAGCGCCTGAGTATTCGATACTGGTTCGGTTGCTCATATTTGTAACTCGAAACAGGAGCTATGGATTAAATGAAGATTTGCAAAGGACGAGGTGACGATGCGCGTCGGGAATGGTTCCAAGGTCGATGTGATCGCCGTCGGCACGCTACCTCTACATCTACCTTCGGGATTAGTTTTAGACCTGAATAATTGTTATTTGGTGCCAGTGTTGAGCATGAACATTATATCTGGATCTTGTTTAGTGCGAGACGGATATTCATTTAAATCAGAGAATAATGGTTGTTCTATTTATATGAGTAATATCTTTTATGGTCATGCATCCTTAGAGTGGTCTATTTTTGTTCAATCTCAATTGTGGCGATACACATATTCATAATCTTGATGCCAAAAGATGCAAAGTTGATAATCATAGTGCAACATATTTGTGGCCCTGCTGTTTAGGTCATATTGGTGTAAAGCGCATGAAGAAACTCCATGCAGATGGACTTTTGGAATCACTTGATTATGAATCATTTGATACTTGCGAACCATGCCTCATGGGCAAGATGACTAAAACTCCGTTCTCCGAAACAATAGAGCGAGCCAATGACTTATTGGAAATAATACATACCGATGTATGCAGTCCGATGAGTGTTGAGGCTCGCGACGGGTATCGTTATTTTCTAACCTTCACAGATGATTTGAGCAGATATGGGTATATCTACTTAATGAAACACAAGTCTAAAACATTTGAAAAGTTCAACGGATTTGAAAGTGAAGTAGAGAATCATCGTAGCAAGAAAATAAAGTTTCTACTGATCGTGGGGGCGAATATTTGAGTTATGAGTTTGGCCTTCATTTAAAACAATGTGGAATAGTTTCACAACTCAGCCACCTGGAACACCACAACGTAATGGTGTGTCCGAACATCGTAGCTGCACTTTATAAGATATGGTGCGATCTATGATGTCTCTTACCAATTTACCACTATCGTTTTGGGGTTATGCATTAGAGACAGCCGCATTCACGTTAAATAAGGCATCGTCTAAATCCGTTGAGACGACACCGTATGAACTATGGTTTGGCAAGAAACCTAAGCTGTCGTTTCTTAAAATTTGGGGTTGTGACACTTATGTCAAAAGGCTTCAGCCTGATAAGCTCGAACCCAAATCGAGAAGTGTGTCTTCATAGGATACCCTAAGGAAACAATTGGGTACACCTTCTACCACATATCCGAAGGCAAGATATTTGTTGCAAGAATGGAACATTTCTAGAGAAGGAGTTTCTCTCAAAAGAAGTGAGTGGGAGGAAAGTAGAACTTGATGAGGTAATTGTACCTTCTCTCGAATAGGAAAATAGCTCATCACAGAAAACTGTTCCAGTGATGCCTACGCCAACTAGAGAGGAAGCTAATGATGATGATTATGAAACTTCAGATCAAGTTACTACTGAACCTCATAGGTCAACCAGAGCACGATTCGCACCAGAGTGGTACGGTAATCCTGTTCTGGAAGTCGTGTTACTAGACCATGGCGAACCTACGAACTATGAAGCTATGATGAGCCTAGATTCCGATAAATGGCTTAAGGCCATGAAATCTGAGATAGGATCCATGTATGAGAACAAAGTGTGGACTTTGGTGGACTTGCCCGATGATCGCGAGCCATAGAGAATAAATGGATCTTCAAGACTGAAGATGATGGTAATGTTACCATCTACAAAGCTCTACTTGTCATGAAAATTTTTTGACAAGTTCAAGGGGTTGACTACGATGAGACCTTCTCACTCGTAGCGATGCTTAAGTCAGTCCGAATCATGTTAGCAATTGCCGCATTTTATGATTATAAAATCTGGAAAATGGACGTCAAAAATGCATTCCTTAATGTATTTCTTAAAGAAGAGTTATATGATGCAACCAGAAGGTTTTGTCGATCCTAAAGGTGTTAACAAAGTGTGCAAGCTCAATGATCCATCTATGGACTGGTGCAAGCATCTCGGAGTTGGAATATACGCTTTGATGAGGTGATTAAAGCATATGGTTTTATACAGACTTTTGGAGAAGCCTGTATTTACAAGAAAGTGAGTGGGAGCTCTATAGCATTTCTAATATTATATGTGGATGACATATTGTTGATTGGAAATGATGTAGAATTTCTGGATAGCATAAAAGCATACTTGAATAAGAGTTTTTCAATGAAAGACCTCGGTGAAGGTGCTTATATATTGGGCATCAAGATCTATAGAGATAGATCAAGACGCTTAATAGGACTTTCACAAAGCACATACCTTGATAAAGTTTTGAAGAAGTTCAAAATGGATCACTCAAAGAAAGGGTTCTTGCCTGTGTTACAAGGTGTGAAATTGAGTCAGACTCAATGCCCGACCACTGCAGAAGATAGAGAGAAAATGGAAGTCATTCCCTATGCCTCAGCCATAGGTTCTATCATGTATGCTATGTTGTGTACCAGACCTGATGTGTGTCTTTGCCATAAGTCTGGCAGGGAAGTACCAAAGTAATCCAGCAGTGGATCACTGCACAGCAGTCAAGAACATCTTGAAGTACCTGAAAAGGACCAAGGATATGTTTCTCATTTATGGAGGTGACAAAGAGCTCATCGTAAATGGTTACGTTGATGCTAGCTTTGACACTAATCCGGATGACTCAGAGTCACAAGCCGGATACATATTTATTTTGAATGGTGGAGCCGTCAGTTGGTGCAGTTCCAAGCAGAGCGTCGTGGCGGGATCTACGTGTGAAGTGAAGTACATAGCTGCCTCAGAAGCAGCAAATGAAGGAGTCTGGATGAAGGAGTTCATATCCGATTTAGGTGTAATACCTAGTGCATCGGGTCCAATGAAAATCTTTTGTGACAATACTGGAGCAATTGCCTTAGCGAAGGAATCCAGATTTCACAAAAGAACCAAACACATCAAGAGACGCTTCAACTCCATCTGTGATCAAGTCAAGGAGGGAGACATAGAGATTTGCAAAACACATACGGATCTGATGTAGCAGATCCGTTGACTAAGCCTCTTCCATGAGCAAAATATGATCAACACCAAGACTCCATGGGTGTTAGAATCAGTACAATGTAATATAGATTATTGACTCTAGTGCAAGTGGGAGACTGAAGGAAATATGCCCTAGAGGCAATAATAAAGTTGTTATTTTATATTTTCTTATTCATGATAAATGTTTATTATTCATGCTAGAATTTTATTGATCGGAAACCTAAATACATGTGTGAATACATAGACAAATACTATGTCCCTAGTGAGCCTCTACTTGACTAACTTGCTGATCAAAGATTGTTAAGGTTTCCTAACCATAGACATGAATTGTCGTTTGATAACGGGATCACATCATTAGGAGAATGATGTGATGGACACGACCCATTGGTTAGCTTAACATTATGATCGTTCAATTTTATTGCTATTGCTTTCTTCATGTCAAATACATATTCCTTCGACTATGAGATTATGCAACTCCCGGATACCGGAGGAATGCCTTGTGTGCTATCAAACGTCACAATGTAACTGTGTGATTATAAAGATGCTCTACAGGTATCTCCGAAGGTGTTTGTTGGGTTACCATAGATTGAGATAAGGATTTGTCACTCCGAGTATCAGAGAGGTATCTCTAGGCCCTCTCGGTAATACACTGTTGGGGAACGTTGCAGAAAATTAAAATTTTTCCTACGGTTTCACCAAGATCCATCTATGAATTCATCTAAGCAACGAGTCATGGGAGAGAGATTGCATCTACATACCACTTGTAGATCGCGTGCGGAAGCGTTCACTAGAACGTGGATGATGGAGTCGTACTCGCCGTGATCCAAATCACCGATGACCGAGTGCCGAACGGACGGCACCTCCGCGTTCAACACACGTACGGAGCGGATGACGTCTCCTCCTTCTTGATCCAGCAAGGGAAAGGAGAGGTTGAAGAAGATGGCTCCAGCAGCAGACAACGGCGTGGTGGTGGTGGAAGCGGCAGATTCCGGCGGGGCCCAAGCTTCGTGGACGGAGGAGGAAGAGGTGTAGCAGGGGAGGGAGGCGCGGAACTTTGGGGTGCGGCTGCCCCTCCCTCCCTTTATATAGGCCCTCAGGCGCCGCCCTGGAGATCCAATCTCCCAAGGGGCGGCGGCCAAGGGGTGGAGTGCCCCAGGCAAGTGGGCGCCCCCCCTAGGGTTTCAACCCTAGGCGCAGGGTGGGCCAAGGCGCACCAGCCCACTATGGGCTGGTTCCCCTCCCACTTCAGCCCATGGGGCCCTCCGGATGGGTGGCCCCACCGGTGGACCCCGGGACCTTCCGGTGGTCCCGGTACAATACCGGGTGATCCCGAAACTTTCCCGATGGCCGAAACAATACTTCCTATATATAATTCTTTACCTCCGGACCATTACGGAACTCCTCTGACGTCCGGGATCTCATCCGGGACTCCGAACAACATTCGGTTTACTGCATACTCATATTCATACAACCCTAGCGTCACCGAACCTTAAGTGTGTAGACCCTACGGGTTCGGAGACACGTAGACATGACCGAGACGGCTCTCGGGCAATAACCAACAGCGGGATCTGGATACCCATGTTGGCTCCCACATGCTCCTCGATGATCTCATCGGATGAACCACGATGTCGAGGATTCAAACAACCCGTATACAATTCCCTTTGTCAATCGGTATGTTACTTGCCCGAGATCCGATCGTCGGTATCCCAATACCTCGTTCAATATCGTTACGGCAAGTCACTTTACTCGTGCCGTAATGCATGATCCCATGACCGGACACTTGGTCACTTTGAGCTCATTATGATGATGCACTACCGAGTGGGCCCAGTGATACCTCTCCGTAACACGGAGTGACAAATCCAGTCTCGATCCGTGTCAACCCAATGCAGACACTTTCGGAGATACCTGTAGTGCACCTTTATAGTCACCCGATTCGTTGTGACGTTTGGTACACCCAAAGCACTCCCTACGGTATCCGGGAGTTACACGATCTCATGGTCTAAGGAAGAGATACTTGACATTGGAAAAGCTCTAGCAAAACGAACTACACGATCTTGTGCTATGCTTAGGATTGGGTCTTGTCCATCACATCATTCTCCTAATGATGTGATCCCGTTATCATTGACATCCAATGTCCATAGTCGTGAAACCATGACTATCTATTGATCAACGAGCTAGTCAACTAGAGGCTCACTAGGGACATATTGTGGTCTATGTATTCACACGTGTATTACGATTTCCGGATAATACAATTATAGCATGAATAAAAGACAATTATCATGAACAAGGAAATATAATAATAATCCTTTTATTATTGCCTCTAGGGCATATTTCCAACAGTCTCCCACTTGCACTAGAGTCAATAATCTAGTTACATTGTGATGAATCGAACACCCATAGAGTTCTCGTGTTGATCATGTTTTGCCCATGGAAGAGGTTTAGTCAGCGGATCTGCGACATTCAAATCCAGTATGCACTTTGCAAAATTCTATGTCTCCATCTTGAACATTTTCATGGATGGAGTTGAAGCGGCAACTTGATGTGCCTGGTCTTCTTGTGAAACCTGGGCTCCTTAGCAAGTGCAATAGCTCCAGTGTTGTCACAGAAGAGTTTGATCGGCCCCGACGCATTGGGTATGACTCCTAGGTCGGTGATGAACTCCTTCACCCAAATTGCTTCATGCGCTGCCTCCGAGGCTGCTATGTACTCCGCTTCACATGTAGATCCCGCCACGACGCTCTGCTTGCAGCTGCACCAGCTTACTGCTCCACCATTCAACATATACACGTATCCGGTTTGTGACTTAGAGTCATCCAGATCTGTCGAAGCTAGCGTCGACGTAACCCTTCTGACGATCTCTTCGTCACCTCCATAAACGAGAAACATGTCCTTTGTCCTTTTCAGGTACTTCAGGATATTCTTGACCGCTGTCCAGTGTTCCTTGCCGGGATTACTTTGGTACCTTCCTACCAAACTTACGGCAAGGTTTACATCAGGTCTGGTACACAGCATGGCATGCATAAGAGATCCTATGGCCGAGGCATAGGGGATGACACTCATCTCTTCTTTATCTTTTGCCGTGGTCGGGCATTGAGGTGAGCTCAATCTCACACCTTGTAGTACAGGCAAGAACCCTTTCTTGGACTGATCCATTTTGAACTTCTTCAAAATCTTATCAAGGTATGTGCTTTGTGAAAGACCTATGAGGCGTCTTGATCTATCTCTACAGATCTTGATGCCTAATATATAAGCAGCTTCTCCAAGGTCCTTCATTGAAAAACTTTTATTCAAGTAGGCCTTAATGATGTCCAAGAGTTCTATATCATTTCCCATCAAAAGTATGTCATCTACATATAATATGAGAAATTCTACAGAGCTCCCACTCACTTTCTTGTAAACGCAGGCTTCTCCACAAGTCTGCATAAACCCAAACGCTTTGATCATCTCATCAAAGCGAATGTTCCAACTCCGAGATGCTTGCACCAGCCCATAAATGGATCGCTGGAGCTTGCATACTTTGTTAGCATTCTTAGGATCGACAAAACCTTCCGGCTACATCATATACAACTCTTCCTTAAGATAACCATTAAGGAACGCTGTTTTGACGTCCATCTGCCATATCTCATAATCATAGTATGCGGCAATTGCTAACATGATTCGAACGGACTTAAGCTTCGCTACGGAAGAGAAAGTCTCATCGTAGTCAATCCCTTGAACTTGCCGATAACCCTTAGCGACAAGTCGAGCTTTATAGATGGTGACATTACCATCTGCGTCCGTCTTCTTCTTAAAGATCCATTTGTTTTCTATCACTCGCCGATCATCGGGCAAGTCTGTCAAAGTCCATACTTTGTTTTCATACATGGATCCTATCTCGGATTGCATGGCTTCAAGCCATTTGTTGGAATCCGGGCCCGCCATCGCTTCTTCATAGTTCAAGGTTCACCGTTGTCTAACAACATGATTTCCGGGACAGGGTTGCCATACCACTCTGGTGTGGAACGTGTCCTTGTGGACCTCTGAAGTTCAAGAGCAACTTGATCCAAGTACCTTGATCATCATCATTAATTTCCTCTCCGGTAGGGGTAGGCACCACAGGAACATTTTCCGAGCTGCACTACTTTCCGGTTCAAGAGGTAGTACTTCATCGAAGTTCTACTTTCCTCCCACTTACTCCTTTCGAGAGAAACTCTTTTTCAAGAAAGGATCCGTTCTTGGCAACAAAGATCTTGCCTTCGGATCTAAGGTAGAAGGTATACCCAATGGTTTCCTTAGGGTATCCTATGAAGACGCATTTTTCGATTTGGGTTCGAGCTTTTCAAAGTTGAAGTTTCTTGACATAAGCATCGCATCCCCAAACTTTTAGAAACGACAGCTTAGGTTTCTTCCCAAACCATAATTCATACGGTGTCGTCTCAACGGATTTAGACGGTGCCCTATTTAAAGTGAATGTAGCTGTCTCTAGAGCGTATCCCCAAAATGATAGCGGTAAATCTGTAAGAGACATCATAGATCGCACCATATCCAATAGAGTGCGATTACGACATTCGGACACACCGTTACGCTGAGGTGTTCCAGATGGCGTGAGTTGTGAAACGATTCCACATTTCCTTAAGTGTGTACCAAATTCGTGACTTAAATATTCTCCTCCACGATCTGATCGTAAGAACTTTATTTTTTGATCACGTTGATTCTCTACCTCATTCTGAAATTCCTTGAACTTTTCAAAGGTCTCAGACTTGTGTTTCATCAAGTAGACATACCCATATCTACTTAAGTCGTCTGTGAGAGTGAGAACATATAACGATATCCTCCGCGAGCCTCAACACTCATTGGACCGCACACATCGGTATGTATGATTTCCAATAAGTTGGTTGCTCGCTCCGTTGTTCCGGAGAACGGAGTCTTGGTCATTTTGCCCATAAGGCATGGTTCGCATGTGTCAAATGATTCATAATCGAGAGACTCTAAAAGTCCATCAGAATGGAGCTTCTTCATGCGCTTTGACACCAATGTGACCAAGGCGGCGGTGCCACAAGTATGTGGGACTATCGTTATCAACTTTACATCTTTTGGTATTCACACTATGAATATGTGTAATATTACGTTAAGATTCATTAAGAATAAACCATTGACCATCGGAGCATGACCATAAAACATATCTCTCATATAAATAGAACAACCATTATTCTCGAATTTAAATGAGTAGCCATCTCGCATTAAACGAGATCCTGATACAATGTTCATGCTCAAACTTGGCACCAAATAACAATTATTGAGGTTTAAAACTAATCCGTAGGTAAATGTAGAGGTAGCGTGCCGACGGCGATCACATCGACCTTGGAACCATTCCCGACGCGCATCGTCACCTCGTCCTTCGCCAGCCTCCGTTTATTCCGCAGCTCCTGCTGTGAGTTACAAATATGAGCAACGGCACCGGTATCAAATACCGGGAGTTACTACGAGTCTTTGGTAAGGTACACATCAATTACATGTATATCAAATATACCTTTAGTGTTGCCGGCCTTCTTGTCCGCTAAGTATTTGGGGCGATTCCGCTTCTAGTGGCCCTTCCCTTTGCAATAAAAGCACTCTGTCTCGTGCTTGGGTCCATTCTTTGACTTCTTCCCGGCAACTTGCTTAAGGCGCGGCAACATCCTTGCCGTCCTTCTTGAAGTTCTTCTTACCCTTGCCCTTTTTGAACTTAGTGGTTTTATTGACCATCAACACTTGATGTTCTTTCTTGATTTCAACCTCTGCTGACTTCAAAGATTGAGAATACCTCGGAATGGTCTTCACCATCCCCTGCATATTGTAGTTCATCACAAAGCTCTTGTAGCTTGGTGGGAGCGATCAAGGATTCTGTCAATGACCGCCTCGTCAGGAGGTTTATGTCCAGTGGGACGGCGGTTGTGCAACCCAGACATTTTGAGTATGTGCTCACTTGTAACTGTTTTCCTCCATCTTACAACTATAGAACTTGTTGGAGACTTCATATCTCTCGACCCGGGCATGAGCTTGGAAAACCATTTTCAGTTCCTCGAACATCTCATATGCTCTGTGTTGCTCAAAACGCTTTTGGAGCCCCGGTTCTAAGTCAGTAAAGCATGCCGCCGAACGAGGGAGTAATCATCAAGACGAGACCGCCAAGCATTCATAATGTCTTGGTTCTTCAGGATGGGTGCATCACCTAGCGGTGCTTCTAGGACATATTGTTTCTTGGCTGCTATGAGGATGATCCTCGGGTTAGGACCCAGTCCGAATAGTTGCTGCCATCATCTTTCAGCTTGGTTTTCTCTAGGAACGCGTTGAAGTTCATGTTGACATGAGCGTTGGCCATTTGATCTACAAGACATATTTTGCAAAAGTTTTAGACTAAGTTCATGATAATTAAGTTCATCTAATAAAATTATTTAATGAACTCCCACTCAGATTAGACATCCCTCTAGTCATCTAAGTGTTACACGATCCGAGTCGACTAGGCCGTGTCCGATCATCACGTGAGACGGACTAGTCATCGTCGGTGAACATCTTCATATTGATCGTATCTTCCATACGACTCGTATTCGACCTTTCGGTCTCCGTGTTCCGAGGCCATGTCTGTACATGCTAGGCTCGTCAAGTTAACCCTAAGTGTTTTGCATGTGTAAACTTGTCTTACACCCGTTGTATGTGAACGTAAGGATCTATCACACCTGATCATCACGTGGTTCTTCGAAACGACGAACTTTAGCAATGGTGCACAGTTAGGGAGAGCACTTCTTGATATTGTTGTAAGGATCATCTTATTTACTACCGTCGTTCTAAGTAAACAAGATGCATAAACATAATAAACATCACATGCAATTATATAGTAGTGACATGATATGGCCAATATCATATAGCTCCATTGATCTCCATCTTGGGGCTCCATGATCATCTTGTCATCGGCATGACACCATGATCTCCATCATCATGATCTCCATCATCATGATCTCCATCATCGATGTCTTCATGAAGTTGTCATGCCAACGACTACTTCTACTTCTATGGCTAACGATTTAGCAATAAAGTAAAGTAATTTACATGGCGTTCTTCAATGACACGCAGGTCATACAAAAATAAAGACAACTCCTATGGCTCCTGCCGGTTGTCATACTCATCGACATGCAAGTCGTGATTCCTATTACAAGAACATGATCTCATACATCACAATATGTCATTCATCATTCATCACAACTTCCGCCATATCACATCACATGACAATTGCTGCAAAAACAAGTTAGACGTCCTCTAATTGTTGTTGCATCTTTTACGTGGCTGCAATTGGGTTCTAGCAAGAACGTTTTCTTACCTACAAATAACCACAACGTGATTTTGTCAACTTCTATTTACCCTTCATAAGGACCCTTTTCATCGAATCCGCTCCAACTAAAGTGGGAGAGACAGACACCCGCCAGCCACCTTATGCAACTAGTGCATGTCAATCGGTGGAACCGGTCTCACGTAAGCGTACGTGTAAGGTTGGTCCGGGCCGCTTCATCCCACAATACCGCTGAAGCAAGATAATACTAGTAGCGGCAAGCAAGTTGACAAGATCTACGCCCACAATAAAATTGTGTTCTACTCGTGCAATAGAGAACTACGCATAGACCTAGCTCATGATGCCACTGTTGGGGAACGTTGCAGAAAATTAAAAATTTTCCTACGGTTTCACCAAGATCCATCTATGAGTTCATCTAAGCAACGAGTCATGGGAGATAGATTGCATCTACATACCACTTGTAGATCACGTGCGGAAGCGTTCACTAGAACGTGGATGATGGAGTCGTACTCGCCGTGATCCAAATCACCGATGACCGAGTGCCGAACGGACGGCACCTCCACGTTCAACACACGTACGGAGCGGATGACGTCTCCTCCTTCTTGATCCAGCAAGGAGAAAGGAGAGGTTGAAGAAGATGGCTCCAGCAGCTGACAACGGGCGTGGTGGTGGTGGAGCAGCGATATTCAGCGAGGCTTCGCCAAGCTTCGTGGACGGAGGAGGAAGAGGTGTAGCAGGGGAGGAGGCGCGGAACTTGAGTGCGGCTGCCCCTCCCTCCCTTTATATAGGCTCCCCGAGGGGGCGCCGCCCTTGAGATCCAATCTCCCAAGGCGGCGGCCAAGGGGTGGAGTGCCCCAAGGCAAGTGGGCGCCCCCCCACCCTAGGGTTTCAACCCTAGGCGCGAGGTGGGCCAAGGCGCACCAGCCCACTATGGGCTGGTTCCTCCCCACTTCAGCCCATGGGGCCCTCCGGGATGGGTGGCCCCACCGGTGGACCCCGGGACCCTTCCGGTGGTCCGGTACAATACCGGTGACCGAAACTTTCCCGATGGCGAAACAATACTTCCTATATATAATTCTTTACCTCCGGACCATTCCGGAACTCCTCGTGACGTCCGGGATCTCATCCGGACTCAACAACATTCGGTTTACTGCATACTCATATTCATACAACCCTAGCGTCACCGGACCTTAAGTGTGTAGACCCTACGGGTTCGGGAGACACGTAGACATGACCGAGACGGCTCTCGGGCAATAACCAACAGCGGGATCTGGATACCCATGTTGGCTCCCACATGCTCCTCGATGATCTCATCGGATGAACCACGATGTCGAGGATTCAAACAACCCCGTATACAATTCCCTTTGTCAATCGGTATGTTACTTGCCGGAGATTCGATCGTCGGTATCCTAATACCTCGTTCAATCTAAATTCGCAAGTCACTTTACTCGTGCATCGTAATGCATGATCCCGTGACCGGACACTTGGTCACTTTGAGCTCATTATGATGATGCACTACCGAGTGGGCCCAGTGATACCTCTCCGTAACACGGAGTGACAAATCCAGTCTCGATCCGTGTCAACCCGGCAGACACTTTCGGAGATACACCTGTAGTGCACCTTTATAGTCACCCGATTACGTTGTGACGTTTGATACACCAAAGCACTCCTACGGTATCCGGGAGTTACACGACCTCATGGTCTAAGGAAGAGATACTTGACATTGGAAAAGCTCTAGCAAAACGAACTACACGATCTTGTGCTATGCTTAGGATTGGGTCTTGTCCATCACATCATTCTCCTAATGATGTGATCCCGTTATCATTGACATCCAATGTCCATAGTCAGGAAACCATGACTACCTATTGATCAACGAGCTAGTCAACTAGAGGCTCACTAGGGACATATTGTGGTCTATGTATTCACACGTGTATTACGATTTCCGGATAATACAATTATAACATGAATAAAAGACAATTATCATGAACTAGGAAATATAATAATAATCCTTTTATTATTGCCTCTAGGGCATATTTCCAACATACACTTCATAAGAAGCTTTGCAAGCAAAGCAACTAATGAGTTAGTTACAGGATGATGTATTACGAAACAAGTAAAGAGACTTGTCGGAAAAGAGATTGAACTAGGTATGAAGATACCGACGATCGAATCTCGGGCAAGTAACATACCGATAGACAAAGGGAATAACGTATGTTGTCATAACGGCTCGACCGATAAAGATCTTCGTAGAATATGTAGGAGCTAATATGAGCATCCAGGTTCCGCTATTGGTTATTGACCGGAGAGGTGTCTCGGTCATGTCTACATAGTTCTCGAACTCGTAGGGTCCGCACGCTTAACGTTAGATGACGATTTAGTATTATATGAGTTGTGTGATTTGGTGACCGAATGTTGTTCGGAGTCCCGGATGAGATCCGGACATGACGAGGAGTCTCGAAATGGTCGAGAGGTAAAGCTATATTCGGCATCGGACACCGGAAGTGTTCCGGAGGGTACCGGGTATATATCGGGTCACCGGAAGGGGTTCCGGGCACCCCCGGCAAAAGATATGGGCCTCATTGGACAAGAGGGGAAACACAGCAGTCACCAGGGGCTGATGCGCCCCCCATATAGGTCGCACCAGAGGAGAAGGAAAGAGGGGAATGGAGAAGGAAAGGGGGGGATTCGGCCTCCCCCTTCCTTCCCTCCTCCCTCCTCTTTCCTTCCCCCTCTGGTAAATAAGGAAGGGGGGTGCCGGCCATAGGAAGGCCCCAAGTAGGATTCGGCCTACTTGGGCGCCTCCTTGGCTGCCTCCCTTCTCCCCCACCTATATATATGTGGGTGGATGCCTCTAGCACACCTCAGACTATTGCATAGCCGTGTGCGGCGTCCCCCTCCGCTGTTTACTCCCACGATCATATCTTCGTAGTGCTTAGGCGAAGGCCTGCGCGGATCACTTCACCATCACCGTCACCACGCCGTCGTGTTGACGGAACTCATCTACTACCTCGACATCTTGCTGGATTAATATGATGAGGGACGTCATCGAGCTGAACGTGTGCAGAACTCGGAGGTGTCGTACGTTCGGTACTTGATCAGTCGGAGCTAGAAGAAGTTTGACTACGTCAACCGCGTTGTCAAACGCTTCCGCTTACGGTCTACGAGGGTACATAGACACACTCTCCCCTCTCGTTGCTATGCATCTCCTAGATAGATCTTGCGTGAGTGTAGAATTTTTTTTGAAATTGCATGCTATGTTTCCCAACACATGATGGGGCTGTAAATCCTACTGGAGGGCATCCATAGCTCCTTTGATAAGGATCTCGCTAGATTTTTCTGGCAGGCCGCGAACGGCCGCCTAAAGTATCATATGGTCAAATGGGCAGACATATGTTTGCCCAAGGATCGGGGGGACTAGATATTATGGCCTCCCGATGCATGAACGTCCCCATCATGCTGCAATGGGTGTGACGGATCTTGCGAGGCGAGGGCGGCTTGTGGCTGCAACTGCTTCATGCAGAAAACCTAAGGGGTGAGGCTCTCCTAGCTTGCTCTCACTCAGGGGGTTCCGAGTCTTGGAGATTCATCCAACGGATCAAGGAGGATATTCTTCTAGGGGTCTCCTTCACTAGAGGAAATGGGGAAGGAACCCAATTCTGGCTGGATCCTTGGGTGCGCGGCGAGCCATTCTGGGTGAGCTTCCTTGGTCTCTTCGCTATCTGCGCGGACCCGACGCTCCTGGTGTCCGCGTCATCTCATGATTGGTAGTGGAACATCCCGTTCTATCGCACATTTGGGCAGGTGAAAACTAAGGGATGGGCTAGATTGCAGGCTCCCACCGATGTTGTTGGATTATCCAGACACTGTTTCATGGAGCCTCACTCCTTCGGGTGAGTTCTCGGTGAGCTCGGCTTACCAGGCACTATGCCGGTCGCCCATCATCCCTTGGCTTTCCCCTATGTGGAAGGCACCACTGCCCTTGAAGATTAAGTTTTTTGTGTGGCGACTACTACGAGACTGCATTCCCTCGGGGACCGAGGTGCTTAAGTGGCATGGCCCGGGTGATGGCTTGTGCCCCCTTGTGCGGTCCTGAAACGGGGACTCACATCCTATTCTCATGCACGGCAACATGGGTCCTCTAGACTTTCGTCCGCGAGGCTCTGGGGCCCCACTGGGAGGCCTTGGACTTTGCGGAGTTCCTTCAGGACAGAGCTACACAGCCCGAGTGGCGTCGCCGCTTATTCTGGCTAATCTTTGCAGCGATGTCCTGGACGTCGTGGACGACACGTCATAAAATGGTGATTGAGCGGGTCTTTCTGCGGCAGGCCTCTGACTCCTTGAAATTCCTTGCTTTTTGCGCAAAGACCGGCAGCCAATCTCTAGACATCGTCTCAGGCTCATGCTGGATACGCTTCTGACTACCGCGCGTCGCCTATCCTCTTCGTAGGGCCCCTGTAGGGCGCCACTCGATGTTTTTTTCTTCTTATTTCTCTTGCTTTTTTGGGCATGATTATGTTGTTTGCCCGGTCGTATTTGCTATGACGTTTCGATGTTGGTTGTATGGATGGTTGTTTTTATTTATAAAGCGGGGCGAAAACCTATTTTAAGAGAGAGGGATACTCAGTCGTTTACTCTAAATTCTGGAGAGCGACTAGAAATGCCCTAAGGGATTCTTTTTTTTTCTGTATATGAATCCTACCCTATAAAATTTCTTCAAATCAAATCAAAGAAGGCCTTAGTACTCTACTCGCTCCGTCCCATAATATAAGATGTTTTTTGACACTAATGTAGTGTTAAAAAACGTCTTACATTACGAGATGGAGGGAGTAGTTGTGTATGCCATGTTGAGTGGACAGAGGCAAGAAGTGCGCATAAATTGGACAGGCGCCACGCCAGGCAGGTGGACGCATTACTGCGTTTTTGAGGGGGCGATTGAAGCGGCAGCATATCAGTCGGAGGTTATTTCTCGGGATTTCTCCGACTTTTCGAAAAATCTCGTTTTCCCCTTCGTCTCCTCCTTTCCTGCACCCGCCGCACCGCACTCTCCCCTCGTATGGAATAAAACCCTCCTCCGCCCGTTTTCCACCGCCCGCCCGCCGCCGCCCGGCGGCACCAACCATGCCGAACGGCCCGATAATCATCGACCGGGCGCAAATGCCTCTCGACTCCCCGCCGGCGGAGGTCGAGATCATCGCCTCCTCCTCCCCGCCTGTGGCGCCGCAGCCCCCTACGGCGATGCAGACGGGCTGCGATGGCGCTTCCGACGGTGGTGAGGGGGGTCCGGATGAGTTCAGGGCACAAACCGATCAGGAACTGCAGTATAAAATTAAGCGCTTGCGTAGCAGTCTCCATCTTCTACCCGACGGTGGCGAGAAGTCGCGGAAGTTAATCCTCCGGGTGGAGAAAGAGCTTGATCGCCGCCGCGCTGCCGGGCCGAGGAAGGTGAGTATAATGTGGGCTTTGCATAATCGTTTCATGGGAATTTTCTCCAAACTGCGTGCTTTTGCCCCAATCTGAATTCCTGTATGTGAGGATTATCGATGGTTTTGTTGCAAAGGTGAAATCGCGGGTGACCAAAGGGGGTGTTTTATCAGCTGATCTGCGTTCTATCTCTTCGTGACAGGAAGTTTGTTTTGTTTCAGTAATTAAATTCTAAATGCTGGCTAGTAGTTTAGCCTTGGGTGATGTCCGATTTATAATGTTAGGTAGCGATTCAGGTGCCTATTGTCAGTCAAGTAATTTCTTGTCAGAGATAGCTATGTATTCAGTGTGATGAGTGATATTAGGATTGATAATTTCATAGAAGTCGTCAAATTTGGGTTTGTAGTTTACTACTTGATGCCCCACTTTCAATAGCCTCATTCTCTTGATTAACTGCAGATTTGTGCTCTTCCCTTTTGTATTCAGTTAAGGAAAGTACTCCCTCCGTTCCAAAATAGATGACCCAACTTTGTACTAACTTTAGTACAAAGTTAGTACAAAGTTGGGTCATCTATTTTGGAACGGAGGGAGTATATGTTTTCTTGTTTGTGAAAGTGGATGCTGGAAGTTCTAACCCATGGTTGCAGACTTGTGCAATTAAGTTGGCACATAAGCAGCTTCTGCCAAACATTGTTTTTGATGGAAAGAAAAATGAGACCATAGGGGGAAGGACCCCTCGGTCTTTGATTATAGAAGCGAGAATCTCGGTTGAAATATTAGCTCCCTGTGCGGGATCGAACCCGGCTGGCTTGGAATGCTTGACAGTGCCCCTACCACTGAGCTAGTGCTCAGTTCACTGTGCCAAACGTCTTCTGTTCCACTATGTATCATTTTTATCTTGAATGTGTTCGAAACATCACTTCTTTGGTGTTATGGGCATGTGAATGAGATATTGTGTCTTCACAATCAGGGCAACTAACAAGGAATTTAATAATATTTCTGAACAATTTACTTTTGCTATGTTCTATGGCGGTATTATTGGGCCGTCCTAATATATTCCTATTTGTGAGCATACTTTTATTGAATGATTTGTCAGCATATTTCATCCATGCCCTTACTTTGTGGTTTTCATTAATTATTGTAGGTTGACACGGGTCGGAGACAGTCAGCGCAGACACCCAGTGGGGATGATCCCTACACCTTCAGTAAGCTTTATTATTTCTGTTTAGTTGTTTATGCAATGCACGTCGGTAGAATATCAGGGAAAAAAGTTGAGTGTACGCCTAGGCGCGCTTAAGTTCTGAGTGGAGGCCTACCGCTTCGCTTTTGGGGTAAGCGCTGAAAAAAGCGCTCGGACGCCTAGGGTTAGATGAAGGAGAACCGAGTGAGACAAACAGAGGAGAGCAAGGCGACATTGCGCCGCCAGATCTGGGGCTTTCTTACCCGACCTCACCACCCATCTTCCCCAACCTAGTGCCGCTGGACCTTGAGCTCCCCTTCCCCGACCTCGCCACCAGTCCTTCCCCCTCTCCCCCGATCACGGACTCCTCCTCGTCTAGGCTGGAGCCTGGTGGCTTCTCTTCCCCAACCTCGAGTTACTCCTCGTCTCTTCTTTCCCAACATAATTGCTATTTTACATTTATACATGCCTTGCATGCTTTGAAAAATGATTTTTTTGTGTGCCCTTGTTCCTGTCCGTATGACATCCATACAGAACGCTTAAGCACGCCTAGGCGCTGCTTAAGCTGTTATTGCACTATAAGCGGAGGCAAAACGCTCTCTCAGCGCCTAGTGCTTAAAAAACCCTCAAGTAATATCAGATACATATGCTGTTTTGTTTTCTTGTACCCATCTGGTGGCCACCTGAAACCCATAGGGATAACTGCCATGTAGAAGAAGGCCAGATGGCATGGTTTGAAGGTGATTTGGGCATTGGAGGGGGGTGTTAAACTATTGGCTAATTCGATATTCTTGTTTTAATGAACACATGCTATCCCAATCTCTCAAACAGAATACATAAATAGTACCGAGACTTGGTTATCGTTCATGGTTTCTGATGCTAGATGTTGTTAAGACTTAAGAGGAAGTAGCTACTAGCTAGCATATAGCTGAATTTGGATTTGGACTTTCTAGGAAGTTCTTATAATGGATAGTGGTGGTCAACTGATTTCATTATGTTGTATACTGCTCGACAAGATATGGATGTTTCCTTACATGGGAGGGAGCATAGATGCTTCAGGCTCTAGACAGTCTGTTTACAAGGTCAACAAACACCTATGGTACCATGTTTCCAGCATAATCATATTTTGTTGATATAAAAAATGCACGTCCCTTTTGGATATTTCAATGGCACAATGCACCTGATCAGTAAGCATTAGGATTCATTTATTAGGTCTTCCTTTTGGTGGTTGGTCGATCTAAGACCTTCCTTTTTCCTGCCTTCAACTGTCTGATGGGTGCCACTTATGTTTTATCAGTCATCAATGTACCTTTGCCATTTCTTTTGCAGAGGAAAGTGACCATATCAACTGCAGCAGGTTTTCTGATAAATGGCATTGCCATGGCAAGGTATGCATTTTAGTGTCCTTACTCCTAGTTTTGTATGTTACGATACTATTGTGGTTAGTGTTTACAAACGTTTTGACAGCTTTCCTGGTTATGTAGGGTGAAGCAGCATTCGCTGATGAGCTAGGCCATTTTAACACAAGCAAACATGCTTCCCAAGTGAAAGATCGGAAAAGAGCAACGAACACAGTGAATCATCAACCAAAAAGGCGTAGAGTTTCTCAAAATATTGCTGACAAGAAACATTTAGATACAAATGGTAGGAAGTTAGGTATGAAGATCTGTACAGAAGATCAACAGAAAAATAACTCTGTTGAGCCAAAGGACATGTCCACTAAACTACGCACAGAAGATCGCACTTCTGGGAGTTCGACCAAGAGGTATTCACTCCTGTTTGCTGATCCAATTCATCTGTTCTTTTACCTTTATTAGTTGTATGAGCTATATTATCTCTTCTTTAGTTGTCGTCTATTTTGCTTATGCGTCTGAGACTTTTCACTTTGTTCTTGTTGTACAACATTTATGACTTGTCATTTTGCTTGTGCGTGTCTTCATTTGTTGATTTATTTCTCTTTCTATTGCCACTCTGTCAGCTACACTATCTTGTGTTCCATTTATAAATAAATTTCAATATAAATAATTCTGGTGTCTTTCTGATTTCATAGACACTGGTATCTTTGTTTTGTTTGTGTCTCCGGAGGGCTGTTATCATCATTAGAGACTTTAAAGATTATGTCCTGTCATTGCAGCAATTGGCATGCTAAGCACATCTATCTTCAATGCTATATCTTCTTTGTGTAGTCCATAACGTCACCATTAGCTGTTGGTGGAAGGTAGTGAAATAAAACAGTGGTCTTATAACATGCATTTACGACTCTGGAGCCCTCATAGCGAGCTATTTGGATTAACCTGATGGAGTCGCCATGTGGGAATAAGTTTGCCTTATCTTTTCTAATTTATAAGAGGAACATAGTTGCATCTGAATAATTCTTATAAGTAACATCCGTCTTTAAAACCACTATATGTGGTATAAACCCCGGATCGTGACTGTAGATTGTAGTTGTGCTGGATGGGAGGCCAGGGTTTGTGGCCATGGTGTACCACAGCTCTTGGGTGAGGGCTTGGGCTCCTGTTGGTATGTGGTACCCCACATAACATTTTGTTTCTCTGATAAATTATTCTGATGTGCAGGTGGGACCATTCCAAGAATCATACCTACCAATACCGGAGGTTAAATAGAAGAAACGAAAAGAAGGTGAGTATGCTGACAGCTGTTTCACCTTTTTCTTTGACTGTTCTGTGGTATTGTTTTTTCCATTCCCTCCTTATGAAATGAAATTCATTATCAGAACTAAAATTGCTATCCGCATCTAGCGTTATAGTACTTATCATGGTGTAACATTATGAGTACAAATGCAAAGGTTGTTCCTGTTATTTCATCCAACATGTTTTCTGAATAATAAATCTTTTTTAGCATAAACAGTAGAGAAGGCCACCACTATAAATAATAATAAATCTATCGAGTTAAAACCTAGATCTGCCAAATACAAATACTGGTCATCAAATCATTTACAGTGTTTGGATTTGATTCACTGAGAAGATCGTCATTGATGCTTGAATACTTCATCATTATCATTAATTTCATTAATCTTAGCTGCAAATGTTTGACATGAATTAAGATTTCTACATATGTATTCCAATCATGCTCTTATCTTTGTCAGGAAGTAGTTCTCTTGGATGACGAGGATACAGAACTCTTGGATGACGAGGATACAGAACCTTCTAAATCAGTTGATGTCGAGATTGTTAATATATGGTAAATTGGTAACACAATAAGTGATAATGTTTCTGCCTATTAACATTTCATCACTATGACCATTTATATGCTTAATTAATCAAATTGGATTTCTGTAGGGACAAATCACAGATCTACTATCCGTCGAGGTAAGAATCATGTATTGTTAGAGGTATTGACACTTTGACAGAGGGATTCTCCGCCCATACTAATGTCTACTACTGTCTACAGGACTGATCCGGAAACTGTCGAGCTGACATATTCTGACATAAAATGTCTTGACCCTGAAGTTTTTTTAAAATCACCTGTCATAAACTTTTACATCCAGTAAGTAATATATTCATTCTCTTTTCTGCTTGTGACATTATCTTCCTCTTTCTTCTGTTAGTAAGTTCAACGTCCAAGTGCTCACATGCATCTGTTGGAAAGTTTGCATGGGTATGACTGGACTGCATTTATTTATAGATGTCTTTTTTGTTTTCTTATTATATGCAGTTCTTACCTTAGATGCCACTTAAGGACTATCAAATGTTATGTAGAATTAGAAAAGTACGTTATGTGATGTAATCACTCTATCACTGAGCTACTACAGGGAATTATCAGTACCAACAGACTAGTTAATGAATGCGTGGTTGAAAGACATATTTGATGTGTATAAAGGACTAAAAGTGCAAAAGTGTATCCGGTCGAATGATTCATGACGTGTCAACATCTCACATTTACTGTGATGTGTTCCCTTCAAGATCGAATGTCCGCGTTGTATTTGTTTTTCTAGTTTGGATGGTTTAGCTGAATAAGCATAAAAAATTCGATCATATGCTTTCTAGTCCCTCCGTCCCATAATATAAGAGCGTTTTTGACACTACACGGAGAGAGTAATTTTTAATACATGTTTTCTGTCCATACCGACTATGGCAATGTCAGGTACCTAAGAAAATCCAGGCCTTGTGACGACTTGTACATCTTCAATACATATTTCTATAGCAAACTTGAAGAAGCGTTATCCAGGACGGTATGCTCTTTGATCTTATTGTGTTGTATTTAGTTATTTATGATGTTCAACACTACATGTCCTTGCAAATCGATGGGTTGAAGTTACGTTCTAGGCGGTGCATGAGCTGGCCTGAAGTGGAAGCTTCATTGTTCCCATACAGCGATGCACACATAAACACTTGTGACTTTCTGCTGTAGTGCACTGCATTCTCTCATTGCAAAGTTAACACCCTGGTGTCATTCAATTCACATTATTTTTTCATATACTAATTTGTCCATGTTCTATTGATTTTCCAAAGCTTATTTTAAATTATATCACCTTACTGATAAGGTTAGTAAAATATGGGGCTGACATGTGCATATGTAAATATAACAATCATATTACTTTGTACTTTTCTTGAGACAGTTTTTGAATTGCAGTTTAATTCCCAGTTTACGTTCAAGAAATTGTATAAAACCATGGCAGTCATTTGAATGTTTAATGTGTAAATTGCAATATGCATGGGTTTTTTGTTTTCAACATGGTATGTTCCAGAAAGCCAGTTCATATATGTTTTTCTCTTGAAAATATTGTACTTCCCATTACTTCATTTTGTAAATCTCTGTTTATTTATTTCCTTTTGCATGTTGGGATCACCTCTTCTTCACCCCCTCGAAGCTAGCGTTTTAAAATGCTGACTGACTTGTGCATTTGTTCTAGGGTGAGTGTGGCTCGTAGTTTAGCAAGTTAAAGGCGATGGTGGAGAAGTGTAGATATTTTTAAGACACCATACCTCCTTTTGCCAATTCATGGACAGTAAGTTTCTTATTCTCAGGATAATACTGCAAGATGAAACCAGATGTGCTCATCTGCTACTCCCAAGCATATATTATTTGTTTGGTTGATATTTGACATGAGGGTGTGTTTGTTGGTCAATGGATAACATTCTAGTGTATCTAGTTATCATATACTACCTCCATTCCAAAATATAAGACATTTTGGTACCTACCAAAACGTCTTATATTTGTACCTACCAAAACGTCTTATATTTTGGAATGGAGGTAGTACTTATAAGATGGCGATTATCTTATGTTCTGTAAATTAGGGTGCATTGGAGCTTGGTCATTATCTTCATGCCCGCAAAAGAGATAAAATCTGGGCCAAGGGTGTTTCACTTGGACTCTCTAGGACTACATTCCAGTGACAAGGTTTTTGGCGTGATTGAGAGGTATGTTTCATGATACTATGTGAGAAAATGGTCTTGATCCCAACCATTTACTATTCAGGACTGGAGGGTGCTGTAGTGCTGTGTACCCTTCCTATAGGGGAACATGCCATTCTAAAGATTCCTAATTTTAATGTCTTGTCCATGCTTTTGAAATTGTATGTTTTCACAGCTATCTCATAGAAGAATGGCGCCATCTACAGAAGGATTCTTCTTATGATATTCCTTTTTCAGACACAATATGGAGACATCTTTCAAGAAATATACATAAGGAAAAAATCGAGGTAAGAACCATAGTGTTTTTAATGATGTTCTCAAGGAGCTGATTACTTGAGAATATGAACTTATGATCGTCGTGAATTGAGTTACAATGAACTTGCTGGCTTTACAGTACCTATTCCTTCACTGTGCTTTTTTGTGCCAGTTTTCTAAAGCTGCCTTTCATTTCCACTTGCAAGGTGCCCCAGCAGCAAAATGACTTTGATTGCGGTGTCTTTATGCTTTACTACATCGATAAGTTTATTCAAGAGGCACCAGATGATTTGACAGGAGTGCGGCCTTGCAAGGTGTAAATTAAACTGCTTCATTATTTGTATACAGTAAAAATATCAGGAGTCCTGACTTTTGTGCTCTTGCTGGTTTTTAGTTTGGACGCAAGTGGTTCAGCCCTGTAGAAGCTTCGGGGCTGCGGAAGCGAATACGAGATCTGCTGTTCGATATATTTCAGAACGCTCCACCTAGTGATAGAAATTTAGTGTCAGATGCCGATGATGACTCGGAAGATGAAGAAGATAAGGGCAAGGACACAATTGTGATCGTTTGAATGCAACGACGAATGAATGAAGTCAAGCAATGCAAAGATCATGGTGCAGTTTTGCATGAGAACACCGTCTGGCTGCATATTGGCTGTAGGTGCGATGATACAGCCAAGGTCACAATATTCGTGACATTTCGTATGTGGCCCAGTGTATATGTTGTTCTGCGGGCAAAGTTCCAAAGATATAACGATACAGCAAAGCAGACACATATATCATATACTCCCTCCGTTCCGAAATATAAATCTTTTTAGAGATTGCACTACAAACTACATACGGATGTATATAGACATATTTTAGAGTGTAGATTCACTCATTTTGCTTCGTATGTAGTCCATAGTGGAATCTCTAAAAAGGCTTATATTTAGGAACGGAGGGACTATTTGGGTATGCACCAAATGATCCTTTGACTTGCCAAGTTACTCCCTTCATTCCAAAATAATTGATAACTTTTTCTTAAGTCAACTCAAGTTTGACCAAGTCTCCAGAAAAAAACATATCAATATCTACAACACCAAATTAGTTTCAGTGGATTCTTTATAAAATGTATTTCCATACCATATACATTTGATAGTGTAGATCTTGGTACAGTTTTCTGTAGACTGGCAAACTTTAAATGGTTTGCTTACGTGGGGAAATATCAATTTGGAACTCGAATTTGTATTCGAGTTATGATGAGTGAGGTAGATTTGCATTGTTGAAGAAAGTGGAGAAAAAGGACGCTGATATGGCTTGCTTGTGGCTCTTTCTTCTATTGGCTAGTCTCAGGCATGATTGTTTCAATTTCTATTGAAAAGCGGCTCGGTCATAAGTGTTAGTAATAGCATGAAGTTGTTGGTTCCAAGAGAGCATAAAAAGATCCGGTCACAAGGGAAAGGAAGAAAGAAAGACGCGCCAACTTGAGATTAATAATCGAAACTTTGTATCAAGTACAAAAAAAATTACGGAAATAATAAAAGAGCAAATCCGAATAAGCAAGCTAACCTTTTGACTTACACCCATGTTATGATGGAAATAGAAAAACTTGACTTAGAACAAACGTACAATTTTAATTAATTTGGAATGGACATGAGCGGACTTCTAAATTTATGATACCATAAGTTTATCCAGCTTTTGTATACAATTTCAAATTGTCCATCAGTTTTATTTTCTGAAGATGTGTCACAGATCAAACTCAGCCTTGTAAACATTGCCACAATTAAAAATGCTATTTTTACAAGTGAAAGAGTAAATTTCCCCTGGTTTTGCTGTATTTCAAGATTTAATGCACCATCAGTTAGACTAAACATATGAGCCATGTGATGTAGACAGTTATATTATTGTGAACTTTCTTTGAACATAAATTCAATGGTATAAATTTTAATGGCATGTAACCCACATTTCATTGGTCTTTACCCCTGAAACGCGTGAGCACAGAGTAGGCGCAGATTTCTTAATACAAAAATATTGAATTTGAAATAAAGGCAATCTCTAGCCATTGGAACTGATTGTGACTGGCATATCCATTGGAACTCAAATCAGTCAGCGTAAGCTGAAAGAGAGTCCGTATTCATGCAAATGATGTTGTGTAGTATCACTTTCCATTGAGCTATGTAACTACGGTTATGAATTGAGTATGTTTAGGATTCCATGATGCATTCAGGGCGTAAGAATCATAAAATGCATCAGATAAACAGAAACTGGTATCATGAAACAAGGTTACTTAAAATTTGCCATGAATATCGTCACAGGGCAATAAGATGACTGGCGCACAATGTCATCATAAGATTTAAGGAGTGAGACTACAGATTCCATCAGCAAAAATCCAATGGTATAGTCCACAAGGCATGTAGCTAGTGTTATTGGAATCTGCCAGGGGAAGGCTAAACTGAAGACTCTTGTATGGAGACCGGAGCACCATTCTTGTTATAGAGGCGTTGCAAAACCTGAAGTTGCAAATGAGAGGGAAAAAAGGGGTCAGAACAAGAACACTACAAAAAAAACAAAGAGAACATGTAGTAAAGGATGGCTTTAGTGAAAGGCATTGGCGGGTGTACAAGCAACATAAAATTCATGAATCTTTCATCAGCAGAGATAGTATCAAGATGCTCCACACAAATATGAATACAATATGACAGGCTTAATTACCAGTGTAGCATATCCATTTTGTAAGGAAAGAAATTCACCAATTGATCAGGTGAACCAAAATAAGAAAGATGCAGCATTATTGACAGTCTATAACAAATTAACGGTTATTTTGGTATAAGGACTGCATACACCTTGGCTTCAACCTTTGGTTCTACATGCCATTGCCGTCTTTCGGGATGTCAGTTCTTATATAGTATATGCCCTATAACTATGTGCCTTGTCCTAGTATTGTAAAGAACATTAATAGATGATCAGGCTATTTGACCTGATCATTTAAGAAAAGATGAAATCAACCAAGCAAGAGGCATAAATGAGAGAATAGATAACATTTTTCCGAAAGGAGAAAGCAGTTAACAAAATGCTTACAAACAGAAAATCGACAGGCCATACGCTAAGAGGAAGGAGCTCAACTAACATAACAATTAGATAATTTCAAGGTTTGTACTCCCTCTGTAAACAATAAATTCAGTTGAAGGTACATACTACATAGGGGCATGCATTTGTGCCACTTTGATTATTCTAATCACGAAAGCAAGCCAGCAACAACAATAAAGTAGTGAATGCCATCCATTAACCCCAAAACAAGGATATCTTCAAGGTTTATCTCCGAAATGAAATAATAGTTATTTTGCTTCAAATTTATGTAATGCATTATCCTATGGGTTGTGCGATGGGTATTCTTATAAGTTCTAAACAATAGTTGTTCAGATAATTGCGAGAATATGGTTTTTGATTAAACCTCTATTATGTGATAGTTTATTCATGATGAAACTTGAAATCTATGATCTATAACATTAAAGCAAAACGTCTTAAGAAGAACGATATATTAGATTAAAACTCAGGCACACACTGGCCACTCGCCTCCCACTACAACCATTTTACCTCAGGCATTGCTCTATTCATATTTGAAGTGCACCTAATTTCAGTCTGGCCATGAATAGCCGCCATCTCAATCATATGCAGATATATCAAAAAGTTCAAAACTAACGAAGCACTATTATGTTTAAAGATACATCTAACTTCAAACGTAATAGAAGGGAGAACAAAATCTAATTCTGATATGATTCACTAGATGACTATAGACTATAGTCCGTTTTCTGAACTTTTAACATTTTCACACCTCATCAATGTCAAGGAGACCCAACAAGCCAAATGAAGTCATTTTACCTTCGGAGAGCCAACCCCAAGACCCGGGCTTAAGCCCGAGCATGGAGGTGAGCAGCGCCGACGCCGTCGCGCTGTGCAGCGGCATCAGCCCCTGCGCGCCGCCTAGCGCCGCCACCGGCACCCTGCAGAACGAAGGCCGCGCCAAATCTGAGCAAACCATACTGTCCAAGCACGACCAAGCCGAGGAAAAGAAACACAGAGGTACCTACCTCGAGATCGCGAGGCGCCGGCGCGGGGCGCGCGGCAGAGCGGAGGCCGCCAGCTCCGGGGACTGGGCAACTGCCGGCCTGGAAAACGTTCTGGACAGAGTAGATGGGGACGCGGAGCGCAGCCCGCGAGGGCTCGCCGCGCGCCGCCAGCCGCCGTCGCCATGGCTGGTGTGGATGGGCTCTAAAACCCTCGTCGTTGCCCTCTTTGGGCTTCTTTCACCGTTTGGACGCTGATGGCCTGTGAGACCTGAGTGACACTACAGGTGGACGCGGTCTATACGAGTGGCCCAAATGTGGCCAAATGGGCCGGTGCTGGCCCGATAACCCACGTGCCCGTCACATAGTGAGCCTGGCCCGGCACATTATAATCTTTTTTTTTGACGGGTAGGCACATTATAATCAGGTCGTGCGGGCATGTGGCCCACTTAGGGCCATGCCTGGGCCGCGAGGCTGGGCACAAATATCGGCACAACATGGTCGCTTGTTATTTATTTATTTATTTATTTCAGCATAAGACAACTCAAAAGATCCGAGTGGCAACCGGTGATGGATGCGGCCTTGCACATCTTGCCCGGATGGCAAAGGGGCTTGGTGACTAGACCGGAAAGGCTTATCCTTGTCAATCAAGTCATGAGAGCGCGGGCCACTCATCATCTCATGATTGCGGAGGCGTCTAAATGGGCTCTAGAAAGAGTGGACAGAGGATGTAGGGCCTTCTTTTGGCGGAGACATTTAATTGCATGGCGGCAAATGTGTGGTATCTTGGGCAAGAGTATGTAGGCCAAAGCACATGGGAGGATTGGGCATCATTGACCTCTTTAAGCATGGCATTGCCCTAAGATTAAGATGGGAATAGCTTCAACGTACAGATGCATCCAGGCCTTGGCAGGGTCTCAACTTAACCGCGGACAAAATGATAGATCAAACTTTCGGGAGCCTCGTTAAATGGAAGGTGGGAGCGGGAGACAAAATACTGTTTTGGAAAGATCGGTGGCTCCACGGTGCAACCATCACAGATATTGCCCCTCTGGCCGCGGCGACTGTTCGTACCCAAGTGGCCAACATGAGGTTGGTGCGTGATGCTATGTTCATGCACGCATGGATGAACGATGTGGTGGGTAACTTATGCACGGAGGGCCTAACCCAGTTCATCGAGCTTTGGGAGATCATTTCGGAGGTCCAACTTGACGCTCAGACTGAGGACAACCCCATTTGGTTGTGGAATGTGGCCGGAGTATATTCTGCATCTTCAGCCTATAAGATGCTTTGTGAGGGAGGAGTCTGTTTCCACTCCTTCGGTGCCATCTGGAAATGTTGGGCACCTCTTGCGTGTAAGATCTTCATGTGGCTGGCTGTGCAATATCGATTATGGACATCGGATAGAAGGACTAGACATGGGCTACAAGACCAAACATCTCAATGCTACCTATGTGACTAGGAGGAAGACACGGTCGACCACATTTTGCAGCAGTGTGTGTTCTGGTGGCAAGTGTGGTCTAGTTGCATTGCTAGGATGGGACTAAGGATGAAGCTTTGCCCAGCAAACGACTCTAGGTTGGTGCAATGGTGGTCAGATGCCAGAAAGCGAATACACAAGCAAACTCGGAAAGGATTCGACACATTCGTAATGCTTATCTGTTGGACATTATGGAAGCAGAGGAACGTGAGAGTGTTCGGATCGGGTCAGATCAGGAACGAGTGGGATACGGTGGACACGATCTTCGACGACTTGAGGACTTGGGCCACGGCAGGAGCGTTCGGAGCACAACATGTACCTGAGTAGTAAAGTAGCGTGAGGAGTGGAGTGGAGGCTTGGTTAGGCTTGGTTTGTGGCTCTTAGCCAGCGCTTTGTAATCTCTTGTGCATATCTTTCTCTCTTCTATAAAACTAAGGTACGCCTTTGGCGTACCCTAAAAAAATATTTCAGATTTTTTTCCAATATATATTAGCCCCTCAAAATAGCTAGGCCCAAAACTGCCCAAAATCAAGCGCCCTGGTGGGCGAAACGTGCCGATGGGTTGGCCCATTTTCTTGTTGTGATGTGTTTGGGCCAACGAGTACGGCGCGAGTGCCTGCCCGACATGACCTGCGTATTAGGCGTGCCTTGGTGGGTCGCGTCGTGTCTGGCCCGTTTAGGCTAGGCTGGGCCATGGCGGACCATCTGGCCAGGTCATGTGCCACATTCAGTGGACCAGGTCTATAGAATTATCAAAAGTGTCAGATTTTTTCTCTCGACACGGACATCCTAGCAACTGTTGGATGCACTTCGTCAATCTTTGACGGGCGATCTCATTGACACGTCAGATGCAACAAAGCGTTCGCTCCCGCGTGGTCAAGCGCAAACGCGAGCGTTGCACTGGTTCTACCTTATCCATTCACTCATCTTCTCTCTCCCTTCTGACGAGAGGTAAGCTGCCGATTTCGGTGTCGATGCAGGCCACGGAGGAGACGAGACGAGCGGCGATAGAGATGAGGCTTGAAGCGGTGGAGATGATGTCCAGCGGGTTGTGGCGGCATCACCGACTAGCATGGTGAAAGTGCGTTATATCAACTAGAGGGGGGGGGTGAATAGGCGATTTTTATGAATTCTTCACTGAGGAATTTGCGGGTGAGGAAATTCCTTAGCGAAGAACTACTTGCAGCGGAATAAGTACTCAAAAGTAAACATAACAGAACACAAGCATGGCCATCATGATGAAATGAAGACAAGCACAGAGTACAGAAAGTGTAAACACAGGATAACACAGGATGAAGACAAACAGACTGAAGAAATTGAACTGAGGAAATTGAGAAAGTCTTCAAACACAGATATGAATAAGTGCACAACACAGTTATGAGGAAATGAAAGGGTTGAGGAAATAGAACTAGTAAGCTTGGTGAAGACAATCATTTGGTAGACCAGTTCCAACTGGTGTCTCAGTTGTACGTCTGGTTGGAGCGGCTAGATATTTAAACCTGAGGACACACAGTCCCGGACACACAGTCCTCACCGTATTCACCTTGAGCTAAGGTCACACAGACCTCGCCCAATCACTCGTGGTAAGTCTTCAGGTGACTTCCAAACCTTCACAAACTCGGTCACTCGGCGATCCACAATTCCTCTTGGATGCTATAGACCATGATGCCTAACCGTCTGGAAGAAGCACAGTCTTCAAAGGTAAAAAGCATCGGATCCACGCAGGATCAAACTCTTCAGTGATGCTCAATCACTTTGGGTTTGGGTTTTCCTCACTTGATGATTTTCGCTCAAAGTCCTCGGAGGATGGGATGCTCTCAAATGACAAGTGTCAGTTTCTCTCGGAGCAGCCATTCAGCTAGTGGTTGTAGGGGGCGGCTATTTATAGCCTAGGGAGCATCCCGGCATGATAAGACATAAATGCCCTTTAATGATATGACCGTTAGGTGGGTAGATATTTTGGGATAGCTGGCGCATAGCACAACAACAGTCGGAATTTGAGGCTCAAATTCCTCAGGGCTATCATGTTCCTCACTGTGTAGGCAATCCGCACTGGCGAATTCCTAACTGCTCAGCGACCAGAAGAACTTCGTCTCTGTCACTGAAGAATTTGACTGAAATGTATGAGATTTCCAATGGCTTCACTCGAAGGGATTGGTAGGTGTAGGATTTTGAGTTGAGCATCACTTGGAAAAATTTTCCTTAGTATTTCCTCGACCCCCTTTAACAGTACGGTGTTTCCTGTGACTCAAGAAAGAGAAAATGAAACTACGAAAACAAAAGTCTTCACGCTTCATGTTCCTCGTATGAATACCAAGTCTTCAGGTTACACCAATTTCTTCACTTTCAAAGTCTTCAAAAAACCAAAATCTTCAGTCGAAGATATTCATTTTTAGGGGTCGACTTTCTCTTTAAATATCAAACTCCTCATAGACTTATAGACCTGTGTACAGTCATAAACACATTAGTCCCTTATCCTATAAGTCTTCAATACAGCAAAATCACTAAGGGGCACTAGATGCACTTACAATCTCCCCCTTTTTGGTGATTGGTGACAATATAGGTTAAGTTTTCAACGGGGATAATCATATGAAGTGTAAATACTGATATTGAGGAATTTGATTGCAAGATATAGAAGAACTCCCCCTGAAGATGTGCATAGTGAGGAATTTGCTTTTGAAGCAAAGCACACTTGGAGAGTAGAATCATGGAGATCTCCCCCTATATCTTGTAATTCATACACACATTTGACATATAATATGAAGAATTTGAAATGCATGATGAAATATGGTGGTGATGTAATTGACATGCGTGCATTAACATTAACGAGGAATAAGCATGCGTAAGAACACAACAAAAGTATCGGACCACCATAGAGTTTAAGTTTACAACTCGATCCAAGAAAGTCTTCAAAAGAACGAGAGTTGTAACTTAGCAAAAAAAGCCCATATAGATAGACTAAGCTTGAAGACTAACTCAAATTTCTCCCCTTTGTCATCAAATGACCAAAAGGGTCAAAAATGAGGACTAAAGCCCTGAAGAATATCAAGTTGATGAAGGAGCGCCCGACATTGTTAGGTCGTTTGTTGTTGTAGGGCATGATACTTAACCCATTTATGGTTTCGATCCACCTTCTGGTGAAGACTAAGAAGAAGCTCACGGTCAGTCATCACTCTTGGAGCTGTGGCTTGAGGATTTGGCTTGGATGCATTAGCAGCAGAATCATGAGTGGCAGATTAGTGGAATAAGATGCAGCTTTGCGAAACTGACCATCCAATGGACGAATGCATTCATCTATAACAGAAGCGACCTTGACCTTTTCATCAGCCGAGGAAAATGTCCTTTTGAGGACTTCAATGGGAGGCAAGTAGCTGCAATGGTTGAGAGTGTCAGCCTTGTAGTTAAGTGAAGACCTTGTTCTGATGAATCTCATAATCCATGGTGCGTAAGGCTTCAACTCAAACGGAAAAAGTGCAACATTTGCTAGAGTCCGCATGAAGAAATCGTGATAATTGACATGAATGCCATGAATGATGTTGAATAGCAGATTCTTCATGATGCCAACAATTTCCTCATCAGATGAGTCGTGGCCTTTGATAGGACTCATAGTCTTCGTCGAGAATCACGATAGGTATTCTTGGTACATACTGCAATTCCTTCACAAGGAATTTGGTCCTTGGGGCTTGACCTGGCTTCAGAGGCTTCATAAGCACTTGCATGTAATGAGCAGTGAGTTCTGGCTCTTGGTACAGGCAGTGAGCTCCTTCAATGGATGGACTGATGGGCAGGGCATGAAGTAATTCAGAGGCCGGTGCCTTATAGTGAGTGTTTTCGGTCATCCAGTCCAACACCCAAGAGTTGATATCATCAGCATCGCCTGTGATGTGCAGGGTTGCATAGAATTGAAGAATGAGCTCTTCATTGCAATCACAAATATCCGTGCAAAAGTTGAGCAATACTACATCATGAAGCACACTGAGGACTGGGGTAAAGCTAGGCATTGATTCCATATCGACGTGAGGAATATGCTCGTGGTCGAAGACTTTGTCCTTGTTGAAGAGCATTGAAGAATAAAAATTTGCTTGGCCGGCAGTCCAGAAACGCTTCCTTCTAAGACAAGCAGAGTCATATGGGCTGAAGTCAGTGAAGAACACATGCTTGCCGAAGAAGTCATCAGCCTTGAATTTCTCCTTCTTCGAGAAGGGATCCTTTGGCTTGGGCTGAGGAGTATCAGTCAATTGCATCACCACCTCAGGAATCGCAATCTCAGGCTCCACATGCTGAGGAATTTCTGGTTCTTCTTCAATGACAGCATGGGTCTTTAATTCTTCATTTACATTTTCTTCAGCACTAGTGGATGGAATCTCTTCATGGACAGACGGGGTTGCACGAGGTTCTTCAGATCCCATTTGTACTTGATGATGTGGACCGAGGAATTTGTTGCAGTGGTGTGAAGAGAGGAGAGTTGGGGTGCTGACTTTCCCAAAAGTCATCATTTAGCACTAGTGTTGTACACCGAATGTCCACATCTTCATATTCACTCTTTTTTTCAACGCCGACCTCTTCAGCAGTGAACTGAGGCATAGGCGATGAAACTGTTGGGGTTGAAGGGATAGCATCCACTTTAATTTCTTCATCCAACTGCTCTGACGAAGCAGCAGAAGAAATTTCTTCATCTGATTCACTTGGAATCACATATTCTTCATCAAAAGGAACAAGTTCCTTTGATGGCATTGATGAGACCGGAATAGCATCAATTGGATTTGCAAAAGAGCTGGTCAATGGCTTCATCTTCTTCGGAGCTGAAGAATCTGATGAAGTTGATGCCTTCCTTTTCTTCACAGTTGCACGCTCTGCAGCCTTGGTCTTCTTCACATCTGATGCAGACGGAAGGATCGGAGTTGGAGTAGGCGCAGGAGGAGCAGAGGAATTTGGTTCAATTTCTTCAGGCACAACTGATGTAGTTGCCCTGATTTCCTCATTTTCTTCAGGCATAGTTGTTGAAGCTTCAGCTGCCTTGGCAGTTTCTTCAGGCGCAACACTAGAGGTTGCCGTGGCAATTTCATCAGCGGCTGGAATGCAGTCATCAGCCCTGGTACTTTGAGATTCATCAGCAGCCTGATTTTCATCGGTGATCTTGGCATGTTCTTCGATGAGGGTGAGCGGATGCCTCGGCTGAGGGTTTTCCTGTTGTGTTGGGGCTGCAACCTTTGAAGTGAACTTTTCAGTCAAATTCACGAATCTGACTTTGGCTCCAAGCCAGTCAGCATAGTAACGATCAAATTCATCACTTAATTGCTTGATCTCAGCTTGCAAGTCAATGAGTTCTTTAGGGGAAAGCTTCAGAACATTTTGCTTCATAAAGCGATGTTTCTTGTACTGCGCTTTCTTCACTCTCCTTCCTTGTTCAAATTTCCATTTCTCTTCTTCAATGAAGGCAGTCAAAACATGACTTTGATCAGGAGTGAGGTTCATCTCCGGCAAAGGTGTGTTGGGATCCTTGTGCCATAGGTCGATGAAGTCTAGGATCGGCTTCGGATCCAGAAGCATTGGCACATTGCTGCCATTGGCTCTAGCGGCCTTGACCTGCCTGTCTCGGATGATTTCGGCAAGTTCATCATCATCAACCGTCTTCATCGAGACCCAGTACTTGAAAGGCGACACTGCTTCTTGTGAGGACTTGGTCAAGTGCCTCGTCCAAAGTGGCCTTTTTCTTCAGCAGAGAGGGGCGATTGAAGAATTTGGTGGAGCTGAAGAACTAGCAGAAGCTCCTGAGGCAATAGAGATGCCAGTTGTCCTTTGGCACGTGGCAAGATGCACAGGTGTTGAGGATTTAGCCGGAGGAGCTGAGGACTTTGACGGAGGAGCTGAAGGCTTTGGAGGAGCAGGAGCAGCTTGAGGAATTTGTCGTGAGGGCTTTGAAGAATCTAGCAGTGAGGGCATTGCCGAGGAACTTGGCCGTGAGGGCATTGAGGATGAAGCACTTGGCTTATGAGCAGGCTTCTTTGCCATGGCCTTCTTTGGCTTGACAATGAGAGGCCTCGGCGGTGGTAGCAGCAACAGTAGTCTTCATTAAATTTCCTCACCGCTTCTTTTGCCTGTTTGGCGGTTGGCTGGCGCTTGGCCCATTCTTCAGGATAGTCCTCACCGCGCTTGAGGCTGGTGGGATCTGCTTCTTGGCCAGGTGCCAATGGAGGTCTTGAGAATGGAGGGGTGACAGCGAATTTCTTCATGTACTTGGGAGTGACATATCTGTACTCCCTCCATTCCCGTGCCCATCTCCTCTCAATCTTCTGAATGCGCACCTTGCACGGATTTTTATCTTCCTCAGGGGTGTGCAGTACCTAGCATAGATGTCATTAGGGATCTCAAATGTTGTGTTGACCTCAGGCCTCTTTCCTCCTTTCTGTGGCTTCTTTCCGTCAGCCATTTTCTTCAGCTGAGGAATATGAACAACTGAATTTTCTGAAGAGGTGTGCAACTTTTCTTCGAGGAACGCTGCAAATGAGTTAAGTTGATGAGAACCTAGTGATTCAGCAGCGAGACATGAGTACCGTGAGCAGTATAGTTGCGAGGAATTTGGAGAGGTCATATGCGTTCTCAGAAGGTTTTTCAAAAATAACAAGTTTGAGGAATTTGACCAGATGTGTCCTGAAGAATTTCACTAAGCGTTCTTTGTCTCAGGTTCCAAAGTTGTATAGATCGAAAATCCACACAATTGAGGAATCTTGAAGAAAAATGTTGCTTAGAGAAACAGATCAAGAACAGATGACATGCGAGGTGTTTAGTGTGTGTGAAATTAGAAGAATAAACACCTTTGAAGATTTTGTAGGAAACATTCAAATCAAAAAGGGCAGTAAAAGTAACTTTTAATTACCCTGGATGAAGAACACGATGAACTGGGAAGTGTAGATGTGAAGTTTGTCAGTTCAGATCTTCCACGCCCTAACTCGGCGGCGGTGGAGTGAAGAAATCCGTAGCCAGCGCGAGTACGACGGCGACGAGGTCGAGGCAGTGAAGCTATTCCTCACCAGCGATGATGGAGGTAGCGACGGCGCTAGGTTTTGGGAAGCTCGAGCGGGAGAGAGGTCGAGCGGAGTAAAAGTGAAGTGAGGAAGGGGAGGGGTATTTATAGTAGGAGTGAAAAACTGTTCGCCCGAAGAAATTGGACGAACATGCCCCTGACCCTTCTCATTCGCTTGACATGTGTCACCCATGTATAGAGAGGTGGAGATCGTGTGAGTTTACCACCACTATATATATAACTACCACTGTTTCTTACAAGCAGTGGTAGTTACCACCACTTGTGTTTTGTATGTTGTATGTAGTATCTGTCAAAATTGAGAGTATGTACGTGTAGTATGTAATATATAACAATGATTATGTAGTATATATACTAATTTTTAGGTAGTATATACCATGATTTGAGTATACATTTTTTTACGTACAAATATGTACGTATTTCACAAATATAACAAAAACTATGGGTTCATATGTAATTTTTTCATGTAACTTGCTTTGAAATATCTTAGATATAGTATATGAAAAAAATGAAAAAGATAAAATAAAATATATAGTACCACAAGGTATTATATGAGGCGTATGGGGTAACTACCACGGGTGGTAGGATGGATTTTCCATATATATATATATATATATATATATATATATATATATATATATATATATATATATATATATATATAGTAGCACTATTCTAATCCTGGGATTAGAATAGTTATTTGGATCACGGCACACCCTATATAGGAGCCACGAGGTGTTCCCGAACTCCAGAAAACCCCACCGGACCGATTACAGGAAAAAAAACCACCCACCCCACTGCTGCCCCGATCCCCTCCCCCAATCGCCACACCCTCGCTGGATCTCGCCGTCCTGCGCGCCTCCTCCTGCCGGCCGACCTACCCAAGGCGCCCCCTCGACCTACCAGCGCGGGGTCGCTGGGCGCCGCCCACGCCGCCGGGAACTTGGCCTTACTTCCACCATGGGCCTTGCGCTCTTCCGCGCCCCAATCGTCGCCGCCGCCGGGGATCCTCGACCACCATCAACCTGCCACGCAGTCCCCTTCTTGGTGCCCACGCGAATCTGGTCAGCCCCTTCCTCTTCTCCTTCTCTTCCTCCAGTGATATTCGTTGGATCATGCCGCCGTCAACACCAGGCATCGTAACCACGACCTGCACTCCATCGCCGCGCATACTGTCTTCTTCTCGCTACTGCTGCTCCACATCGCGTCCGCCCGCCTTCGTGATGCCCCCAACCCCTGCTGGTTGACCTTCTCGCAAAGGTCACATCGACCTTCTCGGGGAAGGTTACTTCCGAGGATCCGGTTCGCAAGGTGCACATCATCTCGTCCTAGCTACTGCTGTGTGAAGATCCGCCGGCCTGAATACGCAAGAGGCCTGAATACGCAGGAGATACAGAGCATGAGTAGAACATGGACTGCTCTCACAGCGTCGCCACGGACTGCTCCACCGCCATCCCGTCGTGGTGTGTCCACGGGGCTCCTCGACCCATCGGCGGGGGACAGGTGCAAGCAGCCCCGCTCCTCAACTCTCGATGGCCTTGTGACGACCATCCTCCAGAGGCCGACACCATGCTTTGGCTGCTTGCTTCCACTCACGTGGTTGTGAATGGATGGTGCACTGTGCTTCTCTGTGTATGCGCTCGTCCATGATTGCACATGGAGTATCCTCCGTCTATGATTAGCTACTACGGTTCATGCGTACAATCTTGCGGGTCCATGAGATACAACCATTGATGCTAACATGTGCCTAATGCAGACCACTAAAAAAGACAGGTCATTCAGTTATAAACATCATATATTCTTGGATAGTTAACTAACCAAAATAAGAGATGCACAATTCACTCTAAAAACGACAATTCATTTTATATATGAGCATCAACTCACTACCAGAAAGAGATTTTTTTGTAACTATGTGAATCCACCTTTTTCATCAGTTGCAAAAATAATAGTATTTGTGCATGTTCCGGTTACTCTACAGCAACGCTGGATTTAATCGTTCCGGGAGAGAACAAGCAAAAAGGCAATCAAAGTGTGAGAGAGAACACATGCCGTCACTGTCAAAAAAACTGGGTCCTCCTTGGTACATAGATGTTCTCCTGCGTATATGTGTTCTTATGGGACAGAAAAAGAGAGAAGTTGGTCCTAGCAGATGTGTGCCGTTCAATGTGTATACTAAAAGAAGGAGAAAACAACATGTGAGCATTAGTGTGTGGGTGTTGCTCCGTTTTTCTTGTACTATTGTGCAAAAAAATTACTTTAAATTTCTATTTGTGAAGGTCAAAATGTTGTGTTCGAGAAGGTCGAGTGTGTTATCTCAGCAAGTTCAAATAAAAAATAAACATGCAAGGTAAAACATCGGAGAGTTGCAATTTCTTAGAACTTCAAGTGACAAACAAATTTGAAAAAGAGCACATATAACAAAATTCAAGTCTAGAAAATTCACTTCAAATCAAAGAGTTAAATACATAACTTCAAATCAAAGAGTCAAACATCTAAATATTGGTTGCTCCTTGGTCGTGCGCTGTCTCGGTCCCCCAGTTGTTTCAAAAGGCGTATTACTTTATGTATAAAACATGTGGATTTTCCCCATTTCTAAATAACGAGGTTCAAATTTAAATAATAGAGAAGTTCGTATTTATTATGAAACAAGGCAGTACAATTTTTTTAAAATGATCAGGTCAAAAAATATTATATAACATGGATTTTCTCGGTTTGTAAAAACCTAGAAGTTCAAATTAAAAACATGGAGAAGTTTGATATTTAATTAAAAACTTAAATTTTTTTGGTTACTAAAGAATAAAACAAATAAGTTGAGTTAAAAAATAACAAAGAAGTTTGATGTTTCTAACAAAACTACAATTTTAATATTTCTAAAAATACAGAAAATAAATTCAAATAAAAAAGTTTGATCGGTTCGATATAGAAGTTCGATGATTATAGAAAAATCAGATTTTTCTCGTTATTAAAGAATGGAAACAAGAAGTTCAAAAATAAAAAAAAAAGAAATTCAACTTTTAAAAATAGAACGCTTCAAAATTTCATAAAAAATGATTAAGAAATAAAGCCAGGAATTCCATATTAAAAAGACGGAGAAGTTCGATGATTATAGAAAACTCAGATTTTCCTTGTTATTAAAGAATGGAAACAAGAAGTTCAAAAATAAAATAACAAGAAGTTCAACTTTTAAAAGATAGAGCGCTTGGAATTCACAAAAAGGATTAAGAAATAAAACCGGAAGGCCATATTAAAAAGATGGAGAAGTTCGATGATTATAGAAAACTCGGATTTTCCTCGTTATTAAAGAATGGAAACAAGAAGTTAAAAAATAAAATAACAAGAAGTTCAAATATTAAAAATAGGGCAATTCAAAATTCATAAAAAAGATTAAGAAAAATCAGATGAAAAGTTCATTAAAAAACTTAAATATTTTCACGTAACCGAGAGAGGTTCAAGTTGATAACTGCCAGAAGTTCATGTACTACACGGTGTGCACTTTGTATTAAAAAAGAATAAAAAAGCATAGACTAAAAGTTTTGTTGTTACAAGTTCAAGTACTTCGCCGGAGAAAGTTAAAAAAAATTGTGAGAGAGGTTTGTACAAAAGAAATATCATTTGTGTAACACTGTCGATGGATGAGAAAATGGCAAACGAAAATACGTCACAGAAGCTCAACTGAAAATAGCAGGAAGTTCAACTACTAGAGTGGATGAATTTTAGATGAAAAACTTTTAAAGCCGCCGCGAGTATGAAAAAAGATCAACACGAGAAAGTTGCATGTTTACAACAGCTTTCGAACGGTATGTCATTTGCTCAATTCCGGTGAGTGGATGGAGAACTACGAGCAGTGGATGGAGAGCTACGAGCAAGAAAAATCACGTGAAAAACAGAGTGAAGTTCAAGTACACGCACCGAGAAGTTCAGGTTCTTCAAGCGGTGCATTTTCGAAGAATCTGTTTCGCGGTAGAGGCAGAACAAATGATCCCGCCGTTTTCGGAATTACTTGAAAACAACCAGGAATCAGAGAAAACCATCAACATGAAAAAGTTTCGCATTTTCCGTAGCTTTTCAACGGTATATTATTTGCCCAATTCTGATAAAGTTGGTAGAAATTACGGTGAAAATATGTTTTTCGCCATTTTTGAAACTGACTTAAAACCGTAAAGAATTGGGAAAAACAATACATACCAAAAAGTTTCGCATTTGTTCAAGCTTTCTAACGCCATATCATTTGCTGCATTCGGTTACATACGGTTAAAAATTAGCTCGAAAATACGAACTCGGTAGGACTTGGACCATTTTCTAAATTACTCTTAAACCATTCAAAATTAGAAAACAACTTTCAAGATGAAAAAGTAACGCATTTTCATAAGCTTTCCAACGCCATATCATATGCCTCCATTGGATTAGCCGTTTAGATATGACATCGAAAAAACGAACTCAGCTGTTCGGTTTACGAAATTATACATTTTTTCAAATTACTCTTTAACCATAGGGAGTTATAAAAACTTTCAACATGTGGAATGAGCGGTTTTGCAGCAGCTTTCCAACGCCATATTATATGCCTCATTCCGATAAACGGTTTAGAAATGCGATCGAAACTACGATTCACGCTTTTTGTGTGAAGAAAAAACGGTTTTCAAAACTGCTCTTAAACCGCTTACATTTTGCCAAAAATTTAAGTTGGGTCATGATACTTGTGTCCACAGCTTTCCAACGGTATATAGCAAGCCCCGTTTGGGCAATGTTGCGGGAAGTTCAACCTAGCACAGCGGGAAGTTCACGTCGAACAACTCAGGCAGTAAAATCGCAAAAAACGCGAGTTCTTCACGACCCGAGTGCAAAATCTGCCTATGAGCGAGATTCCTATCTAAAATGAGTATTTAGTTGCTAAACGGTTTAGAAATGCAATCGAAAAATGATCCACGTTTTTTGTATGAAGAAAAAACGGTTTTCAAAATTCAGATAAAGGTCGGGTTAAATGCGGAGGGAAGTTGAGCGTGTACAAACAAAAATACGTCACAGAAGTTCAACGTGAAAATAGCATGAGGTTCAACTACAACGCTGAATGAATTTCAGATGAAAAACTTTCAAACTCGTCGCGAGTATGAAAAAATGATCAACACGGAAAAGTTGCGTGTTTACAGCAGCTTTCCATCGGTATATCACCCGCTCAATTCACGTGAGTGTGATGGAGAGCTACGAGCATTGGATGAAGATCTACGAGCATAAAAATCACGTGAAAAACAGAGTGAAGTTCAGGTACACGCACCGAGAAGTTCAGGTTCTTCACGCGGTGCATTTTCGAAGAATCATTTTTGCGGTAGAGGCGATCATGATTCCGCCGTTTTCGGAATTACTTGAAAACGGCTAGGAATCAGAGAAAACCATCAACATGAAAAAGTTTTGCATTTTCCGTAGCTTTTCAACGGTATATTACTTGCCCAATTCCGATAAAGTTCGTAGAAATTACGGCGAAAATACATTTTTCGCCATTTTCGAAACTGACTTAAAACTGTAAAGAATTGGGAGAAACAATACATACCAAAAAGTTTCGCATTTGTTTAATCTTTCCAACGCCATATCGTTTGCTGCATTCGGACGCACGGTTCAAAAATTAGCTTGAAAATACGAACTCGATAGGACTTGGACCATTTTCTAAATTACTCTTAAACCAATTAAAATTAGAAAAAAACTTTCAAGATGAAAAAGTAGTGCATTTTCATAAGCTTTCCAACGCCATAGCATATGCCTCCATTGGAATAGCCGTTTAGAAATGACATCGAAAAAACGAACTCAGCTGTTCGGTTTACAAAATTTTACGTTTTTTCAAATTACTCTTTAACCATAGGGAATTAGAAAAAACTGTCAACATGTGGAAGGAGCGGTTTTGCAGCAGCTTTCCAACGCCATATTATATGCCTCATTCCGATAAATGGTTTAGAAATACGATCGAAAATACGATTCACGTTTTTTGTGCGAAGAAAAAACGGTTTTTAAAACTGCTCTTAAACCGCTTATATTTTGCCAAAAATTTAAGTTGGGTCATGATATTGGTGTCCATAGCTTTTCAACGATATATAGCAAGCCCTATTTGGGCAATGTTGCGGGAAGTTCAACCTAATTCACAGAGAAGGTCAGGCGCGTTACTCAGGCAGTTCAGGTTGTGATCAGAATATTATTCTGATCCCATGATCAGAATAGTGTTTATGTGTGTGTGTGTGTGTGTGTGTATATATATATATATATATATATATATATATATAAAACGCTATGTACAAAATCTAGTAAACGGTGTACAAAATGTAGTAATTCGGAAAATATTTTTTTATCATCTATGTTTGTAATTTACTACATTTTTATGAAAATTACTATATTTTACATAGTGTGTTACCATATTTTGTATGTACTGCTTTGGGGTGTAGAATAAGCTATTCTACACTCACGCTTAGTTTAGCAATACTATATATATATATATATATATATATATATATATATATATATATATATATATAGGGATTATCTATTAAGTCACCACAGGTGAGGAATAGTTATTCTTCACCCCCTCTATTTCACCATCAATACACCGTAATTTTACGTTTCGTAAGTTTTGCCTTATTTTCGACATAAAAAGAGACCGTAAGAAAATATATAATCATCGTAAAAAATATTTTATGTTATGTAAAATTACAAACGTAAAAACATAGTGTAAAATACACATAAACTGCAAATTTTCTCGTCTTATGACCTATATTTTTATTTTCTTATGTCAAATATTACGTAGTGAATAAATAGAAATGTAACTATTTGAATTCCAAACGTAATTTAATTATGAAATGATCGTAAGATTACCTCGGGTGAAGAATAAGTTATTCTGCACCTTGGGTGATGAATAGCATCACTATATATATATATATATATATATATATATATATATATATATATATATATATATATATATAGCCAATGAAAAAAAACGACGGAAAAGGTGAAGACAATGCAAAGTTGAGGAAAATGAACAACTGAGGAGTTTCAAAAATTGAGGAAAAACTCAAATGAAGAATTTCAACTTTTGGTGGTGGCGTAACCCACCGTGTAAGAATGATGATTTCAGACACCGCGTACAATTGTCGTAGGGCTCTGAGAATCAAATTCTTCGTTAATTTCTTCACACTTAGAGTGTTAGTCTTCATTGATTGAAGAAAAACGTCACATCTAAGTCATCAATTTTGCATAAGTGTTAGGATGAGTGTCCTTTTCAAAGAACATACGTAGATTCTAGGATATTTAGCTCACACCTCAACTTGCTAAATCTCTTCTCATCCAAGGGCTTAGTGAAGGTATCGGCTAGCTGGTCTTCAGTCCATACATGCTCAATAGAGATGTCGCCCTTCCGCACATGATCACGAAGAAAATGATGACAAATTTGAATGTGATTAGTCTTCGAGTGCTGAACTGGGTTGGGCTTAGTGAAGGTATCGGCTAGCTGGTCTTCAGTCCATACATGCTCAATAGAGATGTCGCCCTTCCGCACATGATCACGAAGAAAATGATGACAAATTTGAATGTGATTAGTCTTCGAGTGCTGAACTGGGTTGCGAGCAATCTTGATTGCACTCTCATTGTCACAGTACAGAGGCACATTCTTCATGTTGATGCCGTAGTCCTTGAGAATTTGCTTCATCCACAACAATTGAGCACAACAAGAACCAGCAGCAATGTACTCAGCTTCAGCAGTAGACAGTGACACGGAGTTCTGTTTCTTCGAGGACCAACAGACCAAAGATCATCCGAGGAAATGGCATGTGCCTGATGTTGAATTGCGGTCCACATGATCACCAACATATTCAAAGTCTGAATATCCAATGAGATCAAAAGCCGAGCCCTTGGGGTACCATAATCCAAGTGTCGGTGTGTGAGCTAGATATCGAAGAATATGCTTCACAGCCTTATGGTGTGATTCCTTCAGCGTAGCTTGAAATCGGGCACACATGCAAACACTAAGCATAATATCTGGCCTAGATGCACATAAATACAATAAAGAACCAATCATGGAGCGGTATACCTTTTGATCAAGTCAATACCATTTTCATCAGTGCATAGATGGCCATTTGTGGGCATTGGAATTTTGACCCCTTTGCAATCTTGCATGCCGAATTTCCTCAGTACATCCTTGAGGTATTTCTCCTGAGATATGAATATGCCATTGCGATGTTGACAAATTTGAAGAACTAAGAAGAATTTCAATTCTCCCATCATAGACATTTGATATTCTTCACTCATCATATAGGCAAATACATCACTGTAACATTGGTCAATGCTGACCAAAGATAATATCATCAACATAAATTTGGCACACAAACAATTCACCATCATAAGATTTAGTGAAAAGAGTAGGGTCAAGTGAACAGGGTTTGAAGCCTTTGTTCATGAGGAATTCCTTCAAAGTATCATACCACGCCCGAGGGGCCTGCTTGAGGCCATAGAGGGCCTTATTGAGTCTGGAGACTTTGTCAGGATGCTTTGGATTTTCAAAACCTGGGGGTTGAGCTGTTGGGGAACGTAGTAATTTCAAAAAAATTCCTACGCACACGCAAGATCATGGTGATGCATAGCAACGAGAGGGGAGAGTGTGTCCACGTACCCTCGTAGACCGAAAGCGGAAGCGTTAGCACAACACAGTTGATGTAGTCGTACGTCTTCACGGCCCGACCGATCAAGCACCGAAACTACGACACCTCCGAGTTCTTGCACACGTTGAGCTCGATGACGATCCTCGGACTCCGATCCAGCAAAGTGTCGGGCAAGAGTTCCGTCAGCACGATGGCGTGGTGACGATCTTGATGTTCTACCGTCGCAGGGCTTCGCCTAAGCACCGCTACAATATTATCGAGGAGAACTATGGTGGAGGGGGGCACCGCACACGGCTAAGAGATCTCAAGGATCAATTGTTGTGTCTATGGGGTGCCCCCTGCCCCCATATATAAAGGAGCAAGGGGAGGAGGCGGCCGGCCAAGAGGAGGCGCGCAAGGAGGAGTCCTACTCCCACCGGGAGTAGGACTCCCTCCCTTCCTTGTTGGAGTAGGAGAGGAGAGGGAAGGAGAGGGGGAAAGGAAGGGGCGCCCCCTCCTTGTCAATTCGGACTTGGGGGGAGGCGCGGCTGCCCTTAGCCACCTCTCCTCTTCCTCCTCTTGGGCCCATGAGGCCCATTAACCTCCCGAGGGGTCCGGTAACCCCCGGGTACTCCGGTATATATCCGATAACTCCCGGAACCATTCCGGTGTCCGAATATAGTCGTCCGATATATCAATCTTCATGTCTCGACCATTTCGAGACTCCTCGTTATGTCCATAATCACATTCGGGACACCGAACAAACTTCGGTACATCAAAAACTATAAACTCATAATAAAACTGTCATCGTAATGTTAAGCATGCGGACCCTACGTGTTCGAGAACAATGTAGACATGACCTAGAACTGTTTCCGGTCAATAACCAATAGCGGAACCTGGATGCTCATATTAGCTCCTACATATTCTACGAAGATCTTTATCGGTCAAACCGCATAACAACATACGTTGTTCCTTTTGTCATCGGTATGTTACTTGCCCGAGATTTGATCGTCGGTACCCCAATACCTAGTTCAATCTTGTTACCGGCAAGTCTCTTTACTCGTTACGTAATGCATCATTCCGTAACTAACTCATTAGCTACATTGCTTGCAAGGCTTATAGTGATGTGCATTACCGAGAGGGCCCAGAGATACACCTCCGACAATCGGAGTGACAAAACCTAATCTCGAAATACGCCAACTCAACATGTACCTTTGGAGACACACAGTAGAACTCCTTTATAATCACCCGATTCACGTTGTGACGTTTGGTAGCACACAAAGTGTTCCTCCGATAACGGGAGTTGCATAATCTCATAGTTGTAGGAACATGTATAAGTCATGAAGAAAGCAATAGCAACATACTAAAGCGATCAAGTGCTAAGCTAACGGAATGGGTCAAGTCAATCACATCATTCTCCTAATTATGTGACCACATTAATCAAATGACAACTCATGTCCATGGCTAGGAAACTTAACCATCTTTGATTCACGAGCTAGTCAAGTAGAGGCATACTAGTGACACTATGTTTGTCTATGTATTCACACATGTATCAAGTTTCCGGTTAATACAATTCTAGCATGAATAATAAACATTTATCATGAAATAAGGAAATAAATAATAAATTTATTATTGCCTCTAGGGCATATTTTCTTCAGTCTCCCACTTGCACTAGAGTCAATAATCTAGTTCACATCGCCATGTGATTTAACCCCAATATTCATATCTGTATATGATTAACACCCATAGTTCACATCGTCATGTGATCAACACCCAAAGGGTTTACTAGAGTCAATAATCTGGTTCACATTGCAATGTGATTAACACCCAAAGAGTACTAAGGTGTGATCATGTTTTGCTCGTGAGAGAAGCTTAGTCAGCAGATTACATCACATTGATAGCCGTATGTATTTGCAAATATTCTATGTCTTCAATGCTCTGCGTGGAGCTACTCTAGCTAATTGCTCCCACTTTCAATATGTATCCAGATTGAGACTTAGAGTCATCTGGACCAGTGTAAAAGTTTGCACCGATGTAACTTTTACAACGAATTCTTTTATCACCTCCATAATCGAGAAACATATCCTTAGTCCTCACTAAGGATATTATTGACCTTGTCCGATGATCTACTATTAGATCAAAATTGCATTCCTTTGCCAAACTTCGAGCAAGGTATACAATAGGTGCAGTTCACAGCATAGCATACTTTATAGAACCTATGCCTGAGGCATAGGGAATGACTTTTCATTCTCTTTCTATTTTCTGCCATGGTCGGGTCTTGAGTCTTATTCAACTTCACACCTTGCAACACAGGCAAGAACTCATTCTTTGACTGTTCCATTTTGAACTATTTCAAAAAATTTATCAAGGTATGTACTCATTGAAAAACTTATCAAGCGTCTTGATCCATCTCAATAGATCTTGATGCTCAATATGTAAGTAGCTTTACTGAGGTCTTTCTTTTAAAGAACTCCTTTCAAATACTCCTTTATGCTTTCCAAAAAAATTCTACATCATTTCCGATCAACAATATGTTACTCACATATATTTATCAGAAAAGGTGGTAGTGCTCCCACTCACTTTATTGTAAATACAGGCTACACATGAAGTTCATGCAAAACTATATGCTTTGATCAACTTATCAAAGCATATATTCTTTCTTGAGATGATTGCACCGGTCCATAGATGGATCATTTGGAGCTTGCACATTTTGTTAGCACCTTTAGGATTGACAAAACCTTCTGGTTGCATCATATACAACTCTTCTTTAAGAAAACCATTAAGGAATGCAGTTTTGACATCCATTTGCCGATTTCATAAAATGTGGCAATTGCTAACATGATTCGGACAGATTTAAGCATCGCTACAGTTGAGAAAATCTCATTGTAGTCAACACCTTGAACTTGTCGAAAACCTTTTTGCGACAAGTCGAGCTTTGTAGATAGTAACACTACTATCAGCATCTGTCTTCCTCTTGAAGATCCATTTATACAATATGGCTTGCCAATCATCGGGCAACTCCACCAAAGTCCACACTTTGTTCTCATACATGGATCCCATCTCAGATTTCATGGCCTCAAGCCATTTCGCGGAATCTGGCCTCATCATCGCTTCCTCATAGTTCGTAGGTTCATCATGGTCTAGTAACATGACTTCCAGAACAGGATTACCGTACCACTCTGGTGCGGACTGTACTTTGTAAGACCTACGAGGTTTTATAGTAACTTGATCTGAAGTTTCATGATCATCATCATTAGCTTCCTCACTAATTGGTGTAGGAACCACTGGAACTAATTTCTGTGATGAACTACTTTCCAATTCGGGAGAAGGTACAAATTACCTTATCAAGCTCTACTTTCCTCCCACTCACTTCTTTCGAGAGAAACTCCTTCTCTAGAAAGGATCCATTCTTAGCAACGAATGTTTTTGCCTTCGGATCTGTGATAGAAGGTGTACCCAACAGTTTCGTTTGGGTATTTTATGAAGACACACTTCTCCGATTTGGGTTCGAGCTTATCAGGTTGAAAACCTTTTTCATATAAGCATCGCAACTCCAAACTTTAAGAAACGACAACTTAGGTTTACTGCTAAACCATAGTTCATATGGTGTTGTCTCAACGGATTTAGATGGTGCCCTATTAAACGTGAATGCAGCTGTCTCTAATGCATAAACCCGAAACGATAGTGGTAAACCTATAAGAGACATCATAGATCGCACCATATCTAGTAAAGTACGATTACGACGTTCGGACACACCATTACATTGTGGTGTTCCAGGTGGCGTGAGTTGTGAAACTATTTTACATTGTTTCAAATGAAGACCAAACTCGTAACTCAAATATTCGTCTCCACGATCAGATAGTAGAAACTTTATTTTTCTTGTTACGATGATTTTCCACTTCACTCTGAAATTCTTTGAACTTTTCAAATGTTTCAGACTTATGTTTCATCAAGTAGATATACCCATATCTACTCAAATCATCTGTGAAGGTCGGAAAATAACGATACACGCCGCGAGCCTTAACACTCATCGGATCGCATACATCGGTATGTATTATTTCCAATAAGTTAGTAGCTCGTTCCATTGTTAGGAGAATGAGTTTTAGTCATCTTGCCCAAAAGGCACGGTTCATAAGCATCAAATGATTCATAACCAAGTGATTCCGAAAATCCATCTTTATGGAGTTTCTTCATGCACTTTATACCGATATGACCCAAACGGCAGTGCCACAAATAAGTTGCACTATCATTATTAACTTTGCATCTTTTGGCATCAATATTATGAATATGTGTATCACTATGATCAAGATTTAATAAACCATCAACATTGGGTGTATGACCATAGAAGGTTTTATTCATGTAAACAAAATAACAATTTATTCTCTGTCTTAGATGAATAATCGTATCACAATAAACATGGCCTAATCATATTTATGCTCAACGCAAACACCAAATAACAATTATTTTGGTTCAACACTAATCTCGAAAATATAGGGAGTGTACGACGATGATCATATCAATCTTGGAATCACTTCCAACACACATCGTTACTTCACCCTCAACTAGTCTATGTTTATTACAGAACTCTGTTTGAGTTACTAATCTTAGCAACCGAACAAGTATCAAATACTCGGGGCTACTATAAACACTAGTAAGGTACACATCAATAACACAGTATATCAAATATACCCTTGTTCACTTTGCCATCCTTCTTATCCACCAAATATTCGTGGCATTTCCGCTTCGGTGACCATTTCCTTTGCGGAGAAGCACTTAGTTTCAGGCTTTGGTCCAGCTTTGGGCTTCTTTACGGGAGTGACAACTTGTTTGCCATTCTACTTGAAGTTTCCCTTTCTTTCCCCTTGCCCTTTTCTTGAAACTAGTGGTCTTGTCAATCATCAACACTTGATGCTTTTTCTTGATTTTTACCTTCGTCGATTTCAACATCACGAAGAGCTCGGGAATCATTTTCGTCATCCCTTGCATACTATAGTTCATCACGAAGTTCTAGTAACTTAGTGATGGTGACTAGAGAATTCTGTCAATCACTATCTTATCTGGAAGATTAACTCCCACTTGATTCAAGTGATTGAAGCACCCAGACAATCTGAGCACATGCTCACTAGTTGAGCGATTCTCCTCCATCTTTTAGCTATAGAGCTTGTCAGAGACTTCATATCTCTCAACTCGGGTATTTGCTGGAAATATTAACTTCAACTCCTGGAACATCTCATATGGTCCATGACGTTCAAAACGTCTTTGAAGTCCAGATTCTAAGCCGTTTAAGCATGGTGCACTAAACTATCAAGTAGTCATCTTTTTGAGCTAGCCAGACGTTCATAACATCTGCATCTGCTCCTGCAATAGGTTTGCCACCTAGCGGTGCATCAAGGACATAACTCTTCTATGCAGCAATGAGTATAAACCTCAGATCACGGATCTAATCCGCATCATTGCTACTAACATCTTTCAACACAGTTTTCTCTAGGAACATATCAAAATAAACATATGAAAGCAACAACGCGAGCTATTGATCTACAACATAATTTGCAAAATACTACCAGGACTAAGTTCATGATAAATTTAAGTTCAATTAATCATATCACTTAAGAACTCCCACTTAGACAGACATCTCTCTAGTCATCTAAGTGATGACGTGATCCAAATCAACTAAATCATGTCCGATCATCACGTGAGATGGAGTAGTTTTCAATGGTGAACATCACTATGTTGATCATATATACTATATGATTCACGTTTGACCTTTCAGTCTCCGTGTTCCGAGGCCATATCTGTATATGCTAGGCTCATCAAGTTTAACCTGAGTATTCCGCGTGTGCAACTGTTTTGCACCCGTTGTATTTGAACGTAGAGCCTATCACACCCGATCATCACGTGGTGTCTCAAAGACGAAGAACTTTCATAGCGGTGCATACTCAGGGAGAACACTTCTTGATAATTAGTGAGAGATCATCTTAAAATGCTACCGTCAAACAAAACAGAATAAGATGTATAATAGATAAACATCATATGCAATCAAAATATGTGACATGATATGGCCATGATCATCTTGTGCCTTTGATCTCCATCTCCAAAAATCTTGCCATGATCTCTATCATCACCGGCATGACACCATGATCTTCATCATCTTGATCTATATCAATGTGTCGTCACATGGTCGTCTCACCAACTATTGCTCTTGCAACTATTGCTATCGCATAACGATAAAGTAAAACAATTATTTGGCACTTGCATCTTATGCAACAAAGAGACAATCATAGGGCTTACGCGATTGCCGATAACTTCAACAAAACATGATCATCTCATACAACAACTTATATCTCATCACGTCTTGACCATATCACATCACTACATGCCCTGCAAAAACAAGTTAGACGTCCTCTACTTTGTTGTTGCAAATTTTACGTGGCTGCTATGGACTGAGCAAGAACCGTTCTTACCTACGCATCAAAACCACAACGATAGTTCGTCAAGTTAGTGCTGTTTTAACCTTCTCAAGGACCGGGCGTACCCACACTCGGTTCAACTAAAGTTGGAGAAACAGACACCCGCCAGCCACTTGTGTGCAAAGCACGTCGGTAGAACCGTAATGTCGGTCCGGGCCGCTTCATCCAACAATACCGCCGAACCAAAGTATGACATGCTGGTAAGAAGTATGACTTGTATCGCCCACAACTCACTTGTGTACTACTCGTGCATATAACATCTACGCATAAAACCTGGCTCGATACCACTTTGTTGGGGAACGTAGTAATTTAAAAAATTCCTACGCACACGCAAGATCATGGTGATGCATAGCAACGAGAGGGGAGAGTGTGTCCACGTACCCTCGTAGACCAAAAGCGGAAGCGTTAGCACAACGCGGTTGATGTAGTCGCACGTCTTCACGGCCCAACCGATCAAGCACCGAAACTACGGCATCTCCGAGTTCTTGCACACGTTCAACTCGATGACGATCCCTGTACTCCCATCCAGCAAAGTGTCGGGGAAGAGTTCCGTCAGCACGACGGCGTGGTGACGATCTTGATGTTCTACCGTCGCAGGGCTTCGCCTAAGCACCGCTACAATATTATCGAGGAGAACTATGGTGGAGGGGGGCACCGCACACGGCTAAGAGATCTCAAGGATCAATTGTTGTGTCTATGGGGTGCCCCCTGCCCCTGTATATAAAGGAGCAAGGGAAGGAGGCGGCCGGCCAAGAGGAGGCGCACCAGGAGGAGTCCTACTCCCACCGGGAGTAGGACTCCCTCCGTTCCTTGTTGGAGTAGGAGAGGAGAGGCAAGGAGAGAGAGGGGGAAAGGAAAGGGGGGCGCCCCCCTCCTTGTCCAATTCGGACTTGGGGGGGGGGGAGGGGCGCGGCTTCCCCTTGGCCGCCTCTCCTCTTCCTCCTCTTGGGCCCATGAGGCCCATTAACCTCCGGGGGGGTTCCGGTAACCCCCCGGTACTCCGGTATATATCCAATAACTCCCGGAACCATTCTGGTGTCCATATAGTCGTCCAATATATCAATCTTCATGTCTCGACCATTTCGAGACTCCTCGTTATGTCCGTAATCACATCCGGGACACCGAACAAACTTCGGTACATCAAAACTATAAACTCATAATAAAACTGTCATCGTAACGTTAAGCGTGCGGACCCTACGGGTTCGAGAACAATGTAGACAAGACCTAGAACTGTTTCTGGTCAATAACCAATAGCGGAACCTGGATGCTCTTATTGGCTCATACATATTCTATGAAGATCTTTATCGGTCAAACCGCATAACAACATACGTTGTTCCTTTTGTCATCGGTATGTTACTTGCCCGAGATTCGATCGTCCGTATCCCAATACCTAGTTCAATCTCATTACCGGCAGGTCTCTTTACTCGTTACGTAATGCATCATTCCATAACTAACTCATTAGCTACATTGCTTGCAAGGCTTATAGTGATGTGCATTACCGAGAGGGACCAGAGATACCTCTCCGACAGTCGGAGTGACAAAACCTAATCTCGAAATACGCCAACTCAACATTGTTGGGGAACGCAGTAATTTCAAAAATTTTCCTACGCACACACAGGACCATGGTGATGGCATAGCAACGAGAGGGGAGAGTGTTGTCTACGTACCCTCGTAGACCGTTAGCGGAAGCGATCTGGCGTAGAGGAAGTAGTCGTCGTTCTCCTCACGATCCAGCCGATCCAAGCGCCGTTACTCGGCGCCTCCGAGTTCTTGGCACACGTTCAGCTCGATGGCGCTCCACGGGCTCCGATCCAGCAAAGCTCCGGGGAGAGGAGTTCCGTCGACGACGGGCGTGGTGACGATCTTGATGTTTCACCGGCGCAGGCTTCGCCTAAGCACCGCTTCTGATATGACCGAGGTGGAATATGGTGGAGGGGGCACCGCTGCGGCTGAGGAGCGATCTCAAGGATCAACTTGTGTGTTCTAGGGTGCCCCCTCCCCGTGATATAAAGGAGGGAGGAGGAGGTGGCCGGCCCAAGGGGCGCACCAAGGGAGGGAAACCTACTCCAAGTAGGTTTCCCTCTCTTTCCTTATCTTATTTGGAGGGAAGGAAAGAGTACTAGTATTTAGGAAGTAGTACTAGTAGTAGAAATAGGAAGAGGGGAAGGAGAAAGGAAGGGGCGGCCCCTCCCCAGTCGGATTGGGCTTGGGGCGCGTCCCCTCCCTTGTTCCTTCTCCTTCCTCCTACATGGGCCCAATAAGGCCCATATACCTCCGGGGTTCCGGTAACCTCCCGAGCTCCATACTTCTCCGGAACCTTTCCGGTGTCCAAATATATCCGTCCAATATATAAATCTTTATGTCTCGACCATTTCGAGACTCCTCGTCATGTCCGTGATCATATCCGGACTCAACAACCTTCGGTACATCAAAATACATAAACTCATAATATAACTATCATCGAAACCTTAAGCGTGCGGACCCTACGGTTCGAGAACAATGTAGACATGACCGAGACACATCTCCGGTCAATAACCAATAGCGGACCTGGATGCCCATATTGGTTCCTACATATTCTCTGAAGATCTTTATCGGTCGGACCGCATAACAACATACGTTGTTCCCTTTGTCATCGGTATGTTACTTGCCCGAGATTCGATCGTCGGTATCCAATACCTAGTTCAATCTCGTTGCAGTAAGTCTCTTTACTCGTTCGTAATACATCATCTCACAACTAACTCATTAGTTGTAATGCTTGCAAGGCTTATGTGATGTGTATTACCGAGAAGGCCCAGAGATACCTCTCCGACAATCGGAGTGACAAAACCTAATCTCGAAATACGCCAACCCAACAAGTACCTTTTGGAGACACCTGTAGTACTCCTTTATAATCAACCAGTTACGTTGTGACGTTTGGTAGTACCAAAGTGTTCCTCCGTAAACGGAGTTGCATAATCTCATAGTTATAGGAACATGTATAAGTCATGAAGAAAGCAATAGCAACATACTAAAGCGATCAAGTGCTAGGCTAACGGAATGGGTCATGTCAATCAGATCATTCTCCTAATGATGTGATCCCGTTAATCAAATGACAACTCATGTCTATGGTTAGGAAACATAACCATCTTTGATTAACGAGCTAGTCAAGTAGAGGCATACTAGTGACACTGTTTGTCTATGTATTCACACATGTATTATGTTTCCGGTTAATACAATTCTAGCATGAATAATAAACATTTATCATGATATAAGGAAATAAATAATAACTTTATTATTGCCTCTAGGGCATATTTCCTTCAAACATGTACCTTTGGAGACACCTGTAGAACTCCTTTATAATCACCCAGTTACGTTGTGACGTTTGGTAGCACATAAAGTGTTCCTCCGGTAAACGGGAGTTGCATAATCTCATAGTTGTAGGAACATGTACAAGTCATGAAGAAAGCAATAGCAACATACTAAACGATCAAGTGCTAAGCTAACGAAATGGGTCAAGTCAATCACATCATTCTCCTAATGATGTGACCCCGTTAATCAAATGACAACTCATGTCCATGGCTAGGAAAGTTAACCATCTTTGATTCACGAGCTAGTCAAGTATAGGCATACTAGTGACACTGTGTTTGTCTATGTATTCACACATGTATCAAGTTTCCGGTTAATACAATTCTAGCATGAATAATAAACATTTATCATGAAATAAGGAAATAAATAATAACTTTATTATTGCCTCTAGGGCATATTTCCTTCATGAGCAACATATACTTCTTCCTTAAGCTTACCATTGAGGAATGCACTTTTCACATCATTTGATATAAAGTGATATCATGATGGTTAGCATAAGCAAGTAATATGCGAATAGCCTCAAGTCTAGCAACAGGTGCAAAAGTTTCATCGAAATCAATTCCTTCAACCTGAGTGTAGCCTTGAGCTACAAGCCGTGCCTTATTCCTCACCACAAGGCCATTTTCATCTTGCTTGTTGCGATAGATCCACTTTGTGCCAATGATATTGTGCTTGCGAGGATCTGGATGATTAACCAGTTCTCAGACGTTGTTCAGCTTGAACTGATGTAATTCTTCTTGCATAGCTTGAATCCACTCAGGCTCCAGAAATACTTCATCTACCTTAGTGGGCTCTGTGATAGAGACGAAAGGGAAGTGCCCACAAAATTTAGACATATGTGAAGCTTTTGAGCGTGTGAGAGGACCTGGAATGTTGACAGCCCTGATGATTTTCTCAATTTGCACTTCGTTTGCAACGCGAGGATGAGCGGGTTGTCGTTGAGGAATTTGATCAGCATTTTCTTCAGCACCATTTTCTTCAGGTGCATCAGTATGATGTTCTTCACGTTCTGGAATGATTTCTTCAACAGATTCTTCGGTAGGAATGATATCCTCAGTAGCCTTGAACTTGATGGTTTCCTCAGGTGACTGTTCATCTAACATAGAAGGTAGGTGCTCTCTTTGCGAGCCATTAGTTTCATCGAACCGCACATCTACAGTTTCAACAACCTTGTGAAGAACGTTGTTGAAGACTCTATAGGTGTGCGAGTCCTTTCTGTAACCAAGCATAAAACCTTCATGTGCTTTCGGTGCAATTTTTGAGTTGTGATGAGGATCTCTAATCAAGAATTTAGCACCGAAGACTTTGAAATAACTCACATTGGGTTTCTTGTCAGTGAGGAGTTCATAAGCAGTCTTCTTGAAGAATTTGTGAAGATATACTCTGTTGATGATGTGGCACGCAATATCAATTGCATCAATCCAGAAACGACGAGGCGTCTTGTATTCATCAAGCATAGTGCGAGCCATCTCAGCAAGAGTCCTGTTCTTGTGCTCCACGACGCCATTTTGCTGAGGAGTATAAGGAGCAGATAACTCATGAGTAATACCGAGTTCATCAAGATAGTTATCAAGACCAGAATTCTTGAGCTCAGTTCCATTGTCACTTCTGATGTGTTTGATCTTCACACCAAAGTTGGTTGAAGCCCTCGAAGAAAATCGTTTGAAGATTTCCTGCACCTCATGTTTGTAAGTGACAATATGCACCCATGTGTAACGAGAGTAATCATCAAAAATAACAAAGCCATATAGAGATGCATCATTTGAAATTGCAGAATAATGACTAGGACCAAAGAGATCCATGTGAAGCAATTCAAATGGTCGAGTGGTAGTCATCATTGTCTTCGCTAGATGCTTGGCCTTGGTCATCTTTCCAGCTTCACAGGCTCCGCATAAGTGATCCTTGAGGAATTTGACATTCTCAATGCCAATGACATGATTCTTTTTCGCGAGCGTGTGCAGATTCCTCATGCCAGCATAACCAAGTCGTCGATGTCATAGCTAGCCTTCTGAAGCTTTTGCAAGTAGGCATACAGCTGGTTGAGGTCCTGTAGAGAAATCAACAATATACAAGTCTCCTCTCCTAAAGCCTTTAAAGACTTTGGAATTGTCAGCTTCCATGATCACAACACAACGATACTTGCCAAAGACAATAACCATATCAAGATCACATAGCATTGAGACAGACATGAGGTTGTAACCTAAGGACTCGACAAGCATGACTTTGTCCATGTGTCGATCCTTTGAGATCGCAACCTTACCTAGACCCAATACCTGACTTTTTCCTTTGTCAGTGAAGATGATATGCTTCAAAGGTGACAGAGATAAGGGAACATCCATCAAGAGATTCTTGTCACCAGTCATGTGATTTGTACATCCACTATCGAGGACCCACTCGTTTGCTTTGGGTTGATCGTCTTGCAGATGAATTGGTGCATCTTACGAACTCATATACTTCATCAGTGAAGAATATGACATCAATTCATCAGATCAATTTCATCAATCAATATAACAGATAAAACAGTATGAGGATGTGAGAAATGAGAATTCATTTCTTCATGATTAGTCTGCGTCCTTTCAGGCAATTCCAGGTCTCCAGCAAATTCTTCAAACGTTTACGCACGTTTGGAGACCTGACCCTGCAGAAGGTGGTATAGAAGCCAGTCCATTTCGTTTTGTCACATCCCTAATTCTGGTATGACCTAGACTAGATAGTCATGTGTGCATCATGTTTAAATTCCAATTAAATTTGAATGGGGATTTGTGAAACCCTCAGAATCATTTCTAGAAATGACCTAGATAAAAATTGCCCGAAAAAGGTCCAAGAAAATGTTCATGTTGCTCTCTGAAAATATTGGACATAGATAAAAATCAAACCAATATTTCCAGGAGCTCATAAGTATTTATTTTGGGCATTTGGAGTTAATGCAGTAATTATTTGCTTTGGATATATATTGTTATATATATAATATTGTCCAAAAATTATGCCAGTTATTGAGGAGCTTTGGAATAATACCACTAGCCCCTACGAAAATTGGCATAAGAAAATAAAATGGTTTAGTATTTTTATTAAACCAAACAAATGTCAGAAAAATAGAAAAGAAAAATGTAAATGGAAAAACCTACTGTGCTTACTGCGGCCAGCTCTGTCTTTGGCCGGCTCAAGATCAGGCTTTGGCCGCCCAGCCACCAGCCCACCCCCTCCCTCCTGTCGTCTTCGTCCCCGCCAGAGGACAGGCGCGTGCCCGACGAGCGCATCACGCGCCAAGGCCACCTCCTCCCTCCTCGCCTGTCCCTCCGTCAATGCGTCTGGACGACGCCACGCGCCCCCCGGACCCGCTCACTCTCCCCAGTCCTCTCCTCTCCTCTCCCTAGCTCTCTCTCTCATGGCCGAGCGCCACCGTCGCCACCGGCCACCGTTGCAGTAGCCACCCCCTCCCCCTCGCCTCTCCGACATGCGCAGGAGCTCCGCCTCCTCGTTCTGAAGCTCTCCGCCGAGCCACGCAAGCCGGAGTGCCCTGGAACGCCGTCAACATCGTCATCTTCGACCCACGGCCACCGAGATCGTCGGCGACCTTACGTCGTCACCAGCCCCTCCCCGAGCTCGCCGACCGCCTCGTCCGAACCGCTGTGAGCTCCTGCATGGATCCCCTCCTTCCTCCCCTTTGATTTCGAGCCGTAGACGCCGCCCCCTTGACGACCGAAACCCGCCACCGCCGAGCTCATCACCGGTGATGCCCCGGTTGCCAGTCGGTCACCACGACCTGTCCAACACATCCGCACACGCACGTACTGTCCTGCTAGCCCAACACTACTGCTCAGGACACTTGACTGGCCGGCATGTGTTTCACTTCGTTCCTGTGTCCGTCCCTTCAGGGAAATGTCACGCGGTGACATCCGAAGTCCTGCCTAGCCTGCTACAGCCCGGGTTCCCGGAGTCCTGTTAGCCCAGTGCTGACCGGATTCACACGCTGGCGACATGCTCGATGTGATTCATGTATGCCTGTCCCCATGGGTTAGTGCCGCTTTGGGTTCACGACTAGCCATGTTGGCCCGGGTTCTTTGTCATATGGATGCTAGCGACACTATCATATACATGAGCCAAAAGGCGCAAACGGTCCCGGGCCATGGTAAGGCGACACCCGTGGGAATAAAGTGCGTGAGGCCGCAACGTGATATGAGGTGTTACTGGCTAGATCGATGTGACCTGGAATCGGGGTCCTGACAGCTTTGGTATCAGAGCCTGACTGCCTGTAGGATTACCAAGCCAAATCGGTCGAAGTTGTGTCTAGAAATGCTTTAGTTATGTAAGGGAATTGATTGTGGAAGGGAACGTAAGGCTCTTTTTACTCCTTATACCTCATGGCCTTCTGATCTGAGTCAGCCTCTACTCTTCTACGGGGATTAAGAACTAGGCCTTCTCATCTATCTATCAGGATGACGTGTTACTAATCCATAGACTTATAGAATTGATAGTTTCAAATCTCAGTTCAGTTTTTACTACTTCCGTATGTTCATAGTTGGTCTCGGAACCTTGTTATTGTGTTGTTGAGTGGTCATGCCACTATTTTGCAGGATGTCTCAAATTATTTTGAGCATTTATAGCCGTTATGCTGTCCGAGTCATCCCAGGTTTCTAAATAGTCTGATGCATTTGCAAATCCTTTCTTTCCGTTCCCGATGTCCTTTATGGTCAGAATAAGCACACTAATCGGTGAGTTGAGGTACTTTGTTGCCTCGACATATATGTTGGAGCTATTATTATGACCCTAGGCGTCTTATGAAACCATCTAGTAATCTAGCCATATTTTGTGTTCCCAGTGTGATGATTAAGCCATCATTCTCGAAAGCATCCCGTGATGCAATTTAGTTAGTAGGCATTCTACTCCTGGGTCTTGACCCAAGAATCACTCTACTTACCTCGTGTTGAATAGTGTTGCTCGTACCTTTAGGATACTAGTAACCCTTGTGATAGTCTTTGAGGTCCGTGGTATATCATTCTTCCAAATACCATGAACCATCCCTGGCAGGAGTTCCTTGAACCAAAGATCACAGTAAGAGTGCTCTCGATGGGCTCTCCATTCTATATTGCGAATCTGCTAGTTCCACTTTCCTGCATGGGTTATCCGGAAGAAACCTGTTGAACTTGATTCGACATACTAACCTATGCATCCACAACTCAGGAAGTTATATGTTCCTCGAGTTGTTCCTCCTTAGTTGTATTCTGACCCCCGTCTATCAATTGATAGTCAAGAGTATGCGTGCATTCGTTATCGATGCCTATTACTCTTGTGGTCCGTCAAGCCATTCTATTCCGAATGACTAGGAGAAACAAACTCCAGTTCCTCATCCATTTCTAGGATTGGGTCAAAGTAGTTGTATCACGCAGATCAAAATGCCAATCCAGCTTTGTTCTGTTCTACCCTGGAGTATTACCATATTTATATCAAGAATATCATGGGAATTGCACACCATTCTATGAACTCTTGATACAGTGATACTTCTTGCCCTCATTATTCATTCCTCGGCTTCCGTGTTGTTGTAACCGGAATGCCGACAAGCGAATTGTGGTGTGTGAAATCGATACTCCTAGCAACCTCGTTGCTTGGTAGTAAATGGACAATATTCTCATTCTTAGCGTGTTGGTTATTGAATCATCATCCTAAGATTGATCGTGCTACCTAGTCCTTATTTCTGGTGCACTCTTCGATCAATGAGTTAGGATTGTGTCAATCCCTCACTCTTTTGATCATATCATCTTGCCTTGAAAAGCAAGATTTTTCTCGAGCTTAGAGATATATCGGTGGTTCGTGATATTCCGATTATCTTCTTGGAAATATCACCAGGTTGTTACTTGACTGTTATGTTGAGCTCGTGATCAAGTTGGTTTTCTTGTAAACCACCCTTTCTCCAAGAATCTGTGTCGGATACCCTTAACTAGTTGGATAAGCTAAACAATAAATTGGAGAGTTGGAAGATAAAAGCTTTATTTGACCCGGTTCATTCTAAGGGATATCCTTGGGTGTGTGTGTGTGTTGAAGAAAGATGATCTTCATGGATTGGTCCCTGTGATCAGTTGTTGGATCTATTGTCTTGTCAAAACTTTGACTTGAGTATGGGCAATCGTCAAGTCAAATCAGAACCAACGATGTTGATAATGTTGTCTTACTCGTGGTTGATCCCTTGAGCATACACCATTACATCTTTTGGTCCGACCAATACTATCACCGTGTTCACATGATGGTGGAAGTCCAGTCATATGGAATTCTGATGAGTTGTTGTTGAGCCCATCAGCAACATTTTGTCTTCCCCAATGATTCATGTTGAACATCAACCTAGTGTTGGAAACTTTTGTAAGCATTATCTTCGTGCCCCGTTCATGAAGAATATGGCTGGATGAAAAAAGTGACTTCCTCGAATTCATGTGCTTTAGGTGTAAGTTGCCACCATGAATTTGAGAAAGGTTTGTTTTGCTTCCTCTGGAGTCATCCCAAGTTAGTCATGCACGTGCAAAGTGCCCTATGGTTTGATAGGTTGGCCGCCTCCACTCCATATGTGTTCCTAGCACACCAAGCCACTGATTGACTTGTTCAAGGAGAAGAAGTTCCTTCATAAGAGCTAATCATATGACTTATGCAAGGGCTTCGCTCTCCGCAATGATGGTTCCCAACCAGAACTCGGTAGTATTTTATTATGAGACTACTATGTGGTCATGCTTGTCTCGGACAACGTGTTCACATGTTGTAGCAGAACCAGCTCATGTTTTGGAGCTTGCTATCGTAGTTCACTCCCGAGAATCTCATAGCGTCATCTCGTCGATTTGTGTTGCAAACCTTCATTTTTCTTTCTAGACTTGATGAGTCTGGAATATCCTGACACCAACCAGATCTAAATCTCAGGCAGATATGATGGTTGGAACATTCCCAGCATTAGCACTTGTCCCTAGCTTGCACCGCCATTGTGCCATTCTACCATGGGTCCCATCCATTTCCAATGATAAGCAAAATCATCCATCGCGTTGTCTTCAACAAGGTAGTCCACATCATCCATTTGAATCCGGATATGCCATTCCTTTGAACTCCGCCAAACGATCGATTGTGATTGCCTTAGCCTGGTATGGAGAGTTTCAATGATCCTTTCCGATAGAGTTTCTTTCTAACGTCATCGAGTTGGATGAAGATCTAGAAAACAAAGACGTCAAGATCAATATGAAGCAATGAATCAACATCTTGAGAAGGACAGTTGGAGCGTGAAGATCGTGTTAGCTTGTGACCCCTCTGACTTCTTACCTCACGACTTGAATCTCGGGACAAGATCCTTGTTTAGTAGGGGTGAGCTGTCACATCCCTAATTCTGGTATGACCTAGACTAGATAGTCATGTGTGCATCATGTTTAAATTCCAATTAAATTTGAATGGGGATTTGTGAAACCCTCAGAATCATTTCTAGAAATGACCCAGATAAAAATTGCCCCAAAAGGTCCAAGAAAATGTTCATGTTGCTCTCTGAAAATATTGGATGTAGATAAAAATCAAACCAATATTTCCGTGAGCTCATAAGTATTTATTTTGGGCATTTGGAGTTAATGCGATAATTATTTGCTTTGGATATATATTGTTATATATATAAAATATTGTCCAAAAATTATGCGATTATTGAGGAGCTTTGGAATAATACCACTAGCCCCTACGAAAATTGGCATAAGAAAATAAAATGGTTTAGTATTTTTATTAAACCAAACAAATGTCAGAAAAATAGAAAAGAAAACAGAAATGGAAAAACCTACCTGTGCTTACCTGCGGCCAGCTCCTGTGTGCTCAAAGATCAGGCGGCTCGGCCCAAATTGCCAGCCAGCCCACTCCCCCCTCCTCCTCGTCTTCCTCCCGCCAGGAGGACGGGCGCGTGCCCGACGCGCGCACCGCCGCGTCGTGCCACCTCCTCCCTCCCTGCCTTCCTGTCCCTCGCCGATGCGTCTGGACGACGCCACGCCCCCAGGACCCGCTCACTCTCCCCAGTCCTCTCCTCTCCTCTCCCTAGCTCTCTCTCTCTCACGGCCGAGCGCCACCGTCGCCACCGGCCACCGTTGCCGTAGCCACCCCTCCCCCTCGCCTCTCCGACACGCGCAGGAGCTCCGCCTCCTCGTTCTGAAGCTCTCCGCTGAGCCACGCAAGCCGGAGCGCCCTGGAACGCCGTCAACATCATCATCTTTGACCCACGGCCACCGAGATCGCCGGTGACCTTACGTCGTCACCAGCCCCTCCCCGAGCTCGCCAAACGCCTCGTCCGAACCGTTGTGAGCTCCTGCGTGGATCCCCTCCTTCCTCCCCTTTGATTTCGAGTCGTAGACGCCGCCCCCTTGACGACCGAAACCCGCCGCCGCCGAGCTCATCACTGGTGATGCCCCGGTTGCCAGTCGGTTACCACGACCTGTCCAACACACCCGCACACGCACGTACTGTCCTGCTAGCCCAACACTACTGCTCAGGACACTTGACTGGCCGGCATGTGTTTCACTTTGTTCCTTTGTCTGTCCCTTCGGGGAAATGTCACGCGGTGACATCCGGAGTCCTGCCTAGCCTGCTAGAGCCCGGGTTCCCGGAGTCCTGTTAGCCCAGTGCTACAGCCAGATTCACATCTTTTGGCCGACATGCTCGATGTGATTCATGTATGCCTGTCCCCATGGGTTAGTGCCGCTTTGGGTTCATGACTAGCCATGTCGGCCCGGGTTCTTTGTCATATGGATGCTAGCGACACTGTCATATACGTGAGCCAAAAGGCGCAAACGTTCCCGGGCCATGGTAAGGCGACACCCGTGGGAATACCGTGCGTGAGGCCGCAAAGTGATATGAGGTGTTACCGGCTAGATCGATGTGACCTGGAATCGGGGTCCTGACACGTTTCACATAAGAGGAGTTAGGATAAGCATATGAATAAGCAGAGAAATTCTTCGAGGACTTATGAACATAATGGTTTGAAGAATAATGCTCATATTCATAGCCCTTAGCTCTTCTCGGTGAAACAGAGGTGTTAGCACGATGATGTTCATATGAGGACTTTGATCCTTTTGAGGAATTTGATCCACGTGAGGAATTTGGTTCGTATGAGGACTTGGATCCATATGAAGAATTTGGTCCATATGAAGAATTTGATCTGGGGTTCCTATTCTTCATCGGTGGTGTCATCATGACATTCACCTGAAGGTTTTCAAGGTACCTTTTGGGAACCCAAATTTTCTTCATAGGGGAACCATTCCGGTAGTTAGTGCCAATATATCGAGCAAATACTTCTCCATTCTGATTTTTGAACAGTTTATAGTTGGAGTCAAATGACTCATCAGAAGAATGAGGAGATTCACATGTAAAGCCAGATAGATTAGATGGATCTCATGGAGGTCCCTTTGCAAAGCAACCCATGAAGTTTTGGGGTCTTGCCGGGCTTCAATAAGTTCCATCAAGATTGATTTTCCTCTCAAAGGCAATACCCTCTTTCCTAGGGTTCCTATTGAGGATCTGCTTTTAAGCACATCACAAAGAGTCGATGCCCTTTGAGGCTTTTGTACATGCTCATCATGTACAATTCCTTCAACCACTGCATTATCGGTGATACTAGCAATATCCATGAGATGAGGAATTAGTGATAGCGAGAGGCAATTGAATAATTTGTAGCATTAGAAGCATTTGAACATTCAGGTGAAGAATTAGCAGATTCACGTTCAATGCACTTCAAACATGGAGGAACAAATTCTTCCTGAGTAGCACTGATTTGTTGAGCAAGTAATGAATCGCACTCCTTCAGAAAATCCTCATAACTCACCCTTAGCTTTTCAAGATCATGCTTTCTTTGAAGAAGTTCATAAGAAAGCTTCTCATGATCAGATAAGAGGGTGTTATGATGACCTTGAAGGTTGTCAAACTTAGACTGAAGTCTCTGAAGACTTTCAGTCAAGGTTTTAGTGCGATCCATTTCTTCACCCAACATATCATCATTTTCGTCTAGCATGTTTTGAACCTTTTCAAAATCCTTTTGTTGTTTCACAGCAATCTTAGCAAGTTTAGAGTAGCTGGGATTGAGATTTTCATCAGATTCATTCTCACTTGATTCAGAGGAGGTATTTTTGAGTACCTTGGCACCCTTTGCCATGAAGCAATAGGTGGGAGCGTAGTCATCATTACTTTCATCAGCCTTGTTGGTGAAGCCATTTTCTTCAGAGTTGAAGATAGACTTGCCGACGAATGCAGTACCGAGAGCTAGACTCGCCACACTAGACTCAGACTCCTCAGATGTCTCCTCTTCCTCATGATCCTCAGATTCAGCCTCAGAGTCCATTTCTTTGCCAATGAATGCCTGAGCCTTCTTGGAGCTGCTCTTCTTGTGAGATGAAGACTTGAGGATTTTGATGATGAAGACTTTGAAGATTTCTTCTTCTTCTTAGCATAAACAGAACTGTAATCCTTGTATTTCTTATTCTTTGATTCCTTTTCCCACAGAGGACAATCTTGAATATAGTGAAAAGGTTTCTTGCATTTGTGGCATAGCCTCTTCTTGTAGTCACTGGATGAGGAATCATTGCTCCTTGAGGGTTTTCCAAAGCAACCACGTCTTGAGAACTTCTGAAATTTCTTCACGAGCAGTGCTAGTTCATGGCTCAGTTCTTGAGATCACCAAGGCTGCTGCCGTAATCTTCATATTCAGACTCAGACATTGCCTTGGCCTTCAGGGCACGTGATCTGCCATAGCTCGAACCATAGAGATCTCTCTTCTCAGCAAGTTGGAACTCATGAGTGTTTAGCCTCTCGAGGATATCAACGGGATCAAGTGACTTGTAACCTCCACATTCTTGTATCATCAGTGCCAAAGTATCAAATGAGGAACCAAGCGATCTCAGCAATTTCTTCACCACCTCATGGTCGGTGATGTCAGTGGCACCAAGTGCTTGAAGCTCATTTGAGATGTCAGTGAGGCGATCGAAGGTTTGTTGAACATTTTCATTGTTGAGTCTTTTGAAGCGGTTGAAGAGATTGCGAAGAACGTCAACTCGAGAGTCACGCTGTGTTGAGACTCCTTCATTAACTTTGGACAGCCTATCCCAGATAAGCTTGGCAGTTTCCAAAGCACACACTCTTCCATACTGTCCTTTACTCAGATGGCCACATATGATATTCTTCGCTTGAGAATCGAGTTGCTTGAATCTCTTCACATCAGCAACATTCAGAGAAGGTGTGACTGAGGGAACACCATTTTCCAGAACATACCAGAGATCATTATCAATTGCCTCAAGATGCATTCGCATCTTATTCTTCCAGTAGGGGTAGTCCGCCCCATCGAAGGTAGGACACCCAGCAGAGACCTTGATCATACCTGCGATCGACATAACTAAAACTCCAGGCGGCTAAACCAAAATCACACATAACAAGGGAGTACCTTGCTCTGATACCAATTGAAAGTGCGTTATATCGACTAGAGGGGGGGGGGGCGAATAGGCGATTTTTATGAATTCTTCACTGAGGAATTTGCGGGTGAGGAAATTCCTTAGCGAAGAACTACTTGCAGCAGAATAAGTACTCAGAAGTAAACATAATAGAACACAAGCATGGTCATCATGATGAAATGAAGACAATCACAGAGTACAAAAAGCGTAAACACATGATAACATAGGATGAAGACAAACAGACTGAAGAAATTGAACTGAGGAAATTGATAAAGTCTTCAGTCAAAGTCTTCAAACACAGATATGAATAAGTGCACAACTGTAGGATCGAAAGTATGTCTAGAGGGGGGGGGGGGTGATTAGACTACTTGACCAAATAAAAATCTAGCCTTTTCCCAATTTTAGTTCTTGGCAGATTTTAGCAACTTTAGAACAAGTCAAGCAATCTTAACACAATTCAAGCAAGCATGCAAAGAGTATATGAGCAGCGGAAAGTAAAGTATGCAACTTGCAAGAATGTAAAGGGAAGGGTTTGGAGGATTCAAAGCGCAATTGGAACCACAGATGTTTTTGTCATGGTTCCGATAGGTGGTGCTATCGTACATCCACGTTGATGGAGACTTCAACCCACGAAGGGTAACGGTTGCGCGAGTCCACGTAGGGCTCCACCCACGAAGGGTCCATGAAGAAGCAACCTTGTCTATCCCGCCATGGCCGTCGCCCACGAAGGACTTGCCTCACTAGCGGTAGATCTTCACGAAGTAGGCGATCTCCTTGCCCTTACAAACTCCTTGGTTCAACTCCACAATCTTGTCGGAGGCTCCCAAGTGACACCTAGCCAATCTAGGAGACACCACTCCAAGAAGTAACAAATGGTGTGTTGATGATGAACTCCTTGCTCTTGTGCTTCAAATGATAGTCTCCTCAACACTCAAATCTCTCTCACAGGATTTGGATTTGGTGGAAAGAAGATTTGAGTGGAAAGCAACTTGGGGAAGGCTAGAGATCAAGATTCATATGGTAGGAATGGAATATCTTGGCCTCAACACAAGTGTAGGTGGTTCTCTCTCAGAAAATGTGTATTGGAAGTGTAGGTTCATTCTGATGGCTCTCTCCACGAACGAAGAGGAGGTGGAGGGGTATTTATGGCCTCCACACAAAATCTAACCGTTACACACAACTTACCAATCTCGGTGAGACCGAATTGAAAAACTCGGTCGGACCGATTCAGCAAATCTAGTGACCGTTAGGATTTTCGGTGGGACCGACATGCAACTCGGTAGGACCGATATGGTTAGGGTTAGGGCATAACGTAATCTCGGTGAGACCGATTACACAAACTCGGTGAGATCGATTTTGGTAATAAGCTAACCAGAGAGTTGGTCGGGTAAACTTCGGTGGGACCGATTCGCTCATTTCGGTGAGACCGAAATGTTACAAAAGGGAAACAGAGAGTTTACATTGCAATCTCGGTGGGACCGATCGCTCATCTCGGTAGGACCGAAACGTTACGAAGGGAAACAGAGAGATTACAATCCCATCTCGGTGAGATCGAGATCCCTATCGGTGAGACCGATTTGCCTAGGGTTTGTGGCAGTGGCTATGACATCTGAACTCGGTGGCGCCGGATAGAAAGAATCGGTAGGGCCGAGTTAGACTTTTGTTTTAGGTCATATGTGGATGTGAGAAAGTAGTTGAGGGCTTTGGAGCATATCACTAAGCATTTTGAGCAAGTAAGCCATTTAGCAACACCTCATCCCTCCTTGATAGTATTGGCTTTTCCTATAGACTCAGTGTGATCTTGGATCACTAAAATATAAAATGTAGAGTCTTGAGCTTGAGCCAATCCCTTTGTCCTTAGCATTTTGAGGGGTCCACTTTTCTCATCCATGCCATGCCAGTCATTGAGCTTTCGTGAAATATTAGTCTTGAAATAGTGTTAGCTCAATGAGCTATATGTTGTTAGGAATTACCAAAACCACCTAGGGATAGTTGCACTTTCAATCTCCCCCTTTTTGGTAATTGATGACAACATATAGATAAAGGTTCGACAAATGATAATAAGAGTGAAAAACATTGTCTCTTTGAGAAGTATGTGAAAAGCAAGAGCTCCCCCTAAATTTGTGCATAGTTTTAATATTTGCTTTGGATTGCAAATGCACAATGAGTTAGGATCATGGGTTACTCTTCCTTGTCACATACATCTTGGTGGGGCGCCCAAAATGATAATAAATAAATACATGCACTCATCACCAAGCAAAGTGAATGATCATATGGGAGATAAAAGGATAAAGTCATATAACAAGCATTAAGGTAGCATATGATCAAACACATGATCATCCAAGTATCTCACAAACGCATAAAGTATCTCAAACAAGCAAATAAAGTTCAACCGCCAAAACAAGAGAGAGAAAAAGCAACACTCTGTCTTGAAGCCTATGATCTATACATTTTTCTCCCCCTTTGGCAACAAGTTACCAAAAAGTTCATAGAAAATGCATAGCACTAAATCGACTCTCAGGCTTGGTCTTCAAGTGGTGGTGTAGACAGAACTCCAAGAATGAAGGCATCAGTCGATGTAGATGGTGCTTTGGAGTAGGTCTTTGGAGCTGGTTGCACGGAAGGCTGTAGCTGGTGCGGATGTAGTGGCTCGGTGTGCATGTGAGCACTGCAGTGATCTCTGGCTCCTAGGCACTCCGCAAAAGCATCAGTAGTAGTCTTGCCCTTCCTCTCCTGCATATCATCCTGAAGTTGCTCAACAACTGACTGTATCTCAGTGACCTTCACATCCAAGTCATAGAACTTCTGCTCCATGATCCTCTCCAAGCTCTCTTGGTTTCGAGTCAGGGTGGCCAGTCCCTTCTCAATCTTCAGAGGGGAGGCAATCAAGTAGCCAAGCTGATCCTGCTTGCTCTTCAAGAAGTACTGAGATGCCTCATCAATGGTTGGCATCTTTGCAGCCTTTTCAATCCTTGCCTTCTCCCTCTTTGCTTGTGCTTGCACAGAAGATGTTTAATCTTCTTCCATCACCACTGTGTTGTCCTCAAAATCTGGATAGATGGGCATGTGTTCCTTGTCCAAGAGGTATGTGCCTGTGCCCATATTGGAGTTGATGAGCTCCTGGATCTGTGGGGCATACCCACAACTTCTCTTCTGATCTGCAATGATCCTCTTGATAGTTTCCACTATGAGGCTCATGACCTTGAACTTTTGAGGCACATCAAATATGTGAAGTAGGTTGATGGAATGGCCTCCGATCATCTTGTGATCTCCGATTTAGGCAAAAGAGTGTGCTGAGGATCCAGCTTGATTGTTGGCAGTCCCGATAGAAGATAATGTCTTGAGCCAAACTTGTGTGTCTCAATAGCGACATCTGGGATCTCTCTGTACATGTGTGCCATGGAGTTGTGATCCTTCTTCTTCTTGGCATAGACATCCAAGTCATCCTCATTCTCCTTAGGAGCATTGATCAACTTTGCCCATTCTTCAACTGATGATTGGTACCTAGTACCTTCAGACATCCAGACAATCCTTCCATCTGGGTAGAAGTGAGATGTGGAGTAGAACTTCATAATAAGCTCATCATTCCACTTTGTGAGCTTCTTCCCAACAAAGTCATCCACTCCACAAGCATTGAAACTGCCATACACCCCTGGATAATGCTCTTCATCTTCCTGATGTACTCCCAGTCTACCCATCTCATATCACAGACAATTGGATTCTTGTCAAGCAGCACTGTCTCATAGAAGTCCTGTTGTTCCTTTGTATGGAACCTGTAGTCCACAACAGTTCTTCTCCTGATGGCATATGGATCTGACTCTCTCCATAGCCTGAGTCCAACATCCTTTCTCATCTTCATATCCTCAGCTACTGGATGAGCATCATTGTGATCTGGAATTTTGGGCTTCAACTTTCTCAAGACATGTTCCTCATCATCTTCTTCTTCAACAACAACTTCAGGCACTGGGGCCTTGTTCTTCTCTGCAACTGAAATACTCCTGGTGTTCCTCTTGGGTGCAGATTTGGGCTTTGGAGCAGTTGCCTTAGGAGCTTCTTTGAGCTTTGATGAAGCAGCCCCTGACCTGATGGCATCACCCATAAGCTTTTGAGCTTTGGGTGCTGGTGCAACAACCTCTTCCTCTTCCTCTTCTTCAGAGTCTCTCATCATAGAGGACTTGCCAAGAACTCTGGCAGTGGTCTTATTGACCCTTTCTTTCCTCTTTTTGCCATCTCCAGCTTCCTTGGGTTCAAGAGTGAACTCCATTTTCTCTCCTGTGGCAACTCTCCTTGCCTTGGAAATGGGTTGTCTTCCTGCTGGCTTCTTGGTCTTCAGACCTGGCTTAGTGGCAGCTGCTGTGCCATATTCCTTTTTTAGAACTTTCTTCTTTGATGTGGCCTCTTCCTCAGCAGCCACATAGTCCTCATCCTCAGAATCTGAGGTTCTCTTCTTTCTGGCCCTGGTGGTTGCCTTGGTAAGTTCTTTGGGTGTGCTCTGCTACCCTCATCTGAGCTGCTAGAGGGACTAGTGCCCTCACTCATGTGAACCTGCTCCTCTCGACTTGTTCCGACTATCACCGTGATCGACATATTGCAAACTCGACGGCAGACCACATGAATAGTTTATAGATGAGGTAGAGTGGATGAGCATCACAAAATACAGAGGTTTTTGCAAAAGAATGACTCAAAAACTTAGTTTTAGTTTTCCATAGAAATCATTTCGGATCTACCGATTTGTAAACTCGGTGATACCGAAGCAACTTTTGGAACCTAAACTGGTGAACTCGGTCAGACCGAGTCACAGTTTGGTGGCACCAAGACTGCTAGGGTTTCACAAAGTCCTGAACTCGGTCACACCGATTTGCAATTCTCGGTCAGACCGAGAATCACATGTGCAATGGCCTTAGCCAAATTGGTGGTACCGAGTTCTACAACTCGGTTGGCCCGAGATGGTGTCGGCGGAAACCTAACCCTAAATGTTCAATTCACATCTAATCTATGGAGTGTTTTCGGTGGATAAGATGATCTCAATCGTGGCAAGATTAATGGCAAAACAATGTGCTAGGGATTCGGAGTTAGGAATAGCACAAAGATCAAGTCCATACCCTAGTTCGGCGATGGACTTGCTACGGCGGCAACGGCGGAGACGATTCCCGTTGACGGCAGCGGAGACCAGCGGCAGGAGGCAGCTGGCGACGAGGAGGACGATCCGGAGACCCAGAGAGGCAGAGCAGGCTGAGCGCGGGAGAAAGAGTTCAGAGAAATTTCCAAAATTTGATCCATGGATATATATAGCCTGACCTTGTCGGTGTGACCAAGTGGAACAACTCGGTGGCACCGAGATGCATAACTTCAAGCAGTTACAGCAACTCGGTGTGACCGAAAAGTTCAAATCGGTTGCACCGAGATTGAAAACCTAGATCGACTTAGTGATCTCAGTATAACCGAAATGGAGAATCGGTCAGACCGAAGCGCACAAAGAAGTTTTGGAAGTTTAAGTCTATGACGAATCGGGGACTCCGAGTGCTCCTCACACAGAGTGGTTCGAATCTGACTTGATCAAATTTTGTGATGTAGCATGAATAAAGTTTGAGACAAGAAAAGCATAGATAGCTAGAGAAGGTTCTTAGGCATTCTTGTCCATCCACTTGGCAAAAGAAAAGGAATCCAAACAACAACAAGGGGATGTCCTCGAATGAGTAAATTATGCAACCAACATGCTCACACAATAAAGTGGCAAATGAAATATGTGGCAAAGCATGCACAACCAATTCTAGCATCTATCAAGCAATTGGCGATGACTAGGTCATCTATATATGAGTATATTGACTTAGGAGTCAAATGAGAACATTTGATCATTGGTCATACTCATCATTTAAGCACAAGTGGGGTTACCACTTTTACATAAAGCGTTGTTGTGTTTACACCATTAGAGTTGCTTTAGCTCAATTCTTAGAGTAAAGCTCCCCCTAGATGTGAGATCCCCCTTAGAGGGATGAACTAACCTTGGGTTTTGTCGATGATGACTTCATGTAGGTGTTGAAGATGTGGGTGCTCAATGTTGATGTACATCATTTGGAGCAATCCTTTGGAGTGATTTGCACTTTCAATACCTACACGGGTTAGTCCCACAAGGAACAAACAAGGATATCCATAGACATAGAATGATGCACACACAATATGATGTCTATGAAGGCATCAGGTTACCTTGTCCCTTGTCTTACCAACAAGAGGGTTTGTGACTCCTTGAACTAGTGCAAGATGTGGAAGTTGATTGCACTTGTTCTTGCCAAAATGATATGAGTGAAATATGTTGGCGGAGTCACCCTCAAGAACTCTCTAGTTCTTCTTCTTCGGGATCCACATCATCTTGATGAGAATCCTTGGAGTTGTAGTCGTACTTGATGAAGTAGAACTTGATGTAGTCTTGGGAACTCACTTGACCAAAGCCTTAGGAGCTTCTTCAAATGCATCAATCTCCTCTTGAAGCTTGTCCTTGCCTTTTTGCTTGTGGTCTTGTGGTGGAAGATCATCTTGAGCTTGTGTCCCTTTGAAATAAGTAGGATCATACTTCTCTTGTTGAGGAACAAACTTCGTCTTGGGGTATTGATCTTCTTCCCACTCAACTCCATTGGGATTGAACTTTCGTTCAAAACCAACACCTTGGTTCTTCCGGTGCCTTCCTTGCTTGCATACAATTTCCTCGAATTGCTTATTCCCGGCAAGGCTCTTGTAAACACCTTTCTCTATAATTCCCTTCAATAAGCTATTTTGTTGCTCAAGTGTAATTGGGCTAAGAGAATCATTAGTGGAATCAAGAGAACTACTAGAAGCAACAACATTGGATTTAGCATGATTATTGTTACTACTAGAGGAAGAATCTTTCTTGTTACTAGACTTGACTTGAGGCATGTAAGTGGATAAGAGTAAACGCTTGTGTCGTGGTTTTGTCACGGCAGATGTCCTCTTGCAAGGACTTAGTCGTGGAGCCATCGCAACTAGGAAGCTTAAAGGGGTTAATCGGGACAAGGGACACGAGAGAGGTTTTATACTAGTTCGGCCCCTTATGGTGAAGGTAAAGCCTACGTCTAGTTGGGTTGGTATTGCTAGGGTTTCGATGACCAGGGAGCGAGATACGCTATGCCCGGCTCTCGATCAGATGTTACTTGCCCTAAGCCGTCGGCGGGTCGTCCCCTTATATACACGGGTTGACGCCCTGCGGCCTACAGAGTCCCGGCCGGCTCATAAACAGTGTCCGGCTCGGTGACTAGTTAATCCTGCCTTATAATACAAGTCATGCCATTACAACGGTTTATCACTATGGGCCTTAAGTCGCCCGTGGGCTTTAGACCCCGTATTGAACCGCCATCTTCATGCTTGATCTTGGCCTTCATACGATGAATCACCTTTGCGTAACCCGGCCCCTCCTGGCCGGCTTACAAGAATAGTTATATCCCCAACATTAGGACCCAGATTGATTTTAACCGGTTCATGTCAATCTTGAAATACCTTAAGAAAAAGCCTTACATGCGTGCAAAGGTTATAACCCGCCGTGACGTCATCTTCTGGATCCGTGATAACCCGCCGTGACGTCATCTTCCATTAAATTCATATTTTATTCTGTCATATCTTAACAGATCTTTATCTTTAATGATCATTCCAAAAATCGAGGCGTCGGAGTCGTTGGATAATGACGCCCGGCCTCCTCGTTTCTTGCGCCTTCTCAGTCGGCCCTTCCTTATAAATAGACACGACCCCAAGGTCTTTCCCATTCTCCCGTTTCTGTCGTCCTCTTCCTCTCGCTATTCTTCTGCTTGCTCGAGCTCCACTGCCGCCGCCGCTGCCGCAGCAGAGCTCCGCATCTTCGTCGACCTTGGCCACTACATCGACCTGATCCGACCAGAAAACCGCGACGAACCTCCACAACAACTCTGCATCTGTAAGTTTCTTCCTCCCTGTTCCTCAGATCTGCATTAAGACTTTCGAGTTCGTCGGTGTTCGTCGCTGCTCGTCATGAACGTTGATAGATTTCACCTACACCGCCCTTTTTTGATCTTAAGATAATATAAAACTGTCGCGGTATCTGTTCCGCACCCATTTCGAATGCAAATAGATCCCTTTTCGCTTGCATATAGGCCTCATTCAAGCTTATGAACTCATCTGTACTGGTTTCTAGGTCTAGAAATATTTCCTTTTCTGTACACCTGTTTGATCCAAAATAATATCTGCCAGTTGCGAAACTTGTTTGTGCGACACTTAGGCAAAATCTGTTTCTGTCAGATCCATTTAACTCTGGCGGCTCTCATTGCCGGTTTAAAATAGATAATGTTAATCAATAGCCTTGCCAGCTCCCGGCGGCTTAAAATAACTTAACTGTTTCTGATTCCCATAGCGGCTTAAATAACCAGATATAATTAGCCATATGTCGTTAGGCCCCTTCATAAGCCGCCGTATTGAATAAAATTTGAAATGTTTTTTCTCTGGGTTAAACTGAACCGGATTTTTTTACTCTGTCATAGGTTTTCATCTGCATAATGGCTCCCAAAGCTCCCAAAGCACCTGTGACTTGTAACTGGGTCAGGTCCATCGTTACTGAGAACACCTCATCTGATTTCGTGAAGACCGGCTATTCTGCCGAGAAAGAAATTATGTCTTATCATGCTCCTGACTCGTCAGAGGAAAAGCCTCAGCCCAAGGAGGGGGAAGTGATCGTTTTTACTGATCATATGAACCGGGGCTTTTCTCCACCCGGCTCAAAATTCTTTAGAGATGTTTTACACTTTTTTGACCTTAGACCTCAAGATATCGGGCCCAACTCCGTGTCAAACATTTGCAACTTCCAAGTCTTTTGCGAGGTATATCTTGGAGAAGAACCCAACCTACCGCTTTTCAGAGAGTTGTTTTATTTAAACCGGCAGAATGAACGTGCCAACTGGCCCAGTCTGGAACTTGGTGGTATCTCCATTCAGCGACGAAGAGACTGCCTTTTCCCATATGCTGAACTGCCAAGCCACCCTAAGGATTGGAACCAGACGTGGTTCTATTGCCAGGACACTTCTCCCGCTGATGAGAACCCGCTGGCTTTCAGCTCTCTGCGCCTTGAATCAACCATCCATCGCCGGATAAGATATCTGCCAATGAACGCCATGATTGCTCCTACCATAAAGAAAATCAAAGCTCTCTTGGGGAACGGCTTAGATGGCATTGATTTGGTCCGTGTCTGGATCTCATGGCGGGTGATACCGTTAAGCCGCTGCCCCAGCTTGATGTGCACTTACACAGGCGGAAAAGATGACCCGCTGCGTCATTGTCCTGATGACTTGCCTGATGACATGATTGAAATCACGACCCAATATCTTTTGAAAGAAGGCTCAGTGGTCAACAACACCTTCGGTTTACTTCCCTTCTGCAAGAAGAATCCGGCTCCTGCAGTAAGTTATCAATCTAAGAATTTACTCTTTTTTGTGGAATGCCTTGCTTTTACTCACAACCTTTTCTCATTATTCACAGGCAAAGGACAACTTCTGGAAGGTCAAATATGATCATGAAGCTGCCAAACAGGCCAGAGCGGCCAAGAGAGCCGAAAGAAAAACCGCCAAAGCTGGAGCTCAGAGGAAGAAGAAACCAAGTGCTTCAGATTTGCTCAAACTAGATGACTCCTCTAATGATGAAGAAGAGGTAATCCTTAACTCTCCTGATTCCTTTACCATCATCTTATTGACAATAATTTCCTTCAGGGGGACACGGGAAATAGCCAAGAAGTTGAGGAAGAGGTAACTATAATTTCCTCCGACTCCGAGCCTTTGCCAAGGCAAAAAGTCCGAAGAGTGACCCGGAAAGTAATATTTTCACATCCTTTAGCTTACCAAGATCCTCAATTTATTTTGAAGCAACAGGCTCATGAGAGCCGAAGGCAAACCCGGACCAGCAAAGAAGCAGAACTCTCCTCCGGCTTACCTGACGTGACAAGGAAGCACTGGGCTGAGGTTATCTCCGAATTACGTTCCTTTTTTCCTTTGGCGGGTTTCATTTGTCAACCCCTCAATTCATCTGACTCAAACTATCAGGATACTTCACCTTCTTCCGGCAAATCTATGCAATCCAACATGCCGGCTTTCAAAACTGCTCCAGGGTAATGTCAATGTATTCATTTCCATGCTTATATTACTCATGTCTTTGTACTTAACCTTTCTGTTTTGCACACAGCGTACAAGTGAAGCCCAACAAAAGGGCAAAGAAAAATAAGCCGGCCAAAGAGCCAGTCATGACTGACCCGGAGGTCGGAACAACCATTCCTGAGACCTCCACACATGAGCCGCCACCTGAACCGGCCGATGACATTCCAGCACCAACCTCTGATCCACCTGCTGAACAGAATCTTAACAGTTTTGACAACCCGAAGGTTCCCAGCCCGGCAAGAGCAGATGATCCGGAAGTTGAGATTCTTAAGACTCAGTTTGTTGAACCGGGAAGACCCACTATTCTTGCTAAGTGTTCTGCCAAGGAAGAACTTTTAGAGCCTGAAAAGCCAAGCTAGACGTCACTGATTATACTCATCTCAGCATTGGAGACATTGTTTCTGGCTATATAAGTCAAGTGCACAACAGCCGTGATCTAGAAGTTGATATGGTGAAGCAAATCCATCAAAAATCTGAGGTATAACTCTTGTTGATATTCCTTATTCCTCCTTACTGTACCAGCCCCCAAGTCTATTGCTTATGAGAAAGAATATGCTGTAGACTTAGAATCTGCTTAGCACTGCTTGTTAGACGCCCGGCTTATGTTGTAACAATCGAAGACTGACTTGAAAGAAAGATATTTGAACCGGCATCGTACAATACTTTGAACTGCAATATGCATTAGCCCCCAAGTGCCAAGTATCTTTTGCTTGCAAAGTGCTTGGGACTTAATTTCCATGAACCCCCACAGTAATTTAGAGTGCTTCAGCATACATTAGCCCCTAAGTGTCAAGTACCTTTGCTTGCAAAGTGCTTGGGACTTAATACTGTATTATAACAATGCTGACTGTAGTTCGGCTTGATTCAGGCTACCATAAGTCAATTTGAGTCGGAGATTGCTGATTTGAAGAGCCGCCTTGCAGTGCAAGAAACTGAAATCCAAAAGGCCAACTCCAAATTTGAGTTCATTGATCTCGAGCAGGAGAAACTGAAGAAAAGCTCTGCAGCTGATAAAAAGGCATGGGCTAATGAAAAAGCCTCCTTGGTTACCCGGGCCGAGAAAGCAGAAGCGGCTCTCGCAGACACAACGGCTGAGTTAACCGGCTTAAAACGCCATATATCTCAGATGACCTCAACAATCTTTGGTAAGCTTATTCTGCAATTTTAAATACTGTAAATCTTTTTTCGATAAGTATTTTGTCTATCATCTCCGGCTCACCTGATGTTTGTTAATGCATGCCCCAAGAGCTCCAATCTGAACCAAAATATGTTAACAAAGCTGAAGGAGGTTTACACATTGGTGGAGCAACTGTACACCGGGTCACAATGCGCTTTAACCATTGTGGCTTTATCAAACGATGTTCCCACTCGCCTGGCTGACGTGCTGAAGCGACTTGCTGTGCTTCCTCAACGGGTCAAAGAATTGAGGCGTGCTTCTGCAAGAGCCGGGGCCATAGCCGCCTTAAGCCGGGCTAAGGCATGGTTACCAGAGCTAGACCCGGCCGACATCTCCCTTGGATATCCAAGCTTTAAGGAGGATGGCACCCCCTTTGAGGAGAAGGATTTCACCGCCTGCGTGAAAGAAATACGCCCTGTGGCCACTCTGATCGGGAATGATACGGATCTGACCAAGTACCAGCCGAGTTATGACAACCATAATCAGAGGATTGCCACGCCACATTATGATGACGTCAGCTTGATTCCTCCAATTCGTAAGCATACCTTCGTTCCCGAAATCGATCCGGCCAGGTTAATTGATGATGAAGCTGAATTTGAAGCTTTGAGTGGCATTGACTGGTCATCATCAACCTTCCAGGACAAGGTAGCCAACGAAGGAGCGGAAAGGGATGACCCGGCAGCTTCAGGCCAGCAAAATGAATGATCCATCAGGCGTCTTATTTTTCTGCCTTGTAGAAACAATGATTCCTTATTTAGACTTGGGGAGTCTTGTAATAGGATAGAAGAAAAACTTGATTTTGTCGTGCCATCACGCACGTTTGAGGCGCTCAGAAACTTGTTCAAGCCGCCGTCGTGATATTCTTCCGGTTTATATTGATCTTCTGCTTTAGTTGCCCTGCATACAGAACAAAAACGCAAGTCCCTTGGCGGTTTACCGCATAGCGAGTCATATGTGTTACAGATAATCCGGAGTATGAATCAAAAATCATAAAAAAGCCGGTTCTCAATTATAACCAAAGAGAACGTAGTTTTGAAACCTCATAAATGCTTTCAGAAAAAAGGTATGCAAACCGTGAAACAATTGTGATTCGCAAAGTTCTATGATTGATAGACAAAATTCAAAGGCTGCTGGTTCGAATACGATCAGAAATCGTTCCAAAGGGGTTAAGCTAAGATTCGGATACGATCATATAGCCCCCAGTGGCTCTGGAGATGCCGATCAAGTGGGTATCGACAGCTATGTTCTCTTTGGTTCGAATACGACCTATGTTTGAACAGGAAGCCCCCAAGTGACCATAAGAGTTGTTTAATGACGCTGATTCGAATACGATCCACGTCAGACCCAAAGGGGTTAAGCTATGATTCAGATATGATCAAGAAGCCCCCTAGTGGGTTTGGCAGTATGCCGATCAAGAGGGTATCGACAGCTATGCTCTCTTTGGTTCAAATACGACCTATGTTTGAACAGGAAGCCCCCTAGTGACCATGGCTAGATTCAGATATGATCATAAGCCGCACCAGAGGGAAAGCCGGATTCAAATATGACCCGCTCCCTATTGGTTGTTTCAAAATAATAAGGAAGACATGTAAACATTTGAGGATGAAAAGGACAGAGGTCCTACTTTATTGCTTTTCATAATATATACATCTAAAAATACATGTACATCCTGAGAGCCGGTGGCTCAAGTATAGTAAGGCCGAAGATGAGCGATATTCCACGACCGACGGGTCTCCTCCTCCGACTTACGTGAATCTTTGTGTTCTCGAACACCGATGATGTAATATAACCCATTGTTCAGGTTCTTGCTGACCACAAAGGGCCCTTCCCAAGGGGGAGATAGCTTGTGCATATCGGATTGATCCTGGATGAGCCGGAGCACCAAATCGCCTTCCTGAAAGGTTCTGGACCTAACCCGACGGCTGTGGTAGCGGCGCAGGTCTTGCTGGTAAATTGCCGAGCGGGCTATCAGCAAGTCTCGCTCTTCATCCAGTAAGTCAAGTGCATCCTGACGTGCTCGTTCATTGTCAGCTTCAACGTAAGCCGCCACGCGGGGCGAGTCATGACGGATATCACTTGGCAGGACCGCCTCTGCTCCGCACACCATGAAGAAAGGTGTATAACCCATAGATATGTTGGGTGTAGTGTTGATGCTCCAAATCACTGAAGGTAATTCCTCCACCCAACAACCCGGCGTCCACTGTAAGGGGACCCAGAGCCGGGGTTTTATACCTTTCAGGATCTCCTGATTGGCTCTTTCTGCTTGACCATTGGATTGAGGATGAGCTACCGCCAAAACATCAAGCCGGATATGTTGTCGTTGACAGAACTCTTCCATAGCACCTTTGGAGAGATTAGTGCCATTATCAGTTATGATGCTGTGTGGAAAACCAAAGCGAAAAATCACCTTTTTCATGAACTGAACCGCCGTGGCTGCATCACACTTACTGACCGGCTCTGCCTCAACCCACTTTGTAAATTTATCCACCGCCACCAGAAGGTGTGTCTTTTTATCCTTAGACCTTTTGAAAGGCCCGACCATATCAAGCCCCCAGACTGCAAACGACCAAGTAATTGGAATCATCCTCAATTCTTGAGCCGGTAGATGAGCTCGTCGTGAGAATTTTTGACAACCGCACATTTACTGACCAGATCTTCCGCATCAGCATGAGCCGTCAGCTAGTAAAAACCATGACGGAAAGCTTTGGCCACAAGAGATTTTGAGCCGGCATGATGACCACAATCACCTTCATGGATCTCCCGAAGTATTTCCTGACCTTCCACAGGCGATACACAACGTTGAAACGCCCTAGTGACATTGCGATGATGCAGCTCACCATGAACAATTGTCATAGACTTAGACCGCCGGGTGATTTGTCTCGCCAAGGTCTCATCCTCGGGCAACTCTCCCCGGGTCATGTAAGCCAAATATGGCACTGTCCAATCCGGGATGACGTGAAGAGCTAACACCAACCGTGCTTCCGGGTATGGAACAGCGAAGTCCTCCTCTGTGGATAACTTGACAGAAGGATTATGCAAAACATCCAAAAAGGTATTAGGCGGCACAGGCTTACGTTGAGATCCCAGCCGGCTTAAAGCATCAGCCGCCTCATTCTTCCTTCGATCAATGTGCTCCACTTGATAACCCTTGAAGTGCCCTGCTACAACATCAACTTCGCGACGATAAGCCGCCATGAGGGGGTCCTTGGAGTCCCACTTGCCTAACACCTGTTGAGCCACAAGAGCTAAATCGCCCAAACACCTTACCCGGCTCAAATTCATCTCTTTGGCCATCCGAAGACCATGGAGTAAGGCTTCATATTCAGCTGCATTATTAGTACAAGGAAACATGAGCCGGAGCACATAGCAAAATTTGTCACCTCGAGGGGAAGTTAAAACGACTCCAGCCCCCGAGCCTTCCAACTGCCTGGATCCATCAAAATGAATAGTCCAATATGTGTTATCCGGCTTCTCCTCCGGTGTCTGGAGCTCTGTCCAATCATTGATGAAGTCCACCAGTGCTTGAGATTTAATAGCAGTGCGTGGCACATACTTCAAATCATGGGGCCCAAGCTCAATGGCCCACTTGGCGACTCGTCCTGTGGCCTCCCTATTCTGGATGATGTCTCCCAAAGGAGCAGAGCTTACCACAGTGATAGGGTGACCCTGGAAGTACTGCTTAAGCTTCCGGCTTGCCATGAACACCCCATAAACCAGCTTCCGCCAGTGCGGATATCTTTGCTTAGACTCAATGAGCACCTCACTGATGTAATAAACCGACCGTTGAACCGGATGCTCCTTGCCAGCCTCCTTGCGCTCTACCACAATTGCAACACTGACAGCACATGTGTTAGCAGCCACGTATAATAGCAGCGTTTCTTTATCAATGGAGCCGCAAGAATCGGTGGTTCAGACAACTGTCTCTTTAAATCTTCAAAGGCAGCATTAGCAGCGTCACTCTAGATAAATCTGTCTATTTTCTTCATCAGCTGATACAACGGTATAGCCTTCTCACCTAACCGGCTTATGAACCGGCTTAAAACAGCGATATTTAATTCGCCCGGCCTGAACATCATTGATGCACGCTGGTTTATCCAAAGAGGTGATTGCCTTGATTTTCTCAGGATTAGCTTCAATACCTCTGTTAGAGACCAAAAAACCCAAAAGTTTGCCTGCTGGCACCCTGAACACACATTTGGCCGGTTAAGCATCATCTTGTAGACCCGGAGATTATCAAAGGTTTCCTTTAGATCATCTATCAAGGTTTCCTTCTCTCTGGACTTCACCACTATATCATCCACATAAGCGTGAACATTGCGCCCAATCTGATTGTGGAGACAATTCTGTACACACCGTTGATAAGTCGCTTGGGCACTCTTGAGCCCAACATGCATAGATACATAGCAGAAGGCTCCAAACGGAGTAATGAATGCCGTTTTCTCCTGGTCCTTAACTGCCATTTTGATCTGATGGTAACCAGAGTAAGCATCCAAAAAGCTCAAACGCTCACAACCCGCCGTAGCATCAATGATTTGATCAATACAGGGGAGAGCAAAAGGATCAGCCGGACAAGCCTTATTTAAGTCCGTGTAATCCACACACATCCGCCAGGTGCCATTCTTCTTAAGTACAAGCACCGGGTTAGCCAACCACTCAGGGTGAAAAACTTCAACAATAAATCCGGCCACCAAGGGCCGGGCCACCTCCTCACCAATAGCTTTCCGTCTCTCTTTGTTGAACCGCCGAAGAAACTGCATGACCGGCTTAAACTTTGGATCAATATTAAGAGTGTGCTCAGCGAGTTCTCTCGGTACACCCAGCATGTCAGAAGGTTTCCATGCAAAGATGTCCCAATTCTCACGGACGAACTCCATGAGCGCGCTTTCCTATTTAGGATCCAGATTGACACTGATGCTGAATTGTTTAGATGAGTCGCCTGGAGTAAAATCAACAAGCTTGGTTTCATCAGCTGATTTAAACTTCATCGCCGGGTCATGCTCGGTGGTCGGCTTCTTCAGAGGTGTCATATCCGCCGGGTCAACGTTATCCTGATAAAATTTTAGCTCCTCAATTTGCGCCAAAGCAGACTCGGCATAAGCCGCGCCGCCCTCCTCGCATTCCAGGGCTATCTTTCGACTCCCATGCACAGTAATGGTGCCCTTGTGACCCGGCATCTCGAGCTGCAAGTAAACATAACACGGCCGCGCCATGAACTTAGCGTAAGCCGGCCGACCAAACAGAGCATGATACGGGCTTTTGTTTTTGACCACCTCAAAGGTTAATTTCTCAGCCCTAGAATCATATTCGTCTCCAAAGGCCACCTCCAACTCAATCTTTCCAACTAGGTACGCCGATTTACCAGGCACCACTCCATGGAAAACGGTGTTGGATGTCTTCAAATTTTTGTCAACACCACATGCGCCGAAAGGTCTCATAATAGAGGATGTTGATGCTGCTGCCTCCATCCATAAGCACCTTAGTAAACTTGTATCCACCGACTTGAGGTTCTACCACCAAGGCTAACTGACCCGGATTGTCAACCCAGGGAGGGTGATCCTCTCTACTCCATACAATAGGCTGCTCTGACCACCTTAAATAACGGGGAACCGCTGGATCAACGGCGTTCACAACCCTTTTATGAAGCTTCTGGTCCCGCTTGCATAAGCTAGTGGTGAACACATGATACTGTCCACTATTCAGCTGCTTTGGATTGCTTTGATAACTCGATCTTCGACCTCCGACCTCTGCATCGGCTGGTGATTATAGCCACCTTGATTTCCCTGAAAGCCAGAATTTGAACCGCCACCCGGGCCATGAAAGCCACCAGCACCTGAGCCGCCACCCGACCCATGATTGCCGTCGAACGTGTTGGAATTCTTGAAAACCTTCATGATCGCGCAATCCTTCCATAAGTGAGTGGCTGGCTTTTCCCGGGTACCGTGTCTCGGGCAGGGTTCATTGAGTAGCTGCTCAAGAGATGGACCTGACCCACCAGATCGAGGGGGCTGCCTCCCCTTGCGTCTCTTATCGTTACCCTGCGCATTAGCGTTGGCCACAAACTCCGGATTACCATCGGCTTTACGCTTGTTGCCTCCTTGATTTGCCGTGTTATGCTGCTGGCCTTTTCCATTGCCGTTCTTCAATCCCTTCCCTGCCTTTTCCTCGTCAGACGCAGGGTCCACGGTATTATCAGAATCGGCGTATTTGACTAGAGCCGCCATCAGTTGACCCATATCATTACAATCACGCTTGAGGCGCCTACTTCTCGGCCGGTACAAATCGGCAATTTTTCTCCAGCATGAGGACTGCAGAGCCGGCATCCGTCCTGTCAGACGAATGTATTATCTCCTTGACCCGACGCACCCAATGAGTGGTAGATTCACCCTCCTCTTGTTTACAATTAGTTAAATCCACAATTGACATGGACTGCTTGCAGGTGTCTTTGAAGTTCTGAATGAACCGGGCCTTCAATTCTGCCCATGAGCCGATGGAATTGGGCGGCAAGCCTTTTAACCAAGTCCGGGCCGTTCCATCCAACATCATGGTGAAGTACTTAGCCATTGCCGCGTCACTGACCTCCAACAGCTCCATGGCCATCTCATAGCTTTCTATCCACGCCCTGGGCTGTAAGTCGGCCGTATAATTCGGCACCTTTCGGGGTCCCTTGAAATCCTTAGGCAGACGCACATTACGTAAAGCCGGCACCAAACAAGGAACACCGCTGATTCTGGTGGCTACTCCTGCCTCAACAGAAATCGTCGGGTAATCCGGGGAAGCTTGATGAGCCGTCTGCTGAGCCACCAGTTGAGCTGCCCGCTCGTCCTCCTAACGTATCCGGTCCTGTACCGGATTACGACCACCGGGCTGGTTACGGCGCCGGGCACTGCTTGACAAAGCTTCCGACTCCATGTGCCTGCTATAACTCGGACTCTGGCTTGGGTGAGGAGTCGAATGAATCCTGTCTCGGCTATAGGAATAAGCCTCTTGCTGAGCCAGAGCCGTCTGGACGAGTTCCCTGATCCTTCGCGTCTCCACCGCTGTTGGATCGTCGCCGTCCACTAGGAGAGCCGCCAAACATGCTGATGCTGCGATCAGGTTCTCCATGGGGTTAGAAAAATGACTTGGTGGTGTTTGTATGTAGCGGGGCGGGGCCATATTCCCGTGAGGAGGTGCCATCACCCAAGACTGAACCGGTCCCCCTGGTCCGGGTGTTATGAACTGATTTGCTTCTGGCGGGTTACTGGGGCCGGCTCCGGGTGTGGTAAAAAGGCTCCGAGGATCATAAAACGGAGGCAAATGGGATTGAGTTTTCTAGTGTCTCCTCCTCATCACCTCGTTAGACGCGTTTAGGTTCATCGTAAGCTGGAAAGCCTCTGACTGGAGCTGTTGGGCCCGTGCATCCGAAGCCGCCCGTTCTGCGGCCAACCTGGTGTCCTCTGCTGCCAAGGCCTCCTTGGCCCGAGCTATTTCCTCACACACCTGTGCCACCTCTGCATCATGTTCCTCTTGATTTGCAGGAATAACTGTGGTGGTTAACAGGGCCGTCAGCTTATCTATGAGATCAAGCAGCACCTGAGCCGGCGGGCGCACAGGGCCTCCTGCCCCGGCTGCTCCTGACCCGGACGTTATTGCTGCCGCAGCCGTAGAGTTCTGGCCGGGTTGTGTGCCAGCCATGAAGACCCCTACCCAGCTTGGCGGCTCAAAGGGGTCCGAAATACTGCTGCCATCGGAACAACCCCCAAGCCTGCCATCTTGCAGTTGATACAAAGAATCTGTCTCAACAGTGGACGAATCACCATCGGAGTGGACGGCCATCTCACCGTCATCAACAGATCCTGCAGAAAGTTCTCCTCCATGGATGCAACCCACGAAGGCACGCTTCATGACGGGTTGAGCACGGGCGGGTCTCGCACGCTGAGCCGTCTCGACGAGGTCGGTGCAGTTGTCCGGCTCAGGGCCCGGCTCACCGATCCGGCCGATGAAAACGTGGATTCCACCGAAGGGAACCCGGTACCCGTACTCAATTGAGTCGGCGTCGGGGCCCCAACCTTCGTCGTCGATGTAGATCTTGCGGCGACGACTCTTGGTCATCCGGCCCAAAGCGTATCCCTTGAGCCCTTCGAAGTTGCCCTTCAAGAACTCAAATCCACCGTGCGTTGGCCCCATGGTGGGCGCCAACTTTCGTGGTTTTGTCACGACAGATGTCCTCTTGCAAGGACTTAGTCGTGGAGCCATCGCAACTAGGAAGCTTAAAGGGGTTAATCAGGACAAGGGACACGAGAGAGGTTTTATACTAGTTCGGCCCCTTACGGTGAAGGTAAAGACTACGTCTAGTTGGGTTGGTATTGCTAGGGTTTCGATGACCAGGGAGCGAGATACGCTATGCCCGGCTCTCGATCAGATGTTACTTGCCCCTAAGCCGTCAGCGGGTCGTCCCCTTATATACACAGGTTGACGCCCTGCGGCCTACAGAGTCCCGGCCGGCTCATAAACAATGTCCGGCTCGGTGACTAGTGAATCATGCCTTATAATACAAGTCATGCCATTACAACAGTTTATCACTACGGGCCTTAAGTTGCCCGTGGGCTTTAGACCCCTTATTGAACTGCCATCTTCATGCTTGATCTTGGGCTTCATACGATGAATCACCTTTACGTAACCCGGCCCCTCCTGGCTGGCTTACAAGAATAGTTATATCCCCAACAGCTTGACAATGTAAGAAGAACTTTTCTTGTCAATATCATCATTGATTGCCTTTAAGAACTCATGCTCTTGCTCAAGGTTGAGCTTTTCAAAGCGTAACTTCTCATGAGTCCTTAAAAGTTCTCGATGATCTCCTAAGATAGTTTCATGAGCTAACTTAAGAGTGTTTAGTTCTTTAGTTAGAGACTCAATCTTCTCCTTATAATTGTCATTCGTTTTATCTTGATTATCATGATTAATTAACATTTCATCATAGTATTCATCACTAGAGTTGTCAATAAGTAAATCATCATCACCTAGCAAGTTATCTTCATCACTATTGAAATCAACATACTCAGGGTGTGATACCTTTGGGACTTTAGCCATGAAGCATCTTCCAATTCCTTCATTTGGTGAATCAAATATGTCGTAGGAGTTGGTTGACACAAGTACTAGACCGGCAACACCTTCATCTTGAGTATATTCGGAGTCGGAGTGATAGCTTGTCTCGGAGTGATTGTCGCAGTCGAAGCCGGATACCCATTCACCAACATGAGCTTGGTGTCTTTGTTTTGTGTAGCTCCTTGATGACTTGTCCTTCCTTTCCGAATCTTTGCTTTTCCGTGAGGGTCTTCGTTCATAACGATCATCCCTACTCCTTCTCTCTCTTGATGGTGATTCTTCTCTTCTACTTCTTCTTTTGGGAGAATCTTCTCCTCTTTTGTAGGGGGCCGTACACTCATTTGAATAGTGTCCGGGTCTTCCACAATTGTAGCAATTACGCTCTCGACTAGAAGATCTTTTGTCATTGTAGGACCTTGACATGGAGCTTCTCTCTTTGCTTCTACTCTTGTAGAATTTGTTGAAGTTCTTCACCATTAGGCTCAATTCTTCATTGAAGGTTTGTTTCTCACTTGATGATGTGGGGGCTTCACATGAGGCTTTATAAGCACCACTTGACTTGTTGTGAAGTTCCTCCTTATCCTTGAGTGACATCTCATGAGCAACAATTCTTCCAATGACTTCTGTTGGCTTGAGATCTTTGTAATTTGGCATCATTTGGATCAATGTGCACATGGTGTCATATTTTCCGTCCAAAGCTCTTAGGATCTTCTTGATGATGAATTTGTCGGTCATCTCTTCACTTCCTAAGCCGGCAATCTCATTTGTGATAAGAGCAAGCCTAGAGTACATTTCAGCGACACCTTCACCTTCCTTCATTTTGAACTTGTAAAGCTGACTTTGAAGCACATCCAATTTGGATTCCTTGACGGAGTCGGTACCTTCGTGCATATCAATCAAAGTATCCCAAATTTCCTTTGCATTCTCAAGACGGCTGATTTTGTTGAATTCTTCGGGGCACAATCCGTTGAAGAGGATATCACAAGCTTGAGCGTTGTATTGCAACATCTTCAATTATTCCTCGGCAGCTTCACGGTTTGGTTCTCTCCCATCAAAGAATTCACCTTGCAAGCCAATACACACAATAGCCCAAACGGCGGGGTTATGTCCAAGAATATGCATTTTCATCTTATGCTTCCAACTAGCAAAATTAGTACCATCAAAGTAAGGACCTCTACGGTGATAATTTCCCTCGCTAGACGCCGTACTCTCCTAGGTTGCGAAACCAAGGCTATGACCATCAAAAGCTATGGAATCAAAGCAAATGGAGACCAAAGCTCTGATAACACTTGTAGGATCGAAAGTATGTCTAGAGGGGGGGGGTGATTAGACTACTTGACCAAATAAAAATCTAGCCTTTTCCCAATTTTAGTTCTTGGCAGATTTTAGCAACTTTAGAACAAGTCAAGCAATCTTAACACAATTCAAGCAAGCATGCAAAGAGTATATGAGCAACGAAAAGTAAAGCATGCAACTTGCAAGAATGTAAAGGGAAGGGTTTGGAGGATTCAAACGCAATTGGAGACACGGATGTTTTTGTCGTGGTTCCGATAGGTGGTGCTATCGTACATCCATGTTGATGGAGACTTCAACCCATGAAGGGTAACAGTTGTGCGAGTCCACGGAGGGCTCCACCCACGAAGGGTCCATGAAGAAGCAACCTTGTCTATTCCACCATGGCCGTCGCCACGAAGGACTTGCCTCACTAGCGGTAGATCTTCACGAAGTAGGCGATCTCCTTGCCCTTACAAACTCCTTGGTTCAACTCCACAATCTTGTCGGAGGCTCCCAAGTGACACCTAGCCAATCGAGGAGACACCACTCTCCAAGAAGTAACAAATGGTGTGTTGATGATGAACTCCTTGCTCTTGTGCTTCAAATGATAGTCTCCCCAACACTCAACTCTTTCTCACAGGATTTGGATTTGGTGGAAAGAAGATTTGAGTGGAAAGCAACTTGGGGAAGGCTAGAGATCAAGATTCATATGGTAGGAATGGAATATCTTGGCCTCAACACAAGTGTAGGTGGTTCTCTCTCAGAAAATGTGTATTGGAAGTGTAGGTTCGTTCTGATGGCTCTCTCCATGAATGAAGAGGAGGTGGAGGGGTATCTATAGCCTCCACACAAAATCTAACCGTTAGACACAACTTACCAATCTCGGTGAGACCAATTTGAAAAACTCGGTCGGACCGATTCAGCAAATCTAGTGACCGTTAGGATTTTCGGTGGGACCGACATGCAACTCGGTAGGACCGATATGGTTAGGGTTAGGGCATAACGTAATCTCGATGAGACCGATTACACAAACTCGGTGAGACCGATTTTGGTAATAAGCTAACCAGAGAGTTGGTCAGGTAAACTCGGTGGGACCGATTCGCTCATTTCGGTGAGACCGAAATGTTACAAAAGGGAAACAGAGAGTTTACATTGCAATCTCTGTGGGACCGATCGCTCATCTCGGTAGGACCGAAATGTTATGAAGGGAAACAATGAGATTACAATCCCATCTCGGTGAGACCGAGATCCCTATCGATGAGACCGATTTGCCTAGGGTTTGTGGCAGTGGCTATGACATCTGAACTCGGTGGCGCCGGATAGAAAGAATCGTTAGGGCCGAGTTAGACTTTTGGTTTAGGTCATATGTGGATGTTAGAAAGTAGTTGAGGGCTTTGGAGCATATCGCTAAGCATTTTGAGCAAGTAAGCCATTTAGCAACACCTCATCCCTCCTTGATAGTATTGGCTTTTCCTATAGACTCAATGTGATCTTGGATCACTAAAATATAAAATGTAGAGTCTTGAGCTTGATCCAATCCCTTTGTCCTTAGCATTTTGAGGGGTCCACTTTTCTCATCCATGCCATGCCAATCATTGAGCTTTCCTGAAATATTAGTCTTGAAATAGTGTTAGCTCATTGAGCTATATGTTGTTAGGAATTACCAAAACCACCTAGGGATAGTTGCACTTTCAACAACACAGTTATGAGGAAATAGAACCAGTAAGCTTGGTGAAGACAATGATTTGGTACACCAGTTCCAACTGCTGTCTCAGTTGTACGCCTGGTTGGAGCGGCTAGGTATTTAAACCTGAGGACACACAGTCCCGGACACACAGTCCTCACCGTATTCTCCTTGAGCTAAGGTCACACAGACCTCGCCCAATCACTCGTGGTAAGTCTTCAGGTGACTTCCAAACCTTCACAAACTTGGTCACTCGGCGATCCACAATTCCTCTTGGATGCTCTAGACCATGATGCCTAACCGTCTGGAAGAAGCACAGTCTTCAAAGGTAACAAGCGTCGGATCCACGCAGGATCAAACTCTTTAGTGATGCTCAATCACTTTGGGTTTGTAGGTGTTTGGGTTTGGGTTTTCCTCACTTGATGATTTTCACTCAAAATCCTCGGAGGATGGGATGCTCTCAAATGACAAGGGTCAGTTTCTCTCGGAGCAGCCAACCAGCTAGTGGTTGTAGGGGGCGGCTATTTATAAACTAGGGAGTAGCCCGACGTGATAAGACATAAATGCCCTTCAATGATATGACCGTTAGGTGGGTAGATATTTTGGGACAGCTGGCGCATAGCACATCAACGGTCGGAATTTGAGGCTCAAATTCCTCAGGGCTATCATGTTCCTCACTGTGTAGGCAATCCGCACTGGCGAATTCCTAACTCCTCAGTCAGAACAAATTCCTCAGTGACCAGAAGAACTTTGTCTCTGTCACTGAAGAAATTGGCTGAACTGTATGAGATTTCCAATGGCTTCACTCGAAGGGATTGGTAGGTGTAGGATTTTGAGTTGAGCATCACTTGGAAATTTTTCCTTAGTATTTCCTCGACCCCCTTTAACAGTACGGTGTTTCCTATGACTCAAGAAAGAGAAAATGAAACTACGAAAAAAAAGTCTTCACGCTTCATGTTCCTTGTATGAATACCAATTCTTTAGGTTACACCAATTTCTTCACTTTCAAAGTCTTCAGAAAGTCTTCAGAAAACCAAATCTTCAGTCAAAGATATTCATTTTTAGGGGTCGACTTTCTCTGTAAATATCAAATTCCTCATAGACTTATGGACCTGTGTACACTCATAAACACATTAGTCCCTTAACCTATAAGTCTTCAATACACCAAAATCACTAAGGGCACTAGATGCACTTACACACGGGTTGGAGGTGGTTTGGGAGCCACCGAAGGATCTCGATGGTGATGCATACCACGATGTGTGTGTAGTTCCCTTAGTTCTCGGGGGTATGTATGAACCTTGGTATGTATAGAAGATAAAATGTTAATAAAGATATGAGATTCTTTGTTGAATGTTTGGTAATACCCTTTGTGAATGTCGTGAAGGGGCCCCACTCGGCATTTCCGCCGCAAAACCATGAAGCATATTATCGTAGTTGCAAATGCTAAGATGTTGAGGTAATTCAAGGTGACAGTAAAAACCTCTTTAACTCACATTTGCAATTGATAGGGGAATAACGGAGAACCCTTGGCGACGTTGCCTCCACGGGGAAACCCTTAGATACCATAGTGATAACCTAGCGGGGAAACTACAGTAGTGGCATGCATGGTATGAAGTCTACCCCGAGTAGAACATATTTTGTACTAGGATCCGCTGTAAGGGCATATTTCCCCCTAAGTGGTTTTGGTGATTGATGACAATGCTTTTGCAGACTAATCGTGTGCATTGAGCATTTTAGATATCTCATGTATAGGCACAAGAAGATTCGGTGCCCCTCGGAGCTTCTCGAAGACGATGTTTCTCTATGTTTCTTTTCGATGGAATTGAGTCGTAGGAAAGCCGTACTGTTAAGAGGGGGTCCGCTTCGGAAAGGTTAGGGTGGAATCAACACGTACAACTCTGTCCCTTGCACCACCTTTCCTTACTTAATTGGAGCACCGGTTGTTCCCCTTGTCATTGCGAAGATGATGGCCTCCATTACTCTTTGATGCGTGGCTTTAGGTAGTACCGCTCAAGGGAGCGATAGTACCGCGGTAACTGTTGGGGAACGTAGTAATTTCAAAAATTTTCCTACGATCACGCAAGACCATGGTGATGGCATAGCAACGAGAGGAGAGTGTCCATCCACGTACCCTCGTGAGACCGTGGCGAAGCGTTATAACAACGCGGTTGATGTAGTCGTCGTCTTCACGATCCGACCGATCCAAGTACCGAATGTACGGCACCTCCGAGTTCTGCACACGTTCAGCTCGATGGCGATCCCGGACTCGATCCGGCAAAGTGTCGGGATGAGTTCCACAAGACGACGGCGTGGTGACGATGTTGATGCTGCCCCGACGCAGAGCTTCGCCTAAGCTCCGCGACGATGTGACTTCTCCGGCGCAGGGCTTCGACTAAGCTCATGACGATATGACCGAGGTGGAATATGGTGGAAGGGGCACCGCACACGGCTAAGGAAAGATCCGTAGATCAACTTGTGTGTCTGGGGTGCCCCCTGCCCGTATATAAAGGATGGAGGAGGAGGAGGCCGGCCAAGGCAATAGGTGCGGCCAGGGTATGGAGTCCTACTAGGACTCCAAGTCCTAGTAGGAGTCCACCAAGAGGGGAGGAAGGGAGAAGGAAGTGGAGGAGAAGGAGAGGTGGCCGGCCCCCTTTTCCCTAGTCCAATTCGGACTAGAGGGGAGGGGCGCAGCAGCCCCTTGGCCCTTTCTCCTCTTCCCACTAAAGCCCATCAAGGCCCATTGCTTCTCCCGTAACTACCGGTACTCGAAAAATACCCGAATCATTCGGAACCTTTCCGAACTTCAATATAGTCGTCCAATATATCGATCTTTACGTCTCGACCATTTCGAGACTCCTCGTCATGTCCCCGATCTCATCCGGACTCGAACTCCTTCGGTACATCAAAACTCATAAACTCATAATATAACCGCCATCGAAACCTTGCGTGCGGACCCTACGGGTTCGAGAACTATGTAGACATGACCTAGAACCATTCTCGGTCAATAACCAATAGCGGAACCTGGATGCCCATATTGGTTCCTACATATTCTACGAAGATCTTTATCGGTCAAACCGCATAACAACATACTTTGTTCCCTTTGTCATCGGTATGTTACTTGCCCGAGATTCGATCGTCGGTATCCAATACCTAGTTCAATCTAGATTCTTGGTAAGTCTCTTTACTCGTTCCGTAATACATCATCTCACAACTAACTCATTAGTTGTAATGCTTGCAAGGCTTATGTGATGTGTATTACCGAGAAGGCCCAGAGATACCTCTCCGACAATCGGAGTGACAAAACCTAATCTCGAAATACGCCAACCCAACAAGTACCTTTGGAGACACCTGTAGTACTCCTTTATAATCACCCGATTCGTTGTGACGTTTGGTAGTACCCAAAGTGTTCCTCCGGTAAACGGAGTTGCATAATCTCATAGTTACAGGAACATGTATAAGTCATGAAGAAAGCAATAGCAACATACTAAGCGATCAAGTGCTAGGCTAACGGAATGGGTCATGTCAATCAGATCATTCTTCTAATGATGTGATCCCGTTAATCAAATGACAACTCATGTCTATGGTTAGGAAACATAACCATCTTCGATTAACGAGCTAGTCAAGTAGAGGCATACTAGTGACACTCTGTTTGTCTATGTATTCACACATGTATTATGTTTCCGGTTAATACAATTCTAGCATGAATAATAAACATTTATCATGATATAAGGAAATAAATAATAACTTTATTATTGCCTCTAGGGCATATTTCCTTCAGTCTCCCACTTGCACTAGAGTCAATAATCTAGTTCACATCGCCATGTGATTTAACATCAATAGTTCACATCTATATGTGGTTAACACCCATAGTTCACATCGACATGTGACCAACACCCAAAGGGTTTACTAGAGTCAGATAATCTAGTTCACATCGTTATGTGATTAACACCCAAAGAGTACTAAGGTGTGATCATGTTTTGCTTGTGAGATAATTTTAGTCAACGGGTCTGTTACATTCAGAGCCGTAAGTATTTTGCAAATCTCTATGTCTACAATGCTCGCACGGAGCTACTCTAGCTAATTGCTCCCACTTTCAATATGTATCTAGATCGTGACTTAGAGTCATCCAGATCGGTGTCAAAACTTGCATCGACGTAATCCTTTACGACGAACCTTTTGTCACTTCCATAATCGAGAAACATATCCTTATTCTACTAAGGATAATTTTGACCACTGTCCATTGATCTACTCCTAGATCACTATTGCACTCCCTTGCCAAGCATAGTGGTAGGGTATGCAATAGATCTTGTACACAACATGACATACTTTATAGAATCTATGGCTGATGCATAGGGAATGACTTTCATTCTCTTTCTATCTTCTGCCGTGGTCGGGTTTTGAGTCTTACTCAATTTCACACCTTTGTAACACAGGCAAGAACTTTTCTTTGACTGTTCCATTTTGAACTACTTCAAAATCTTGACAAGGTATGTACTTATTGGAAAACTTATCAAGCGTCTTGATCCATCTCTATAGATCTTGATGCTCAATATGTAAGCAGCTTCACTGAGGTCCTTCTTTGAAAAACTCCTTTCAAATACTCCTTTATGCTTTGCAGAATAATTCTACATTATTTCCGATCAGCAATATGTCATTCACATATACTTATCAGAAATGTCGTAGTGCTCCCACTCACTTTCTTGTAAATACAGGCTTCTCCAAAAGTCTCATAAAGCCATATGCTTTGATCACACTATCAAAGCGTTTATTCCAACTCCGAGATGCTTGCACCAGTCCATAGATGGATCATTTGGAGCTTGCATATTTTGTTAGCTCTTTTAGGATTGACAAAACCTTCTGGTTGCATCATATACAACTCTTCTTTAATAAATCCATTAAAGAATGTAGTTTTGACATCCATTTGCCAGATTTCATAAAATGTGGCAATTGCCAACATGATTCGGACAGACTTTTAAGCATCGATACAAGTGAGAAAATCTCATTGTATTCAACATCTTGAACTTTGCCTAAAACCTTTTTCGACAAGTCTAGCTTTGTAGATAGTAACACTACTATCATCATCTGTCTTCCTCTTGAAGATCCATTTATTTAACTTGACTTGCTGATCATCGAGCAAGTCAACCAAAGTCCACACTTTGTTCTTATATATGGATCCTATCTCAGATTTTATGGCCTCAAGCCATTTCGCGGAATCTGGGCTCATCATCGCTTCCTCATAGTTCGTAGGTTCATCATGGTCTAGTAACATGACTTCCAGAACACGATTACCGTACCACTCTGGTGCGGATTTTGCTCTAGAAGACCTACGAGGTTTGGTAGCAACTTGATCTGAAGTTTTATGATCATTATCATTAACTTCCTCACTTAATTGGTGTAGGAATCACTGGAACTGATTTCTGTGATGAACTACTTTCCAATAAGGGAGAAGGTACAATTACCTCATCAAGTTTCTACTTTCCTCCCACTCACTTCTTTCGAGAGAAACTTCTTCTCTAGAAAGGATCTATCTTAGCAACGAAAAACTTGCCTTCGGATCTGTGATAGAAGGTGTACCCAATAGTTACCTTTTGGTATTCTATGAAGACGCACTTCTCCGATTTGGGTTCGAGCTTATCAGGTGAAAACTTTTTCACATAAGCATCACAACTCCAAACTTTAAGAAACGACAGCTTAGGTTTATCGCTAAACCATAGTTCATACGGTGTCATCTCAACGGATTTAGATGGTGCCCTATTAAACGTGAATGCATTTGTCTCTAATGCATAACCCCAAAAGCGATATTGGTAAATCGGTAAGAGATATCATTGATCGCACCATATCAAAATAAAGTACGGTTATGACGTTCGGACACACCATAATGTTGTGGTGTTCCGGTGGCGTGAGCTGTGAAACTATTCCACTTTGTTTTAATTGAAGACCAAACTCGTAACTCAAATATTCATCTCCACGATCAGATCGCGAAACTTTATTTTCTTGTTACGATGATTTTCCACTTCACTCTGAAATTCTTTGAACCTTTCAACTATTTCAGACTTATGTTTCACAAGTAGATATACCCATATCTGCTCAAATCATCTTGTGAAGGTCGAGAAAATAACGATACTTGCCACGAGCATCAACACTCATTGGATCGCATACATCGGTATGTATTATTTCCAACAAGTTCGCTGCTCGTTCCATTGTTCCAACAACGGAGTTTCAGTCATCTTGCCCAAAAGGCACGGTTTCATAAGCATCAAACGGTTCATAACCAAGTGATTTCGAAAATCCATCTTTATGGAGTTTCTTCATGCGCTTTTACACCGATATGACCCCAAACGGCGGTGCCACAAATAAGTTGCACTATCATTATTAACTTTGCATCTTTTGGTTTCAATATTATGAATATGTGTATCACTATGATCGAGATCCAATGAACCATTTTCATTGGGTGTGTAACCATATAAGGTTTTATTCATGTAAAGCAGAACAACAATTTATTCTCTTACTTAAATGAATAACCGTATTGCAATAAACATGATCAAATCATATTTATGCTCAACACCAAATAACACTTATTTAGGTTCCACACTAATCCCGAAAGTATAGGGAGTGTGCGATGATGATCATATCAATCTTGGAACTACTTCCAACACTCATCGTCACTTCCCCTTCAACTAGATTCTGTTCATTCGGCAACTCCCGTTTCAAGTTACTATTCTTAGCAACTGAACCAGTATCAAATACCGAGGGGCTGCTACGAACACTAGTAAAATACACATCAATAATCTGTATATCAAATATACCTTTGTTCACTTTGCCATCCTTCTTATCCGCCAAATACTTGGGGTAGTTCCGCTTCTAGTGACCAGTTCCATTGCAGCAAAAGCACTTAGTCTCGTGCTTAGGTCCAGACTTGGGCTTCTTCACTCGAGCAGCAACTTGCTTGCCGTTCTTCTTGAAGTTCCCCTTCTTCCCTTTGCCCTTTTCCTTGAGACTAGTGGTCTTGTCAATCATCAACACTTGATGCTCTTTCTTGATTTCTACCTTCGTCGATTTCAACATCACGAAGAGCTCGGGAATCGTTTTCGTCATCCCTTGCATACTATAGTTCATCACGAAGTTCTAGTAACTTAGTGATGGTGACTAGAGAATTTGTCAATCGCTATCTTATCTGGAAGATTAACTCCCACTTGATTCAAGCGATTGAAGTACCCGGACTATCTGAGCACATGCTCACTAGTTGAGCGATTCTCCTCCATCTTTTAGCCATAGAACTTGTTGGAGACTTCATATCTCTCAACTCGGATATTTGCTTGAAATATTAACTTCAACTCCTGGAACATCTCATATGGTCCATGACGTTCAAAACGTCTTTGAAGTCCCGATTCTAAGCCGTTAAGCATGGTGCACTAAACTATCAAGTAGTCATCATATTGAGCTAGCCAAACGCGTTCATAACGTATGCATCTGCTCCCTGCAATAGGTCATCACCTAGCGGTGCATTAAGGACATAATTCTTACGTGCAGCAATGAGGATAAACCTCGGATCACGGATCCAATCCGCATCATTGCTACTAACATTTTTCAATACAATTTTCTCTAGGAACACATATAAAAACATAGGGAAGCAACAACGCGAGCTATTGATCTACAACATAATTTGCAAAATACTACCAGGACTAAGTTCATGATAAATTAAAGTTCAATTAATCATATTACTTAAGAACTCCCACTTAGATAGACATCTCTCTAGTCATCTAAGTGATCACGTGATCCAAATCAACTAAACCATGTCCGATCATCACGTGAGATGGAGTAGTTTCAATGGTGAACATCACTATGTTGATCATATCTACTATATGATTCACGCCGACCTTCGGTCTCCGTGTTCCGAGGTCATATCTTATATGCATAGCTCGTCAAGTATAACCTGAGTATTCCGCGTGTGCAACTGTTTTGCACCCGTTGTATTTGAACGTAGAGCCTATCACACCCGATCATCACGTGGTGTCTCAAAGACGAAGAACTTTCGCAACGGTGCATACTCAGGAGAACACTTCTTGATAATTTTTAGTGAGAGATCATCTTATAATGCTACCGTCAATCAAAGCAAGATAAGATGCATAAAGGATAAACATCACATGCAATCAATATAAGTGATATGATATGGCCATCATCATCTCGTGCTTGTGATCTCCATCTTCAAGCACCGCCATGGTCACCATCGTCACCGCGCGACACCTTGATCTCCATCGTAGCATCTTTGTCGTCTCGCCAATCTTATGCTTCCACGACTATCACTACCGCTTAGTAATAAAGTAAAGCATTACATCGCGATTGCATTGCATACAATAAAGCGACAACCATATGGCTCCTGCCATTGTCGATAACTCGGTTACAAAACATGATCATCTCATACAATAAAATTTAGCATCATGTCTTGACCACATCACATCACAACATGCCCTGCAAAAACAAGTTAGACGTCCTCTACTTTGTTGTTGCAAGTTTTACGTGGCTGCTACGGGCTTAAGCAAGAACTCATCTTACCTACGCATCAAAACCACAACGATAGTTTGTCAAATAGACTCCGTTTAACCTTCTCAAGGACCGGGCGTAGCCACTCAGTTCAACTATAGTTGGAGAGACTGTCTTCCAGAAGCAATCTATGTGCATAGCACGTCGAGGGAACAGGTCTCGCGTAAGAGTTCGCGTAAGGTTGGTCTGGATCGTCTGGCCAACAATACCGCTTAACCAAAGTATGACATGCTGGTAGGCAGTATGACTTGTATCGTCCACAACTCACTTGTGTTCTACTCGAGCATATGACATCTACGCATAACACCCGGCTCTGATGCCTCTGTTGGGGAACGTAGTAATTTCAAAAAATTTCCTCACGATCACGCAAGACCATGGTGATGGCATAGCAACGAGAGGGAGAGTGTCCGCCCACGCACTCGTGAGACCGTGGCGAAGCGTTATAACAACGCTGTTGATGTAGTCGTCGTCTTCACGATCCGACCGATCCAAGTACCGAACGTCACGGCACCTCCGAGTTACGCACACGTTCAGCTCGATGGCGATCCCGGACTCCGATCCAGCAAAGTGTCGGGGATGAGTTCCACAAGACGACGGCGTGGTGGCGATGTTGATGCTCCACCGACGCGAGCTTCGCCTAAGCTCCACGACGATGTGACTTCTCCGGTAGCGAGGCTTCGCCTAAGCTCATGACGATATGACCGAGGTGGAATATGGTGGAAGGGGGCACCGCACACGGCTAAGGAAAGATCCGTAGATCAACTTGTGTGTCCTGGGGTGCCCCCCTGCCCCCGTATATAAAGGATGGAGGAGGAGGAGGCCGGCCAAGGCAATAGGTGCGGCCAGGGTATGGAGTCCTACTAGGACTCCAAGTCCTAGTAGGAGTCCACCAAGAGGGGAGGAAGGGAGAAGGAAGTGGAGGAGAAGGAGAGGTGGCCGGCCCCCTTTTCCCTAGTCCAATTCGGACTAGAGGGGAGGGGGGGCGCAGCAGCCCCTTGGCCCTTTCTCCTCTTCCCACTAAAGCCCATCAAGGCCCATTGCTTCTCCCGTAACTACCGGTACTCCGAAAATACCCGAATCATTCGAACCTTTCCGAACTTGAATATAGTCGTCCAATATATCGATCTTTACGTCTCGACCATTTCGAGACTCCTCGTCATGTCCCCGATCTCATCCGGGACTCCGAACTCCTTCGGTACATCAAAACTCATAAACTCATAATATAAGCATCGCCATCGAAACCTTAAGCGTGCGGACCCTACGGGTTCGAGAACTATGTAGACATGACCTAGAACCATTCTCGGTCAATAACCAATAGCGGAACCTGGATGCCCATATTGGTTCCTACATATTCTACGAAGATCTTTATCGGTCAAACCGCATAACAACATACTTTGTTCCCTTTGTCATCGGTATGTTACTTGCCCGAGATTCGATCGTCGGTATCCAATACCTAGTTCAATCTCGTTACTGGTAAGTCTCTTTACTCGTTCCGTAATACATCATCTCACAACTAACTCATTAGTTGTAGTGCTTGCAAGGCTTATGTGATGTGTATTACCGAGAAGGCCAGAGATACCTCTCCAGCAATCGGAGTGACAAAACCTAATCTCGAAATACGCCAACCCAACAAGTACCTTTGGAGACACCTGTAGTACTCCTTTATAATCACCCAGATTACGTTGTGACGTTTGGTAGTACCCAAAGTGTTCCTCCGTAAACGGAGTTGCATAATCTCATAGTTACAGGAACATGTATAAGTCATGAAGAAAGCAATAGCAACATACTAAACGATCAAGTGCTAGGCTAACGGAATGGGTCATGTCAATCAGATCATTCTTCTAATGATGTGATCCCGTTAATCAAATGACAACTCATGTCTATGGTTAGGAAACATAACCATCTTCGATTAACGAGCTAGTCAAGTAGAGGCATACTAGTGACACTCTGTTTGTCTATGTATTCACACATGTATTATGTTTCCGGTTAATACAATTCTAGCATGAATAATAAACATTTATCATGATATAAGGAAATAAATAATAACTTTATTATTGCCTCTAGGGCATATTTCCTTCACTGGCCACGGTAGTACTGCCCAGGGCAGCAGTAGTACTGTAAGTGCAGTAGTACTGCTCCTAGATCGCGGTAGTACCGTGGCCTCTGGCCCAGTACTGTGGCATGAGCGGATGTAGGGGCGGAAGTAATTTTTTACTTCCGCACCCTACGTGGTAGTACCGTGTCACAGCCCCAGATCGGCCCTTGCTTGACTTTGCCTGCTCATCATGTCATCATGTTTAAATTCCTAAGAAACTTGAAATGGGGATGTTGAAACCCTAGCACCAAATGAATTCAAATAGGTTCAACTAAAAATAGTTTTCAATGAACTCAAATGGCCTTAAAAAATGTTCACCATTTTTGGAAAATGCTGGAAACAGTAACCAGATATGTTGCACATTTTTCCATGACATTTGGATTATTGAATTAACTCATATTGTATTTGAATTGGAGCATTTAAATCATATAAATATTTTTGAATGCTCTAATAATTCTGAAACTAGTTGAGGGCTGTTGGGAATATTCCAAACAGAGCCCACAAATAATTTCAGGATTTTTGGAAACATTTTTGTATTTTATTAAAAAGCCCTAAAGTTGCAGAAGAATTAGAAAACAGAAATAAAAGAGAGAAAGCAGAACCTTACCTGGCCTTACCTGGTAGCCCACCAGCAGCCCAGTCCACCAGAGCCAGCCCAGCCCAACCTAGCGAGGGGCAGGTTTGTCTTCGACCCCTCGCCAGGAGGAAAAGTCGTGGCAGAGCGCGCATCGCCGGTCGCCACCTCCTGCTTCGACGTGTCCCAGCCGCCCCCGACCCCTCCAGTGCACCGTTGGAACGCCCCGTGTCCCCTCGCTCCTCTCCCTCACTCGCTGCACCCTCTCTTCCTCCCCTGACTCTCTTTCCCGAGCTCACCCGAGAGTCGCCATTGCCGCCACTCGTTGTTACCGTGGCCACCAGCATCCCCATGCCGGCCAGCACCCCCACGAGCTCCGCCTCGACGCCGTAGAGCCGCACGCCAAAGCACGCGACCCCGGGAGGCCAGCAAAGTCGCCAGCATCGCTGTTTCCCTCACCGGCCACCGTGGATCCTCGCTGTCGATTAGGGAGCTACCGGGCGTCCCCGACCTCGCTCTCGCGCTCATTGGATTTGCTGTGAGCTTCTCCACCTCCTCCCCTTGCTCCCGTGCTCAGCTTCCCGCCGCAGCCGTCGTTTCAACAATGACCGAATCGCGCCACCGCCTGAACTCCTCGCCGCCGTGGCCACGGTCACCGTAGTCTCCAACCGAGCTCACCCACGTGCCCGCCGTGCCGTGTAGGTGCCGTGGGAGCCAAGCACGCAACTCCACGGCCACCATAGCCTCGTCCCTGAGCTCGGCGAACTTCGGCCGCCGCTGCCGTTGCCACCGCCGTCGTCTTAGACCACCCCGGCCCAAGCTAACCCCACTAGTCGATGCGCGTGAGCCCCAGCTCCTCGTAGATGGGCTCAGCCGTCGATTTGGTCGCCGGAAGTCAAATCCCGAGCCCCTCCGCCGTCTCTGGCCTCGCCGGCGATGAGCCCCGGGTCAACTCCCATGAAGTTTGACCCGGGTTGACCGATTGACCTCCCTAGGTCCGGGCTAGTGGGCCCAGAGCCCTGCTAAATTAGTTTAGTGCTAATTAACTTTTAGTTAACCAGCTAAGTCACTGACATGTGGGCCCATGCCCTAATCCACTTAGGTTAGCATCTAACTTAGCATTAATTAACTCCGTTAATTAGCTGTGAAACTGACACGCGGGACCCGCAGGCCAGGTTTGACCTGGACCGGGTCTGTTGACCTGCTGAGGTCAGCATGACATAATGCTGACGCAGTAATCTGTTTTCTGGATTTTAAATAAATCAGAAATGATTTATTTATTTCAGAAAATATCCAAAACTTCTAAAAATCATAGAAATTCAACCGTAACTCCAAATGAAATAATTTATATATGAAAAATGATCAAAAAAATCCAATCTATCCATTTGTGCTAATTTAATGCATGATAGAACAAGTTATGACTACTGTTTAGTACAAATCAATTAAATGGCATTTAAACTCTCACATATGGAGTTTGAATTTGAACCTAGGGTTCAAACCAACTTCATTTAACTTGTTGCTAGTTGCATTAGCTCAAATTACAGCATATTGCCATGTCACACTCATGCATCATATTGTTGCGTTGCATTGATTGTGTTTCTTCTTTGCTTGCTGGTGTTTGTTCCCCCCCTCCCTCAGTAGACGATGCACCGACGATGAGTTCGATGACACCGATGAAGAACTATATTATCTTCGGAAGTGCCAGGCAAGCAAAACCCCCTTGTTCATTCTGATATAATCCCACTCTCTCGCTCCTGCTCTCTTTTACTGCATTAGGACAACAACGATTCAACTGTTACATGCTGCGGTAGTTGAACCCCTTTCCTCTGCATGACCTGTCATTGCCACAGTAAATAGATGAAACCCACTAGCATGAGTAGGAGTTGTTTGAGCCCTGATGTGCCTACTCATACATGCTTATTTGTCATGCCTGCCATCGCTTAGATTTGAGTCAGTCTGATTCATCGGGGATGAATCGGAGGTGTGTGAACATGTCCTACTGTTGAGAGCTAAGTGTGTGAACATGGTTTGGTAAAGGTAGCGGTGAGAGGCCATGTAGGAGTACATGGTGGGTTGTCTCATTGAAACCGTCCTCAAGAACTGAGTTCTGTGTTTGTGATCCATGAACAGTTACTACCACACATTGGCTTCCGGTAACTCGACCCCTCTCGACTTATTAATCAACATGATCTCTGTCCAGGAGTTGCAACTAGTTTCTGGTGTTTGTAGGTAGTGTTAGTAGTCTACCAAGTGGCACCCGATGCAGGTGGGCTTGGGATGACTAGGCACCGTGGCACGGTGTACCAAGCGTGAGAACCACCCGTCGAGGTGGGCTTGGGAACCCTGCACACATCGTTTGGGGCCGTGGCGACACCCGGCGGATCTCCTTGCGGATGGAACCCGAATAGGCGATAAACCTGGACTAGAGACTTGTGTGGTTAGTCGGTCGTGGCCGACTCCTCGCCAAAGCTTCCGCTTGAAGGTTGCCGAGATACACGAGGTGTACATGGCGGTAAGTGGCGAGAGCGTGTGAAGAAGTACACCCTGCAGGTTAATATGATCTATTCGAATAGTTGTGTCCGCGGTAAAGGACTTCTGGGTTGCCTGTACAGTTCATAGACAAGTGAAAGTGGATACTCTAAAACTCGCAAGATAAGCGTGAGTGCTATGGATGGCGTTCTCGTAGGGAGACGGGAGCGGATCCATAGTGGTGTATAGATAAGCGTGAGTGCTATGGATGGCGTTCTCGTAGGGAGACGGGAGCGGATCCATAGTGGTGTATTGATATGGTGAATATGTGGACTCGTGCGCCACCTCAAAAGAGTTACTTGTAGTCGTAGTTTAGGATAGCCACCGAGTCAAAGCTGGCTTGCTGCAACAAACTCCACCACCCCTTTGTTGATAACGATGCATATGTAGTTAGTTACGATGTAAGTCTTGCTGAGTACATTTGTACTCACGTTTGCTTATTTTATGTTTTGCAGAGAGACTCCAGTCTCGCTAGTAGTTCCGCGTGGACTTCGACGTTTAGCTTGTTACCTCAGCTACGATCTTGTGCCCTCGGCACGATCTGGTAGATAGTCAGGCTTCTCAGCCTTTTTCATTTGTAGATGTCTATACTCAGGCATGTTAAGCTTCCGCATGTGTTTGACTTGTATGCTCTGAATGTTGGGTCGTGAGATCCATGTTTGTAATATCTTGCTCCTCGGAGCCTAATGAATAAATATTTGAGTCGTAGAGTTATGTTGTGATGCCATGTTGTATTTACACATATTGAGCATATTGTGTGTATGTTTGAAATGCTTGGTATGTGTGGGATCCGACAATCTAGTTGTTTATCCCTGGCAGCCTCTCTTATGGGGAAATGTAGTCTAGTGCTTCCTGAGTAATAGTAGTCCGCTACAGCCCGGTTCACCGGAGTCCTGCTAGCCCAGCACTACTGCTCTGGACACTTGACCGGCCAAAGATGTGTTTCACTTCGTTCTCGTGGTTCATCCCTTTGGGGAAATGTCACGGTGACATCCGAGTCCTGCCTAGCTCACTACAGCCCGGGTTCCCGAGTCCTGTTAGCCTAGTGCTACAGCCCGGATTCACACGCCGACCGACATGCTCGATGTGATTCATGTATGCCTGTCCCCATGGGTTAGTGCCGCTTTGGGTTCACGACTAGCCATGTCGGCTCGGGTTCTCTGTCATATGGATGCTAGCGACACTATCATATACGTGAGCTAAAAGGCTTAAACGGTCCCGGGCCATGGTAAGGCGACACCTGTGGAATACCGTGCGTGAGGCCGCAAAGTGATATGAGGTGTTACCGGCTAGATCGATGTGACTTGGAATCGGGTCCCGACAGCTTTGGTATCGAGCTTTGATCATCAGAGGATTACCAAGCCAAACTGGTCAAGTTGAGTCTAGAAATGCTTTAGTTATGTAAGGGAATTGATTGTGGAAGGGAACGTAAGGCTCTTTTTACTCCTTATACCTCATGGCTTTCTGATCTGAGTCATCCTCTTCTCTTCTACGGGGGATTAAGAACTAGGCTTTCTCATCTATCTATCAGGATGACGTGTTATTAATCCATAGACTTATAGGATTGATAGTTTCAAGCCTCAGTTCAGTTCCTACTACTTCCGTATGTTAACTGTTGATCTCGGAACCTTGATATGATGTTGTTGAGTGGCTATGCCACCATTTTGCATGATGTCTCAAATCTTTTTGAGCATTTACAACCGTTATGCTGTCCGAGTCATCCCAGGTTTCTAAACTATCTGATGCATTTGCAAATTCTTCCTTCCTGCTCACGGTGTCCTTTTGGTCGATAAGCACACTAATCGTCTGCTGAGGTACTCCTTGCCTTGACATATATGTTGGAACTAGTATTACGACCCTAGGCATCTTAGAGGATCACCAGTAATATGGCCATGTTTTTGTGTTCCCAGTGTGATGATTCTGGCCGTCATTCTCGAAAGCATCCTGTGATGCCATTTAGTAGTAGGTATTCTATTCCTGGGTTCTTGACCCAAGATTCACTCTACTACCTCGTGTTGATAGCGTTTGCTAGTTCCTTTAGGTTATTAGTAACTTTGCGATAGTCCTCGAGGTCCGTGGTATATCGTTCTTCCAAATACCATGAATTATCCTTGGCGTAAGTTCCTCTCGTAACCGAAAGATCACAACCATAGTGCTCTTGAGGAGTTCTCCATTAATAATTGTGAATCTGCCAGTTCTCCCCTTTCTGCATGGGTTATCCGGAAGAAATGTTGAGCTTTGCTCGACATACTAATCTATGCAACCACAACTCAAATAATCTTATATCCTCTGAGTTGTCCCCCTTTAGTTTGTCTTCTGACCTTCGTCTATCAATTGTTAGTCAAGAGTATGCGTGCGTTCGTTCATAGATGCCTACTACTCTTGTGGTCCGTCAAGCCATTCTAATCCGGAATGACTAGGAGAAACAAACTCCAGTACCTCATCCATATCCAGGATTGGGTCAAAACAGTTGTATTCCGCAGATCAAAATGCCAATCTAGCTTTTTTGCTCTGTTCTACCTTGGAGTATTACTATCGTTATATCAAGAATATCATGGAATTGCACACCACCCTATGAATTCTTGATACAGTGATACTTCTTGCCCTCATTATTCATTCCTCGGTTCCGTGTCGTTGCAACCGGAATGCCGACAAGTGAATCGTGATGTGTGAAGTCAATACTGCTAGCAACTCCGTTGCTTGGTAGTTAATGGACAATATTCTCATTCTTAGTGTGTTGGTTATTAAATCATCATCCTAAGATTGATCGTACTACCTTGTCCATTTTCCTGGTGCACACTTCGATTGATGAGTTAGGATCTTGTCAAGTCCTCGCTCATTTGATCATATCATCTTGCCCTCAAAAGCAAGATTGTTCTCGAGCTTAGTAACATACCGGTGGTTCGTGATTTTCCGAATATCTTCTCGGAGGTATCACCAGGTTGTCACCTGACCGCTATGTTGAGTTCATGATCAAGTTGGTTCCTTGTAACCACCCCCTTCTCCAAGAATCTGTGTTGGATACCCCTGAGCTAGTTGGTTAAGCTAAACAACAACTTGGAGAGTTGGAAGATAAAAGCTAGCCCGACTTAGCTCATCACTAAGGGATATCCTTGGGTGTGTGTGTTGAAGAGAGACGATATCTCCATCGATTGGTCCTCGTGATCAGTTGTTGGACCTATTGTCTTATCAATCCTTTGATTTGAGTGCGGGCTATCGTCAAATCAAATCAGTACCAACGATGCTCGTAATGTTGTCTTACTCGTGGTTGATCCCTCGAGCATACACCATTACATCTTTTGGTCTGACCAATACTATCACCGTGTTCACATGATGGTGGAAGTACAGTGATATGGAATTTCTGATGAGTTGTTGTTGAGTCCATCAGCAGCATTTTGTCTCCCCCAATGATTCATGTTGAACATCAACCTAGTGTTGGAAACTTTTGTCAGCATTATCTTCGTGCCCCGTTCATGAAGAATATGTTTGGATGAAAGAAATGACTTCCTCTAGTTCATGTGCATTCGAAGCAAGTTGCCGCCATGAATTCGAGAAAGATTGTTTTTGCTTCCCGGGTATCATCCCAAGTCGGTCATGCATGTGCTAAGTATGCTATGGTTTGACAGGCTCGCAACCTTCATTCCATATGTATCCCTAGCACACCAAGCCACTAACTGATTTGTTCAAGGAGAAGAAGTTCCTTCTTAAGAGCATGCCTTATGCAAGGACTTCGTTATCCTTGATGATGGTTCCCCACCTGAACTCGGTAGTGTTTTGTTGTAAGACTACCATGTGGCCATGCTTATGCAGGACAACGTGTTCACATGTGTTTAGCAGAACCAGCTCATGTTTTGGAGCTTGCTACCTTGGTTCATTCCTCGAGAATCTCGCAACGCCATCTCGTCAAATTGTGTTGCAGACTTTCTTTTCAGACATGCTGAGTCTGAAGTATCCTATTACCAATCGGATCTGAATCTCAGGCAGATATGATGATTGGAACATTCCCAACAGTTGCATCTTGTTCCCAGCTTGCACCGCCATTGTGCCAATCCCCCATGGGCTGCCCTTCTCGGTAGTTGCTATCCAATATCATCTTCAAAAGTGGACTTACCATGGGTCCCATCCATCTCCGATGATAAGCAAAAATCATCCATTGCGTTGTCTTCAACAAGGTAGTCCACATCATCCATCCTCGTCCGAGTATGTCATTCCTTCGAACACCTTCCAATGATCGCTTGTGGTTTGCCCTAGGCTGGTATGAAGAGTGTCAATGATCTATGGATCAAAAGTAATTCTTTTTTCCACTTAAGGGAGCAGTTCTTCGAGTCACCTTTTCCAAAGTGCCCCGTTACGGGATCGTGGCAATTATTTCCTTGCCACCTTGACACCATCCACCATCTTTCTAAGCGTGGAATTGTTGCCCACCAATCAAACCCCGTCATTTGTTCTTCCATCCCTCTCGATGTGTTTCGTGTCTCAACTCGAGATGTTTCAACATCTCATTCCACGAGTTAATCTTGAGTGCTCGATCTTCGAGGAGATCGTTTCCTATAGAGTTGCTTTCTGTCGCCATCATGTTGGATGAAGATCTCGAAAGCAAGGACGTCAAGTTCAATTGGAGCAATGAACCAACATCTTCGGGAAGGGCAATTGGATCGACAAGTTCGTGTTAGCTAGTGTCCCTCTCGCCTTCTTACCTCACGTCTTGAATCTCGGACGAGATTCTTGTTTAGTGGGGTGAGCTGTCATGACCCCATATCAGCCCTTGCTTGACTTTGCTCGCTCATCATGTCATCATGTTTAAATTCCTAAGAAACTTGAAATGGGGATGTTGAAACCCTAGAACCAAATGAATTCAAATAGGTTCAACTAAAAATATTTTTCAATGAACCCAAATGGCCTTAAAAAATGTTCACCATTTTTGGAAAATGCTGGAAACAGTAACCAGAGATGTTGCACATTTTTCCATGACATTTGGATTATTGAATTAACTCATATTGTATTTGAATTAGAGCATTTAAATCATATAAATATTTTTAAATGCTCTAATAATTCTGAAACTAGTTGAGGGCTGTTGGGAATATTCCAAACAGAGCCCACAAATATTTTCAGGATTTTTGGAAACGTTTTGGTATTTTATTAAAAAGCCCTAAAGTTGCAGAAGAATTAGAAAACAGAAATAAAAGAGAGAAAGCAGAAACTTACCTGGCCTTACCTGGTAGCCCACCAGCAGCCCAGTCCACCAGAGCCGGCCCAGCCCAACCTAGCGAGGGGCAGGTTTGTCTTCAACCCCTCGCCAGGAGGACAAGTCGTGGCAGAGCGCGCGTCGCCGGTCGCCACCTCCTGCTTCGACGTGTCCCAGCCACCCCCGACCCCTCCAGTGCACCTTTGGAACGCCCCGTGTCCCCTCGCTCCTCTCCCTCACTCGCTGCACCCTCTCTTCCTCCCCTGACTCTCTTTCCCGAGCTCACCCGAGAGTCGCCGTTGCCGCCACTCGTTGTTACCGTGGCCACCAGCAACCCCACGCCGGCCAGCACCCCCACGAGCTCCGCCTCGACGCCGTAGAGCCGCACGCCAAAGCACGCGACCCCGGGAGGCCAGCAACGTTGCTAGCATCGCCGTTTCCCTCGCCGGCCACCGTGGATCCTCCCGTCGATTCGGGAGCTACCGGGCGTCCCCGACCTCGCTCTCGCGCTCATTGGATTCGCTGTGAGCTTCTCCACCTCCTCCCCTTGCTCCCGTGCTCAGCTTCTCGCCGCATCCGTCGTTTCAACAATGACCGAATCGCGCCGCCGCCTGAGCTCCTCGCCGCCGTGGCCACGGTCACCGTAGTCTCCAACCGAGCTCACCCACGTGCCCGCCGTGCCGTGTAGGTGCCGTGGGAGCCAAGCACGCAACTCCACGGCCACCATAGCCTCGTCCCCGAGCTCGGCCGAACTCCGGCCGCCGCTGCCGTTGCCACCGCCGTCGTCTTAGACCACCCCGGCCCAAGCTAACCCCACCAGTCGATGCGCGTGAGCCCCAGCTCCTCGTAGATGGGCTCAGCAGTCGATTTGGTCGCCGGAAGTCAAATCCCGAGCCCCTCCACCATCCCTGGCCTCGCCGGCGACGAGCCCCGGGTCAACTCCGGCGAGTTTGACCCGGGTTGACCAAGTTGACCTCCCCTGGGTCCGGGCTAGTGGGCCCAGAGCCCTCCTTAATTAGTTTAGTGCTAATTAACTTCTAGTTAACCAGCTAAGTCACTGACATGTGGGCCCATGCCCTAATCCACTTAGGTTAGCATCTAACTTAGCATTAATTAACTCCGTTAATTAGTCATGAAATCGACACGCTGGGACCCGCAGCCAGGTTTGACCTGGACCGGGTCTGTTTACCTGCTGAGGTCAGCATGACATAATGCTGACGCAGTAATCTGTTTTCTGGATTTTAAATAAATCAGAAATGATTTATTTATTTCAGAAAATATCCAAAACTTCTAAAAATCATAGAAATTCAACCATAACTCCAAATGAAATAATTTATATATGAAAAATGATCAGAAAAATCCAATCTATCCATTTGTACTAATTTCATGCATGATAGAACAACTTATGACTACTGTTTAGTACAAATCAATTAAATGGCATTTAAACTCTCACATATGGAGTTTGAATTTGAACCTAGGGTTCAAACCAACTTCATTTAACTTGTTGCTAGTTGCATTAGCTCAAATTACAGCATATTGCCATGTCACACTCATGCATCATATTGTTGCATTGCATTGATTGTGTTTATCCTTTGCTTGCCGGTGTTTGTTCCCCCCCCCCTCAGTAGACGACGCACCGACGATGAGTTCGATGACACCGATGAAGAACTATATTATCTTTAGAAGTGCCAGGCAAGCAAAACCCCCTTGTTCATTCTGATACAATCCCACTCTCTCGCTCATGCTCTCTTTTACTGCATTAGGACAACAACGATTCAACTGTTACATGCTGCAGTAGTTGAACCCCTTTCCTCTGCATGACCTGTCATTGCCACAGTAAATAGATGAAACCCACTAGCATGAGTAGGAGTTGTTTGAGCCCTGATGTGCCTACTCATACATGCTTGTTTGTCATGCACACTCGCTTAGAGTTGAGTCAGTCTGATTCATCGGGGATGAATCGGAGGTGTGTGAACATGTCCTACTGTTGAGAGCTAAGTGTGTGAACACGGTTTGGTAAAGGTAGCGGTGAGAGGCCATGTAGGAGTACATGGTGGGTTGTCTCATTGAAATCGTCCTCAGGAACTGAGTTTTGTGTTTGTGATCCATGAACAGCTACTACCACACATTGGGTTCCGGTAACTCGACCCCTCTCGACTTATTAATCAACATGATCTCTGTCCAGGAGTTGCAACTAGTTTATGGTGTTTGTAGGTAGTGTTAGTAGTCTACCAAGTGGCACCCGGTACAGGTGGGCTTGGGACAGACTAGGCACCGTGGCACGGTGTACCAAGCGTAGAACCACCCGTCGAGGTGGGCTTGGGAACCCTGCACACATCGTTTGGGGCCGTGAGCGACACCCCGACCGGATCTCCTTGTGGATGGAACCCGAATAGGCGATAAACCTGGACTAGAGACTTGTGTGGTTAGTCAGGTCATGGCCGACTCCCTCGCCAGGCTTCCGCTTGAAGGTTGCCGAGATACACGAGGTGTACATGGCGGTAAGTGGCGAGAGCGTGTGTGAAGAAGTACACCCCTGCAGGGTTAATATGATCTATTCGAATAGTTGTGTCCGCGGTAAAGGACTTCTGGGTTGCCTGTACAGTTCATAGACAAGTGAAAGTGGATACTCTAAAACTCGCAAGATAAGCGTGAGTGCTATGGATGGCATTCTCGTAGGGAGACGGGAGCGGATCCATAGTGGTGTATAGATAAGCGTGAGTGCTATGGATGGCGTTCTCGTAGGGAGACGGGAGCGGATCCATAGTGGTGTATTGATATGGTGAATATGTGGACTCGTGTGCGCCACCTCAAAAGAGTTACTTGTAGTCGTAGTTTAGGATAGCCACCGAGTCAAAGCTGGCTTGCCGCAGTCAAACTCCACCACCCCCTTTATTGATAACGATGCATATGTAGTTAGTTCTGATGTAAGTCTTGCTGAGTACATTTGTACTCATGTTTGCTTATTTTATGTTTTGCGGAGAGACTTCAGTCTCGCTAGTAGTTCCGCGTGGACTTCGACGTTTAGCTTGTTACCTCAGCTACGATCTTGTGCCCTCGGCAGGATCTGGTAGATAGTCAGGCTTCTCAGCCTTTTTCATTTGTAGATGTCTGTACTCAGGCATGTTAAGCTTCCGCATGTGTTTGACTTGTATGCTCTGAATGTTGGGTCGTGAGACCCATGTTTGTAACATCTCGCTCCTCGGAGCCTAATGAATAAATATTTGAGTCGTAGAGTTATGTTGTGATGCCATGTTGTATTTACACATATTGAGCATATTGTGTGTATGTTTGAAATGCTTGGTATGTGTGGGATCCGACAATCTAGTTGTTTATCCTTGGCAGCCTCTCTTATGGGGAAATGTAGTCTAGTGCTTCCTGAGCAATAGTAGTCCGCTACAGCCCGGTTCACCGGAGTCCTGCTAGCCCAAAGACTACTGCCTGGACACTTGACTGGCCGACATGTGTTTCACTTCGTCCCTATGTTCCATCCCTTTGGGGAAATGTCACGCGGTGACATCCGAGTCCTGCCTAGCCTGCTACAGCTCGGGTTCCGGAGTCCTGTTAGCCCAGTGCTACAGCCCGGATTCACACGTCAATTTGACATGCTCGATGTGATTCATGTATGCCTGTCCCCATGGGTTAGTGCCGCTTTGGGTTCACGACTAGCCATGTCGGCCCAGGTTCTCTGTCATATGGATGCTAGCGACACTATCATATACGTGAGCTAAAAGGCGCAAACGGTCCCGGGCCATGGTAAGGCGACACCCGTGGGAATACCGTGCGCGAGGCCGCAAAGTGATATGAGGTGTTACCGGCTAGATCGATGTGACTTGGAATCGGGGTCCTGACATACCGCTCCCTCTGAGCGGTAATACTGTGCCGGATTTTTGCACTGACCGATACTTAGCGGAAGTAGCCACGGATGTAATTTTATTAGTACGTGCCTTCCCAGCCCAGGATGAGATCCACCTTGCGATAGTACCGCTACGGCGGTTCTACCGCTCGTTGCCTTGTGCAACAGGGCCTCACCTGGCCCCTACCGCGCGAGCGGTAGTACCGCACTAACCAGCGGTAGTACCGCAAGCTAGTGCGGTAGCACCGCGGGTCTGTGCGGTAGTACCGCATGTCGCGGGCTGAGTAGGTGGGTAACGGTTGGATTTGTCCTCACCCTATATAAAGGGGGTCTTATTCCCCAAGTTGACCTCCTCTTCTCTCCCCAAGCTCCATTATTGCTCAAAGCTCCATTTTCGCCTGATCTCTCTCCCTAGCCAATCAAACTTGTTGATTTTCTAGGGATTGGTTGAGAAGGCCCCGATCTACACTTCCACCAAGAGAAATTTGATTCCCCCCACTAATCCCTTGCGAATCTTGTTACTCTTGGGTGTTTGAGCACCCTAGACGATTGAGGTCACCACGGAGCCATAGTCCATTGTGGTGAAGCTTGGTGGTGTCATTAGGAGCCTCCAATTAAGTTGTGGAGATTGCCCCAACCTTGTTTGTAAAGGTTCGGTTGCCGCCTTCAAGGGCACCAATAGTGGAATCACGACATCTCGCATTGTGTGAGGGCGTGAGGAGAATACGGTGGCCCTAGTGTCTTCTTAGGGAGCATTGTGCCTCGACACCGCTCCAACGGAGACACACTTACTCTCAAAGGGAAGGAACTTCGGTAACACATCCTCGTCTCCACCGGCTCCACTCTTGGTTATCTCTTACCTTTACTTGTGCAAGCTTTTATTGTGTTGCATCCCTTTCTTGCTTGTGTGCTCGTTGTTGTTGCATCATATAGGTTGCTCACCTAGTTGCATATCTAGACAACCTACTTTGATGCAAAGTTTAAATTGGTAAAGATAAGCTAAAAATTGTTAGTTGCCTATTCACCCCCTCTAGTCAACTATATCGATCCTTTCAATTGGCATCACAGCCTCGTCTCTTTATTAAGGACTTTGCCATCCGTAGAGTATGGTTGACTCCATAGACGGTGGGGAGGAGCACTCTGGTGTGAATCCATTCTCGTCTATGGCCGATGGGGGAACCTTGATCTCCTGTGCGGAGTTCAATGCGGCTTTGGACACATTGAAAACCTCCATGACGACCGAGGTTGAAGGCATGTTCAACAAGTTGTTAGAAGGCCTTAAATTATCTACCGCACCAATGAAAGTGGGTGATCCCGCTAACAAGGTGACGGATGCTAACTCCGACAAGGGGGAAGCTACTAGTGAAAAACTTCCTTTATCTAGTGGTAGAAATGGAAGTGGCATCTTTGCCCATGTTGAACCTCCACTTACTTATGGAGGACCGGTTCCCTCCACTCATTTGAATCATGTTGGTCCTCCTCCTAAGATTTTGAAAAATGAGAATTTTGACTCTTGGGTATATCGCTTTAAACGTCATTTAAATCATGTTAATACTAATATTTGGAGAATCATTGAGCAAGGTTTCTATCCGCATGACCCAAGCAACTTCACCCCTAGAGAAGTCGCGGATCATCAATTCAACGAGAATGCTCTCTTCATCATCCAAGATGCAATTCCATCCGAAGATATTGCACATCTCCGACCTTTCACTGTGGCCAAGGAAGCATGGCAACATGTTATTTCCATTTACAAGGGAAGCACAAGCATTCAACTCTCCAACTATTAAGTGGTGCAAGATGAAGCCGATGAGTTTGCAATGAATGAAGATGAAGAACCTCGTGAGCTTTACCGGAGATTAACCACTCTCGTAGTCTCACTTAGAGATCATGGGAGCAAGGATACGGATGACAATTGGATCAAGCGCAAGTTTATCAAGGCCATGATGCCTTACCATAAGGCCATGTCCTCCATCATCCGTCAAAGGCCGGAATTCCACACCTTGTCCTCAAGTGAAGTGTTGGATGAGTTTGTGGCGATGAGGATCTTGGACAAGACCGCCAACAATGTGGTGTTGCGTTCTCAAAGATCAAAGAAGCCCAACCTTGCCTTGAAGGCCAAGGCTAGTGTGGAAGAAGAGGAAGAAGAGGAAGAAGAGGAGAGTGTAGGATCGAAAGTATGTCTAGAGGGGGGGGGGGTGATTAGACTGCTTGACCAAATAAAAATCTAGCCTTTTCCCAATTTTAAGTTTTGGCAGATTTTAGCAACTTAGCACAAGTCAAGTAATCAACCTACACATGCAATTCTAAGAGTATAGCAGCGGAATGTAAATCATTGCATATGAAGGTAAAGGGGATGAGTTTGGAGGGAGCAAACGCAATGTAGACACGGAGATTTTTGGCATGGTTTCCGATAGGTGGTGCTATCATACATCCACGTTGATGGAGACTTCAACCCACGAAGGGTAATGGCTGCGCGAGTCCATGGAGGGCTCCACCCACGAAGGGTCCACGAAGAAGCAACCTTGTCTATCCCACCATGGCCATCACCCACGAAGGACATGCCTCACTAGGGTTTCACGAAGTAGGCGATCTCCTTGCCCGTACAAACTCCTTGGTTCAACTCCACAATCTTGACGGAGGCTCCCAAGTGACACCTAACCAATCTAGGAGACACCACTCTCAAAAGGTAATAGATGGTGTGTTGATGATGAACTCCTTGCTCTTGTGCTTCAAATGATAGTCTCCCCAACACTCAACTCTCTCTCACAGATTTGGATTTGGTGGAAAGATGATTTGAGTGGAAAGCAACTTGGGGAAGGCTAGAGATCAAGATTCTTGTGGTTGGATTGGAATATCTTGGTCTCAACACATGAGTAGGTGGTTCTCTCTCAGAAAATGAATGATAGAAGTGTAGGCACGTTATGATGGCTCTCTCCATGAATGAAGAGTGGGTGGAGGGGTATGTATAGCCTCCACACAAAATCTAACCCTTACACACAATTTACCAAACTCGGTGGGACCGAATTATAAAACTCGATCAGACCGATTTAGTTCAAAATGTGAACGTTAGGCTTTTCGGTGGGACTGACATGTCAACTCAGTGGGACCGATTTCATTAGGGTTAGGGCATAACGTAATCTCAGTGAGACCGATCACATAAACTCGATAAGAACGATTTATGTAATAGGCAAATAGAGAGTTGGTCAGGCAGACTCAGTGGGACCAAATCGCTCATTTCGGTGAGAACGAAATGTTATGAAAAGGAAACAGAGAGTTTGCATTGCAAACTCGATGGGACCGATCGCTCATCTCGGTTAGACCAAAACGTTATGAAGGGAAACAAAGAGTTTACAATCCCATCTCAGTGAGACCGAGATCCCTATCGGTGAGACCGAACTGACTAGGGTTTCTGGTGGTGGCTATGTCAAATGAACTCGGTGGCGCTAGATAGATCAAATTGGTGGGGCCGAGTTTGACTTTTTGTTTGGGACATATGTGGATATGAGAAAGTGGTTGAGGGATTTTGGAGCATATCACTAAGCATTTTGAGCAAGCAAGCCATTAAGCAACACCTCATCCCCTTTTAATAGTATTGGCTTTTCCTATGGACTCGATGAGATCTTGGATCACTAAAATGAAAATGTAGAGTCTTGAGCTTGAGCCAATATGTGTCCTTAGCATTTTGAGGGGTCCACATTCCTAGTCCATGCCATGCCAATCATTGAACTTTCTGAAATGATCATCTTGAAAGAGCATTAGTTCAATGAGCTATATGTTGTTAGGAATTACCAAAACCACCTGTGGATAGTTGCACTTTCAATCTCCCCCTTTTGGTATTTGATGACAACATATAGATCAAAGCTTCGACAAATGATAATAAGATTGAAAAGCATCGTCGCTTTGAGAAGTATGTGATAAGTAAGAGCTCCACCCTAAATTTGTGCATTATTTAAAATTTTCTTTTGAATGCAAATGCACAATCGATTAGGATCATGGGTTCTTCCATGTCACATACATCTTGGTGGAGCGCTCAAAATGATACAAGGTAAAATATGCACTCATCACCAAGGCAAAGTGAATGATCATATATGATAGATAAGACATAACATCATTCAAGCATAACATTAACGTATGATATGATCAACCACATGATCAAACAAGTATCTCACACACATATAAGGTAGCAAGCAAGCACACAAATAAGTATCAACCAAATAGCAAAAGAGATAAAAGAAGCAAAAACACTAGCAAAAGAGACAAAAGAAGCAAAAATACTCTCTCTCGAAGCCTACGATCTATATATTTCTCCCCCTTTGGCAACAAGTTACCAAAATTTTTGAAAATGCATAGTGCTATGCGTCTCTCTAGGCTTGATCTTCGGGAGGTGGTGTTGAGAAGAATCCAAGGACGAATGCATCTGTAGAAGTTGTTGGAGCTGGTGCAGTGGCAACTGGAGGTGGCACTGATGCTGTGGCTGCAGGTGCTGATGAAGTTGCTCTTGTGTTAGCCATGGGCACTGCAGCAGATCTCTGACCTCTTGGCACTCTTTGAAAGGCATCTGTGGTAGCCTGCCCTTTCTTCTCCTCAACTTCTTCTTGGAGCTGCTCAACTGCTGTTTGCATCTCTGTCACTTTTAGATCAAGATCATAGAACTTAGTCTCAATGATCCTTTCCAGGCTCTCTTGTTTCTGAGTCAGGGTGGCCAATCCTTTCTCAATCCTCAAGGTTGCTTGAATCAGATATGCAAGTTGATCTTGTTTAGTCTTGAGATACACTTGAGATGCCTCTTCAGCACTTGGCATCTTTGCTGCTTTCTCAGCTTTAGCTTTATCTTTTTTCTCTTGTGCCTGTGCAGATGTAGGATCTTCTTCAGTCATAACAACAATGTTGTCCTCGAAATCTGGTCTCAAGGGTAGATGCTCCTTATCTAACAAGTAGGTGCCTATGCCCATCTTGGAGTTGATGAACATTTGAATATGTGGAGCATACCCACATGACCTCTTCTGATCTGCAGCTGTCCTCTTGATTGTTTCCGCAATCAGGCTCATGACTTTGAATTTTTTTGGCACATCAAACAATTGCAGCAAGTTGATGGAATGGACTCTGATCATCTTGTGATCTCCAGATTTGGGCAACAAGGTGTGCCTCAAGATGGTGTTAATTGTGGCCAAACCAGATAACAGATAATGAAAAGAGCCTAGCTTATGAGTGTCCAAGGCTTTGTCAGGAATTTCTTTGTACATGTTGGCCATTGAGTTGTGGTCTTTCTTCTTCTTGGCATAGACATCCAAGTCATCCTCATGCTCTTCAGGGGCTTTGATCAATTTGGCCCACTCAGCAACTGTTGATTGGTACCTAGTACCTTCAGACATCCAAACAATTCTGCCATCAGGATAGAAATGAGCTATAGGATAGAATTGCATAATGAGCTCATCATTCCACTTGGTCAACTTCTGACCCACAAACTTGTCCACTCCACATAGCCTAAAGCACTCATGCACAACTGGAAAATGATCTTCATTATCATCAATGTATTTCCAATCTACCCACTTCATATCACAGACAATGGGCTTCTTATCAAGCAAGATGATCTCATAGAAATCCTGATGTTCTTTGGTGTGGAACCTGTAATCCACAGCAGTCCTTCTCCTCACAGCATATGGATTAGTTTGTCTCCACAATCTGAGACCTGCATCCTTCCTGATGTTCATGTCTTCTGCCACTGGATGACTATCGTCATGGTCAGGGATCTTGGGGTTGAGCTTCCTAAGCACTTGGGCTTCAACATTTTCTTCATCAATCTCAGGCACTGGGGCCTTGTTCTTTTCAGCAGCTGGAATATTTCTTGTGCTCCTCTTTGGTGCAGTCTTTGGAGCTGGAGAAAAAGCTTTGGGGGCAGTCTTGGGCTTTGAAGGGGCAGCCCCAGACTTGATGGCATCTCCCATCAGCTTTTGAGACTTGGGTGCTGGTGCAGCATCCTCTTCTTCTTCCTCTTCATCCTCAGCTGGATCTCTCATCATAGAGGATCTCCCAATGACTCTGGCAATGGTCTTCTTAACCCTCTCTTTTCTTTTCTTGCCCTCACCAGCCTCTTTTGGTTCAAGAGTGGACTCAATTGTATCCTGAGTTGAGGCTCTGGCCTTTGACATAGGCACTCTCTTTGCTGGTGTCTTCTTGTGCTGACCTGGCTTAATTAGTTGCAACAACAACATATTACTTTTTCAGCACCTTCTTCTTGGAGCTGACCTCCTCCTCAGCAGCAACATAATCCTCATCCTCTGAGTCAGAATTTCTCTTCCTCCTTTGCCTAGTAGCAGCCTTAGGAAATTTGCTTGGAGTACTCATGCTGCCTTCATCATAATTGCTAGAGGGACTAGTGCCCTCACTCAGGTTAACCTACTCCTCAGACTTATTCTGGCTGTCTCTCTGATCAGACATATTGGCACTGTAAACTGATAGCTGACCCTGTGAATAGTTATAGATGAGATAGAGTGGATGAGCATCACAAAGTGCAGAGATTTTGCAAAACAAATGAGTCAAAAACTTAGTTTTATTTTTCCACAGAAAGCTTTTCGGAGCTACCGATTTGTTAAACTCGGTGACACCGAAGCAACTTTTGGAGTCTAAACTAGTGAAATCAGTCAGACTGAGACATAGTTCGGTGACTCCGAGATTGCTAGGGTTTCACAGAGAGTTGAACTCGGTCACACCTATTTGCAAGTTTCGGTCAGACCGAAAATTGCAAGTGCAATGGCCTAAGCCAAATTGGTGAGACAGATTTCCACAACTCGATCGGTCCTAGATGAGTTCGGCGGAAACCTAACCCTAAAGTTTTGAATCAAATCTAATCTAAAGGATGTTCTTGTTGGACAGGATGATCTCATACGTGGTAAAGAACATGGCATTTGCTTTGTTCTAAGCATCGGAGTAAGGAACAACACAAAGATTCGAACTCATACCCTAGTTCCGTGATGAGCTCGCTACGGCAGCAACGACGGGGTTGAATTCCGTTGACGGTGATGGAGACCAGCTGCGGGAGGTCGCTGGCAACGAGAGGACGATCCGGAGACCCGAGGCGGCAGAGTAGGACACGCGCGGGCAAAAGGTTTTGGAGAAATTACCAAATTTTGACCCGTCGGTATATATGTCCTGACCCTGTCGGTGTGACCGAGTGGAACAACTTGGTGGCACTGAGATGCAGAACCGCAAGCGGTTACTGCAACTCGGTGTGCCCGAAGAGTTCTAATCGGTTGCACCGAGATTGAAAACCTACATCAACTCCGTGAACTCGGTCAGACCGAAAAGGATGAATCAGTCGGACCGAAATGCATAGAGAGGTTTTGGAAGTTTAAGTCTAGGACGAATCGGTGACTCCGAGTGCTCTCCACACAGAGGGTTCTAATCTGACTTGATCAAACTTTGTGATGTAGCATGAAGAGAGTTTGAGACGAGAAAAGCATAGATAGCTAGAGGAAGTTCTTAGGCATTCTTGTCCATCCATTTGGCAAAAGAAAAGAGCCAAACAATCAAAGAAACAAATGGATGTCCTCGAATGAGTAAAATATGCAACCAACATGCTCACACAATAAGATAGCAAATGAAATATGTGACAAAGCATGCACAAACACTCTAGCATCTATGATCTATCAAACAAATTGGCGATGACTAGGTCATCTATATATGAGTACATTGACTTAGGAGTCAAATGAGAACATTTGATCATAGGTCATACTTATCGTTTAAGCACAAGTGGGGTTACTATCGGTGTCAAAACTGGCCGATCTCGGGTAGGGGGTCCCGAACTATGCGTCTAAGGATCGAAGGTAACAGGAGGTAGGGGACATGATGTTTACCCAGGTTCGGTCCCTCTTAATGGAGGTAATACCTACTTCCTGCTTGATTGACTTTTATGAGTATATGGGTTACAAGAGTCGATCTACCTCGAGATCGTAATGGCTAAACTCTAGATGTCTAGCCTGTATGATTTGTCTTAGCCTCTACGGACTAAACCCTTTCGGTTTATATAGACACCTGAGGGGCCTAGGGTTATACAGAGTCGGTTTACAGAGAAAGGAAACTTCACATCCGGACGCTAAGCTTGCCGTCCACGCAAAGGAGAGTCCCATCCAGACACGGGGGAAGGTCTTCTATCTCGTATCTTCACGGCCCATCAGGCCGGCCCATGTAGTATAGGCCGGCTCCCCAAGGACCACATAATCCAGGACTCCCTCAGTAGCCCCTGAACCAGGCTTCAATGACGATGTATCCCGCACGCAGATTGTCTTCGACATTGCAAGGCGGGTTCCTCCTCTGAATACACCAAAGCAATTGAACAAGGGAACTATATCCGGCTCTATTAAAATAGTCAAAGCCCTAAACCACAAGGGCAAAAATACTTGAAAAAAATAAATCATGTCCACTGACAGCTTTTTCGGTGAGACATTGCATCCGGCCTTATCATGATGTCAAACTGTTTTTTGGCCTCCCACCCTGGATTTCGAGGCATGGCCTCTATTGACACGTCTTGTCAAAGCAGAGATTGTGTCCCCTTATTGCGGGATTCTCATCAATATGAGCTTGGGGTAACCCAACCGTGAGATTCGCGCGACCCCTTGGTAACAGGCGAGTTTTAATACTTGAGGGGGGGGGGGCTTGATATTCACGGCCTATATAAATGGATAAAGATCCAACCTTTCACCCTAGGCCCTCTTCCTTCTTCCGCCTTCCTGTCCTTGAGCTCTAGCGGCCAAGCTTCAACCTTGCCCATCGCCACCAACCCTTCCAGCAATGTCCGGATCCGGTGCTCAAGGTAAGTGGATGGCCTCCTCCGTGATGGAGGAGAATGTCAAAGAGCTCAGGGAGGCGAGGTACCTGACTGCGAAGATCAGACACGCGCTCCCTGCAAAAGGGCAATTCATCCTCACACCAGAGCCCCGTGAGAGGGCCGTGCTCATCCCTCATTTCCTCCGTGGGCTAGGGTTTAGCCTTCATCCCTTTATTCGCGGCCTTATGTTCTATTACGGGATAGATTTTCACGATCTAGCCCCGAACTCCTTCCTTCATATCTCGGCGTTCATCGTCGTGTGCGAGGCATTTCTCCGCATCCCCCACACTTCGGCCTGTGGCTCAAGGTCTTCAATGTGAAGCCGAAGGTGGTCGAGGGGCAGCACGCGAATTGCGGTGGCGCCATGGTGAGAAAGCTCCCCAAGGTCACCTGGCCCAAAGAGGCCTTCGTGGAGACCGTCAAGACATGGCAGCAGGAGTGGTTCTACATCACCGAACCACACGACACCAAGTGGGTGGCCGCTCCCGCATTCAGATCCGGACCCCCGCTGCGGCTTGCATCGTGGACCAACAAAGGTCTGGACTAGGGGTCGTCTACCGAGGTGCTGATGCTGCAGAAGCGCGTCAAGAGTATCGTAGAAAAGAATACAAGCCTTACTAATGTGATCCAGGTGATGCTAGTCCGTCGAACCCTTCCGTGCCAGCGATGGCCTCTCTGCATGTGGGAGTTTAATCCGGAAGGGCCGCGGACCTTTCAGTGTTTCTTCGGCACAACGCACAAAGAGATATGGAAATTGCTCTTCAAGACTCAAAAGTTGTGGCCGGAGACGTCCGAGGACATTGGCCTCGACTGCAATCATCCGTCCACCCCGGTAAGTATTAAATTTCCGGACATAGATTTAGTTCATCAAAAGAAAGAAAAGGGGGGAATGCTGAGGAATCCCTCCTCCAAACAGGGTTGGACAAAAAAGGCGGAGCAGATCAGGTGTCTGGCCCCACTCCCCGAAGACCCAGCCACTCCTCTGTTAATGAAGATGCTGGTCCCAGCGCCATACCAGGCACCAGCGAAGAAGAACAAGAAGAAGAAAGGCCAGGAGGCCGAAAGTGGCCTCCGCCGTAAAGGTACTTCGGACGCCGTGTCCGGAGGGACCGAGGCTCCCTCCTCCCATAAGGGGGACGAAGAGGAGGAGGAAGAAGATAACCCCCCTCCCAAAGGGAAAAAGAGGGCGGCCTCCGTAGACCCGAAGGCGGAGGCGTCCAAGAGGGGAAAATATCCTTGTCCGATGACTCAGATACAGACGACGAAGCCGACCCAAGCATCGCCCCAGGGTCAAGCCCCTAGCCGAGCCGTAAGTATCTAAAGATGCTCCACACACATCTGGGTTTTTTTTTCCGAATCGTGGGAATCATATTAAATCATGTGCTGCAGTCTGGCCCGCGATCTTCCCCAACTATCTTCGTCATCGGTGAATTCTCTGGCGTCGGAGATGATGGAGAGCGAATCACCTTCGCAAACCTCCCCGCCACATACTACGGATGACGCTAATGTATTATCCCAAAGGACCTCTCCAGTTCATGGAGAGGCGCGGGGGACCGCCAAGACGGCGCTAGAGGGTAATGCCTCGGCTGCCGAGAACATGGGGGATGCAATCCCCATGGAGACTTATGGGAAGGGCCTCGACCAATCCGGCCCCCAGCCGGACACCACTCCGGAAACCCAAGTGGCTTCGGAGCCGAATAAGCGACCCCCTTCGATGGAGGGGGGAGCGTCAACTTCAGTGGCGACCTCCGATAATCCGGAGGCGCCGAACACACTGATGGAGATGCTTCAACGCGCTTCCATCGTGGAGGAGCACCGTACCCTAATGAGTGCGGTGGTTGAAAAGGTTCAGTCTGCTAAGAGCGGGCTGAACGAGGCCTTCACTAACCTGTTAACAGGTTTCGAGGTATGCCATGTAAGAACTTTTAGCCACTGTTCATATGAAAAAATATGCCCGTGTATAGACAGTAGCCCCTGAGACTCTGTTCGGTTTGTGGAAAAGCGGCTGAACAGAGGATCGATAGTATTTGCCAGACATAATGTACTTGTCTATTTTGAAAAAGCAGGCATCACTGTTGGTGGCAACCGCCCAGGCCGCCGAAGTATCTGAGCTCAAGCGAAAGCTGGGGCTGGCTGATGAGGATCTCGTCCGCATCAACAAGAGGTTTAATGAAGCACAGGGTATGTTTGCGAGAAAAAGAAAAATGTTTATACACTCGAAATGTGTAACCATGCGGAGTATAAGCTCCTTTTTATTTGCAGGAAGTGCAGCTATGGTCGAGACCCTGAAGGGCAACCTCACCCAGGCCGAGGAGCAGGCACGGATAAGTCAAGCAGCTGCTGACAAAGCGGCCACTGATTTAAAGGCCGAACAGGCTGCCCGCCACCGGTACGAGGAGTGAGTGACCGAAGTAGAGCAGGCACTCAAGGACACCGCCAATAAGTGCGAGTCCTTGGAAGAGAAAAATAAATCCCAGGCGGCCAAACTGGCCAAGGCTCTCCAGGGAGCCGAGGAGGCGCGGAATGAGTCCCGTGCAGCGCACGATGAGATCAAGCATGCCAAGTAGATAGCAGCTGGTAAGCGCTTCCTTTTAGAGAGTAAATTCGGCAGTCAGAAGTATGCCCTGCTCACTCGACTATGGAGTTATCCAGATGCATTGGTGGATCTTCCAAAGAGTGTTGCCGACGCCTTACAGTTCTTCCGGGCCCAGGAGGGGCATAGGACGGAGGAGCTATTCTGGTCACAATGCGTGGCGCAAGAGCGCTCTCCGTTGTTGAACGATCAGATGGCGCAATGGGCCGAGCTGTGTAGGGTGTACAGTTTGGCCATGAGGGATGTTATAGTCTAGCTATGGCCGACCAAATCCGTTCCGAGGAGCTACTTCGGCTTAGTGCAGCGACTCGGCGATGCGCTGCCCCGAATTGATGTGATCAAGCGGTCGGCATGCATAGAAGGTGCGCGGATGGCCTTCGCCCGTGTCAAGATGCACTGGGCGAAAATGAAGGCCGCCCTTGTGGCAATTGAGGGCCCGCTTGGAGGCAAGGACCACCGCACACCGGAGCGCTATTTCGGAGACGTCCTGGAGGGTGCCCGTTTGATAGAGGGTCAATGCTCAAAGGATATTATGTTTGAATGAATGTATCCGCATTGTCCAGATTGTTTGTTTATGAAAAAAAGGCCTATGTATAACATGCTTGCTTTGTTTGTTTACAAATTATTTTCCTCTTGTGTGGCTGTTTGTTATATCTGAAAGTTTGCCAGTCGTCGGCTTCGGCCCCCACATACATGCTACGAGGGTGTTCGGAATAGCACATGACCACACTTGTTCCAACGTCTTGGTCCGTAAAGGAGGTAATCATGCAATCAGACTACACGGCTTTAACACTCTCACTTGGCCATAGGAGTTTGACAATAGAATTAAAGGCGTAGCTCCTTGTGTTGTTCAGTTAGCCGAACTTGGGTGCTTGAGATGCCTGACCGGATAGAGACCAGTCCTACGTATAATACGGAAGAAATCGCTAGAGATTTATTAAGTCGCCGAATTGCTGACTGGCTCGCGCCGCATCATGATAGTCAGTTTTCGGCTTTCTCTATTGAGGTGCTTGACTGGGCGAGCCAGAAACACAATCGCAGTAGTTCTCCCTTTACTACCTTAGCCGCACAAGCGAACTTAAGGTGGTAAGCACAGGAGCTGGGCAACCCAACTATTGACCAAAGACATGATTCGGAGCCGATGCATATAATGCGAGATTCGGGATGCCGAAGTATACTATAAAAGTGTTCGGACTTGTTTCATTTTGAATGTTTGTGGCGACAAAAGACCCTGGCGATTAATGCCACTGTGTGCATGTCCATTGGTCGTGAAGACGGAATGGAGTAGGTCAATGCCGAATAAGGTAGGAAAGAAAACGTTTCCATTATAATCCGAGTTGATATGTTTAAAACGTACTCTTACAGAGGATGGCACACATGCCAAGGCTATTTTACATGCCAAGAATTTGTAGGTAAATGAAGAGCTCCATACATGTCCTAAAAAAGTGATCTCTGAAGATCCCGCCGTATGTCTGCGTCGCTTTTTCCTGCGAGGGAGGTTCCTTGAAAGGAACGGTCCACGACCATTCGTACGAAACCGGGCTTGGGGAGAGTCCTTGTTCGTCCGTGGAATAGCTAGGTTTTAATGCACCTGTGGTATTGAAGAAGAGAGGGAAAAGTAATCAAGAAAGAGAAAAATGCTCAAGGTCATATAGGGTGTATTCGTGTTATAGACCCATTCGTATTGTGCCTCCGTTGATGCCCAAGGTATTCTGAGTGCGTAATTATGCACACGCGGTACAAATGCCGCAGGTGTGTGCGGCAATCAACAGAGGCAAAACTGCTAGGCTAGCTCTGGGGTTGCCTAGCTGTCATCGCACACAGTTGACCGGACTCGTTTGTTCGGGGGCTTGATGGCCGATAAGGTATGCGGCTTAACATGGCCGCTTTGTACCTCGACCGCGAGGGCCGCGGTGTGCTCCTCGGTACGGAGGGAGCGCTCAGTGTTCCCATTAACTGTAATTATGCCGCGAGGTCCGGGCATTTTGAGCTTTAAGTAAGCGTAATGCGGGACCGCGTTGAAGCGGGCGAAGGCAGTTCGTCCGAGAAGTGTGTGATAGCCACTGTGGAAGGGGACGATGTCGAAGATCAAGTCTTCGCTTTGGAAGTTGTCCAGGGAACCGAAGACTACTTCCAATGTTATGGTGCCTGTACAACGGGCTTCAACGCCAGGGATCACTCCATTAAAGGTGGTTTTGGCGGGCTTCATTCTTGATGGATCGATACCCATTTTGCGGACAGTGTCCTGATAAAGTAAGTTAAGACTGTTGCCGCCGCCCATGAGGACTCTTTTGAGGTGAAATCTATTGATAATTGGATCGAGGACCAATGTTGCCGAACCTCCATGATGGATACTGGTCGGATAGTCACTGCGATCGAAAGTGATCGGACAGGCTGACCATGGATTGTATTTTGGGGCGACCGACTCTATAGCATAGACGTTCCTTAGCGCACGCTTGCGCTCCCTTTTGGGGATATGTGTAACATATATCATATTCACTGTTTTGACCTCAGGGGGAAATCCCCTCTGTCCCCCTCTGTTCGGTTTGCGAGGCTCTTCATCATCGTCCTCGCTAAGCGGCTCTTTCCCCTTATGTTCGGTGTTGAGCTTACCGGCCTGTTTGAAGACCCAACAATTTCTGTTGGTATGATTAGCAGGCTTGTCAGGGGTGCCATGAATCTGGCAAGGCCGATCGAGTATTCTGTCCAAACTAGATGGATCATACTTATTTCGTTTGAATGGCTTCTTCCGCTGTCCAGATTTGGAGCCGCTGAATCCGGCTTGACCACCACGTCTTCGGTACCGTTATTGCTAGTTTTGGCGCTTATGCTTGTTGCGTCGAGGCCTACCATTGCCATCTTTGGCTCCGGCGGTGCCAGGGGCGCTGGTGTTGTTGCTCTGACGAGCTAGCCAGCTGTCTTCTCCCACGCATAAGCGGGTCATGAGTTCGGTGAGGGCTGCCATGGACTTTGGCTTTTCTTGGCTGAGGTGTCGGGCAAGCCATTCGTCCCGGACGCTGTGTTTAAAGGCCGCGAGGGCTTCGGCATCCGGACAATCAACAATTTAGTTCTTTTTGATTAAGAACCTGGTCCAGAGCTTCCGGGCTGACTCTCTGGGTTGCTGGATTATGTGACTAAGGTCATCGGCGTCTGGAGGCCGGACATAGGTACCTTGAAAGTTGTCTCTAAAGGCGTCCTCCAAATCTTCCTAGCTACCAATAGAGTTTTCTGGGAGGTTGTTTAACCAGTGTCGTGCTGGTCCCTTGAGTTTTAGGGGGAGGTACTTGATGGCATGGAGATCGTCACCGCGAGCTATGTGGATATGGAGAAGAAAATCTTTGATCCATACTGCAGGATCTGTCGTTCCGTCGTATGATTCAATGTTCACAGGTTTCAACCCTTCTAGGAACTGGTGCTCCATTACCTCATCGGTGAAGCATAAGGGGTGTGCAGCGCCTCTGTATCGGGCGACATCACGACGGAGTTCGGATAACATCAGTATGCGGTTTTCGGCCCGTGTGAGGTTGTTCTTATCGCGCCAGGCCTGATGGCCGTTCTCTTGGGTTCGGGCACGCCCCCTTGTTCCATAGATTGATCTGGTCTGACCAGCTCTATTGTCCAGGTCCTGTCGTAGGTCGTAGGTATATCGTGGGGCCGTTGTCTCCCTGCCTCTAAGGCGGGGTGGTGTGTGCTGGTGTTCGGCCCGAGTGACCGCTCTATCCCGTCCGCGCGGTGGCTGGTCTGGTTCATCAGCACGGTCATGTTTGGACGGTATTTTCTCGAGGACCTCGTCGTCGAATTGTGGTAATAGCCGACGCTTCGGTTAACTTCTTGGTGGGCGTTGAAGCCCATACTCCTCGGCAGCTAGGAACTGGGTCCATCTGTCGTTGAGTGTGTCTTGTTTGGCTTGGAGCTGTTGTTCCTTCTTTTTTACGCTTCTAACTGTGGCAATTAGCTGACGCTTAAAGCTCTCCTTCTTGAGTGGTTCCTCTGGCACGATGAAATCTTCGTCACCGAGGCTTACGTCATCCTCGAAGGGTGGTAGATAGTTGCTATATTCCGAGTCCTCGCTCCCGACCGGGTCATCAGGGTTAACTTGCCCCTCCTCCCATTCATTATGTTCGGATGTTGGTTCGACGGGGGCTTCGGTGTCTTCGGCATTATCCGGAGTGTTATTGTCTCCGGTGCCGGTATTACTGTCTTTTTCGCGACGCGATTTTGAACGGCGCCGTTGACATCGATGCTTTGGTGGTGCCTCAACAGGCTCGTCCTCAACCGGATCCTTCCTGCCGTCACCGCCATCTTCTTTGGGTGTGTCTGTCGGCGTTCTGGGAATGGGGGTACCCAGACTTGCCTGCCTGCGGCCTGCGGCGTGGCTCAAGGAGTGGCCCAGTATGGCCCATCTTCATCAACGCAAGCTCAAGACCCTCGCGAGGGGCCAAGGCTCGCGGGGCGGACGACAGGAGGCTTCCTCAGGCTGGCTCGCGAGGAGGCGGAGAGATCAAGGTGGGGTACCTCACGAGGTGCCCATGACGCAAGCCATGACGACCGAGGGCACCAGGCGGGCGCCAGCCTGTGCAATGTCCTCATTTCCCCTTTGGTGCAAAGGGGGCAAGCGCAGGCAAGGGTATCAAGCAAAGGCAACCATTTCGGTGCAACAAGGCCAAGACCAGCAGAACGGCAGGAAGGAGGTCATAGTGGAGCCCAAGCCGGCGTCACCGTCTGAGTCTTTGACAGGCGAGGACCGACTTTAGTCAGGATAAGTGTACTAGATGTTCCCTTCAAAATGGCCAATTGTTGGCGCCCTTCCCGCTCAATATTTGGGAAGAGGACTAGGGCCTTGCTCTATAAATAGGACTAGCCACCCACAGGGGAAGGGAGAGTGATCGGAGGATCTATCTGATAGAGCCCTAGCAGAAAGAGAGAGAGAGAGGCGATCGAACTCACCCAAGCAGTTCATCGCACCAGCTCAAGAACAGCCCCTCGCGAGGCTGCTCTTCCCTTGTACTGTTCATCATCAGCCCCAGAGGCAATCCACCACGCCACACACTAGAGTAGGGTATTACACCACAATGGTGGCCTGAACCAGTATAAACCTCGTGTCCCTTGTGTTGTTCTTTTTGTAGTTTAGATCCTTGCTAGGCGACGAGACGTAGGTAGGTTGGAGGTGAGATCTCCGCGTGCACCCCAGAGTTCGAACCTAGAGGGTCTGCCGGAACCCGAAATCCGACATTTGGCGCGCCAGGTAGGGGTGCACCAGAATCCGCCTTCCGCCGCCTCGCGCCCCGTCGCATCATCGTCGTCATGTCCAGCGACCCAACGGGCAATCCCTGGGTAGCCTGGCCCGCCCGCGCAGAGCCGCTTGCCCAGGGCGACCTCAACCCTGCGCCACACGCGATCCGCGGTCCGCAGGGTGTCATGGGCAGCGGGCGACGCGGTCAGCGACGCCAGCTCTCACACCACGGCAAGTGCGGTCGGCGGCGAGGGCCTCGAGCCACGCTGGCGTCACAAGGGCGCCCATACACCGGCAGGAGCAGGCGAACTCAAGGGTCGCGCTCACGGTGGCCCGAGAGCTACTGCAATGCAGGCTGCTGGAGGGCGGCCGCGACGTGTTGCTGGAGCGGGTGGCAGAGCTCCTGGGCTTCGCAGCATCAGGGGCTCACCCCTTCTGCACCCAGCCGCCTCAGGTCCAAGGCGGACCGCATGGAGGCCCCGCGCGCGCCCGCGCAGCTCCGAGCGGATTCCAAGGCCACTTCAACACCAACCAGGCCGTCAGGACCGGGCTAACAACAGCGCCGCGTCTGCCCCCGGCCAGCGAAGGAGGACTCGCTACAGCCCACGGTCCCTGGGCCGCGCCACCACCCCTGTGTTGGCGCCTCAAGCAGGGTTGCATGGCATACGGGGCACTACAGCGAAGCATTTGGGGAGGCGGCCCCGGAAGAGTATGTGCCCCACATGATGGATCAAGGGCACGCGCAGGAGGAAGACCATGGCTCGCTCCTCGGCCCGAGCTGGGGGGAAGAGACGCCCGAAGCCGAGCTCTTTCAGGAGCCCCGGGAAAGCCCCATCAACCGCGCTGGAGGCAGCGATTATCGGGTACCGCTAATTCCTCAGGAGCAGGCATACGCTAACCATGAATCACAGGAGGTACAGGTCGTCGCGGCGGACGGCTGCCCCAATCCAGCAGCTTCCTACCCCTCAAGAGGAGGGCGCTGGGGGCTGCAGGAGAGGGGCCAAGATCCGGCATCACCACCGCGGCGTTCGGAGCAAGGCGTCCTCAGGAGGTAGGCCCTCTGCCGGGGAGGTGCCTAAGGGCCTACCCCCGGCAGAGGACCCGTGGTCGTCGGGGGAACCGCTGGCGACCGCTCTATCCCATCGGCGGCGTCCTCGGTCTCCGACCATCGTCGATGGCAATAGAGTGTGGCGCAAGGCGGGCCCCTCGTCTGGCGATATGAAGCAAGGCCGGTACCTGTGAAGAAGGCCCAGTGCCTGTGAAGCTCGCCGCCCCGTGACACTCTCATGTAATAATGAGTGGGGCTGTACACGCCCCGGAGTCTCCGGAGAGCCGCCCTCGGGCCTCGGGGGCTCCCGCCCACGCCCAGTGGCAGCACTTAGCTCCGCGCTGGTGAGAAGACGTCGAAGACTAGACTAGGTGCCGGACGCGGCTTTTCTGCTTTTTGCCTTGGTTGTCGTTTTTCCCCTGTTTGAATTTAAGTTGGATTTGAGCTTGAGACTTGCGTGTGTTCGGGGAAGGGGTGTTTAGTCTCGTTCGAGCAATCTCGTGTTCGCTACCGCCATGCGTTCATTCAGCTTTAGCTGCCTCCCTCGTGAGCCCCTCGCGAGTGGGGGCCAGGCCCAGATACGCCAAGAGCCCGGATCGCCGCCGCCGTGCCTTCTCGTGGAGGTTCTCATTACAGGTTCGATGGGCTCGTTCAGAGGCGCCAGACACCACAGCCCTCCGCAGTTATCTCGGGGCCCACGCGGGTGAAGGTAAACAAGCCCGGTCGGCTCGTCAGAAGACCAGCCACTTGGCGTGGCGTCGCAGTGATATAGTGTCTACTAATGCGCTTAACCGCAAGTTTTTTACGAGGGGCTCCCCTCCCAAAATGCTCTTACAACCTTCGTACAAGCTGAACTCTCTCTCAAGGGTAGAAAGCAGGAACAACATGCGGTCAATCGGATAAATCCCCCAATGCATCCTCAAGGGCACCTCCTGAATCGTCACTGGCGTCGCTGGCCTCGCCATCACCCTCCACGTTGCCGTTAGCTGCGTCCGGGCCGTTCACCACGCCGCCTTCATCAGCGACCATGACCACGCCATTGTTATCAGTGGCGAAGGCCCTGACGAGAGCATCTACGTTGTCTTCCACCTAGTGCGCCAGGTCGCCCCGGATGGCCAGGGGTACCGGGGCGATGGCGGCATCGAAGTCAAAGTGGGGACCCATGTTCTGAAGATGACTGAAGACGAGAGAAAAAGCGCGCCCAAGTAGGGCACGGCTCCTTTCCTCAAACCTGTTGGCTCTGCCCGACCGAGCCTCTAGCTGCGTCACCACATCAGTGAAGAACTGAAGGTTACCAGCGTAGTTAACCACATGGGGATCCCCAACGGCCGCCTCGTAGATGTTGCCCAAGGCCGCGTTAGCTCTTTCCCGGAGCGTGCGGAGCATAGGGCCATGCTCGTGCTCCAAGGTCTGCCGCTGGCGTATCTCGTCCTCGCCGCTCCACAAGGCGACGGCCCTCACCAAGGCCCACCCTTTGACGGAGAAGAAGCACCTCGGTGCGGGAGGAAGTCAGCTCCCTCTGTGCCGTGCCAAGGGCGGCCTGGGCGGCATCCGCACGCCGCATCACTTCATCTAGCTTGGCCCTCAGGGTGGTGGTCCTGCCTTCCGCTTCGACCTTGATCAAATCCAGCCTCTCCTCAAACTCGCGCTCGAGGTTCGAGCAGGCCGCCGCCACCCGGCGATCAACCTCTTCTGAGGCTCGGGCCTCCCGAGCAGCGACATCGTCCTCCGCCTGCGCCACCAAGCGCTCTCTCGTCTCCAGCCGCTCAAAGTCACGGGCGCGCTCGGCGGCTTCCAGCATCAGTGCCTCCTCATGTCTCTGGAGCTCCGCCTGGTCGACCGAAGCCCCCTTCATCGATGCAAGGGCCGCCTCACACAGCTCCACCTGCTGCTCCAGGGAGTTACTCCAGGCCTGGAGCTCCCACGCCCGCTCCTCCGCAGCCTCGCGCCGCTGGTCAGCCTCCCGAGCCTCCCCGACGGCCCGGGAGCGGACCTCCCGAGAAGCCGCCAGCGACACTTCGGCTTCCTCATTGTCGAGGTCGCGTTGGTGGCGCGCAAGGGCAACGGCCACCTTCAGCTTGCGCCTCTCCTCAGCTAGGCGTAGGCCCTCGGCTTCAAGGCGCGCGCCCTCGTCAGCAAACTCAGCACCGAGCTGGCTCACTGCGTCCGCCGCCCTCCGAAGAAACCCTTGGCGAAGGGCGCGGCGCTCCCGAGCACGCTCGAGCACGTCCTCTGCGTCGTCCTCCGCCCCAGGCGTGCGCGGGGGGCCACGAACCAGCACTTCCCCTCTAGGCAGGGGGCTGGGGGTTGGCGCCCTCGCGATGGCCGGATGCGCCTCACTAGAAGCCCGACCCAGAGCCTGCTCGTCCTCAAAAGAAGAACGCATGGCCAACCTCAGCCCATCGTCATCCACAACCAATCGAAGAGCCCAAGGTAGGCTGGCTATGCCCCGGGAGAGCTCGCGAAGGAGGGTAGCGAGGTGCGCAGAATCCTGATGCACCACAGGATGGCTCACCTCTCCAACCGGCCTCACCACGAGAGCAGTGCTTGAACTCGGGGCGCTTGGGGACGGTGGAGAGGGCGAGGCCTGGAGGGATGGCTCCCCAGTCGTCTCTGTGAACTCGGCGGGAAGGGCCCTGCAGGGCAAGGATTAGCTGAAGCAACGAGAAAGTAAGGAACTAAGAAAGAGGAAGGCTTACTCATCAATGGCGAAGTACTTCCTGTGCTTCAATAGGCGGCAAGGGTAATCATCGCTCAAGGCCTCCTTTCTCTTTCGAAGAGCCTCGAAGTCCATGCGGAAGCGGCCTAGGAGCTCGGCGCAAGGGTCAGCCTGCGACGAGGAAGAAGCACCAATGTGACCGGCGTCGGGGGCTTCGCCCTGGCCCACGCCGCCAGATGCCGCCTCGTGAAGGGTGGCCGGGGCCTCAGGAGCCTCTGCCACAGGAGCCGCGGGCCGCGGCTCAGCCCCTCCAGCCGCCACAGGGCGGGCCTCAGGGGCTGCCGCCTCAGGAGTTCAGCATGGCATCTTCATCTCGACGACGGCCCCCTCAGCCCCCGGTGACCCTTGCCTCCCAGCTCCACCACTTGAGGAAGGACCGCCGCGGGCAACCAGAAGGGAAACCACCACAACTGGGTTCTCACGAGGCCCCACGAGACCCGCGGGGCGCAGCCCCCATTCGTCGAAGCTGGGCATCTGCTTCGCAAAATCGGCCCTACTCGAGCAAAGGTACAGCAGGGCACCCTCTTGCCGGAGGCCGCCAGGGGAAGGGTCCCCAGTCAGGATCATGAGGACCTTCCTCAGCACTTCGGGCGTCAGATCCTCCTCCTGGAGCCTCATGCGGTCTTCACGCCCCCCGAAGGCCCACATCCGGCGGGAATGGCGCTGGAGAGGGGCAATGCGGTACAGGAGGAACTCCTTCACCACCCTGGGTGCCATCACACCGAGCGCCCTCAAGTTCGCAAAGCGACGCCAGACAAAGACGAGCTGGGGGCTCGTGAGCGTCTCCTGGCCCCAGCCCGAATTGGGGATAGCGGGCGAGGTTGGCTCCGAGAGCAGGGGGCTGGGCACTCCAACATCCACGTACAGCCACCGCTCTCGGAACCCAGTCGCAGGCGGGGGAAGGCTGAAATCAATCCCCGAGGCCGCCGTTTCTGGCGCGGCAAGGAAACTCACGCACCCCGAGCATTGGGTGGGGTCGCTGAGGCGCAAAGAGAAGAAGTGGCGCATCAAGGCAACTGAAGGAGGAATGCCCACCATCGCCTCGCAAGCAAAGGCGAAAACGGCAAGGAGAGTAAAGGATTCGGGACCCAAATGCATCATGTGGATCTGGTAAGGGAAAGTACGCGTTGAAGAAATCAGAAAAAGGGGAACTCCGCCCACAGGCGTCGGCGAAATACCGGACCTCGGTAACTATTCTGTCAATGGAGAAGTGGGATGCGGGCCAGACCGTCGTCCTCCTACACTCGTTGCAGATGGTGGCAAGGGCAGAACTGATCTTGCCCAAGCCTTCCAGGTTGAGTATGATCGACCGATCGACGACAAAGGCCGTCGGCAACGGCGAGCGGGGTGAAGGCACGGGCTTCCGCCCTTTCCCCTTCTTCGTCGGCGCCATGGCGACAGGAAGGGGGAGGATTCGAGATTGGATTGGAAGCAGAAGCTGGAGCTCGAGAGGAGGAAGAGCGGGAGACGCGCGAGCGGCGAGAAGAGGGATGACTGTGTGCAACTGCGGGTCCGCCTAGCTGGGCGCAAAATAAGGAGGCATGGGGAAGCAGGGACGCCCACGTCCAATCAACCGCCATGCGGTGCCCAAGGCCGCAGGCTGTTGGGGCCCGCGGCGCTTCGCACTTCCCCCTTTGCTTCTCTGCTGAGCCAAGTCCAGGCGCGCCTTGGCCCCGGGGGCTACTGTCGGCGTTCTGGGAAAGGGGTACCAGACTTGCTCGCCTGCGGCCTGCGGGCGTGGCTCAAGGAGTGGCCCAGATGACCCAGATTCATCAGCAAGCTCAAGACCCTCGCGAGGGGCAAGCCTCATGAGAGGCGGACGACAGGAGGCTTCCTCAGGCACGGCCTCGTCAGGCTGGCTCGCAAGGAGGCGGAGAGATCAAGGCGGGGTACCTCACGAGGTGCCCATGACGCAAGCCATGACGACCGAGGGCGCCAGGTAGGCGCCAGCCCGCGTAGTGTCCTCATTTCCCCTTTGGTGCAAAGGGGGCAAGCGCAGGCAAGGGTATCAAGCAAAGGCAACCATTTCGATGCAACAAGACCAAGACCAGCAGAACGGCAGGAAGGAGGTCATAGTGGAGCCCAAGCCGGCGTCACCGTCAGAGTCTTTGATAGGCGAGGACCGACTTTAGTCAGGATAAGTGTACTAGATATTCCCCTTCAAAATGGCCAATTGTTGGCGCCCTTCCCGCTCAATATTTGGGAAGAGGACCAGGGCCTTGCTCTATAAATAGGACTAGCCACCCTCAGGGGAAGGGAGAGCGATCGGAGGATCTATCTGATAGAGCCCTAGCAGAAAGAGAGAGAGAGAGAGACGATCGAACTCACCCAAGCAGTTCATCGCACCAGCTCAAGAACAGCCCCTCGCGAGGCTGCTCTTCCCTTGTACTGTTCATCATCAGCCCCAGAGGCAATCCACCATGCCACACACTGGAGTAGGGTATTACACCAGAATGGTGGCCTGAACCAGTATAAACCTCATGTCCCTTGTGTTGTTCTTTGTGTAGTTTAGATCCTTGCGAGGCGACGAGACGTAGGTAGGTTGGAGGTGAGATCTCCGCGTGCACCCCTGCAGTCTGAACCTAGAGGGTCTGGCTTTGGAACCGAAATCGGCAAAGGTCCACCATATACACGTCATATGAGGAGGTGGGCGTCCAGCGTCCGATAAACGGCAGGTCTTGGCCTTGTTCGTCTCCGGCGTCGGTGTTCATACCATCGATGTCTTCGGAGGTGTAGTCCAGCATGTCGGTTAAGTCCTCTACAATGGCTATGAAGTGGATGGTGGATGGGACGTAAAATTCCCCACTCTCAGCCCCTAGTCCGGGCTGTGCGCAATTCGGCAGTGATTCCTCTGTAATGGCAAGGGATCACATTAAGTCCAAAGCCTCGTTTAAGAGCGAGGTTTGGATGGGGAAGCGAGAGTCCGTGGAGCTAGGTGGGGTAGGAGTCTCCTGGCCAAGCTCACGGGACATGGACCTCGAGAGTTCGGAGTTGGTATCTGGAGGCGGGTTCGACTTTCCGATGACAGGGGGAACTTGGTTTAATTCGAGGTCTGCCGGTGATGCGGTCCCCTCTGGATCTTCGGTGTCATGCTCCATAGTTGTAGAGAGTCTGGCGGACTCTAAACTCCCGTCTTCGGACCTGGTAATATGCTCCGGATCTAAGACCAGGGAGGTGGTCGGGGCCGCGAACCCCTCGAAGATCAAGTCTCCTCGGATATCAGCGACATAATCCAGATTCCAAAAACCGATCTGATGACCAGGGGCGTAGCTATCAATTTGTTCAAGGTGGCCAATCGAGTTGGCACGCAGCGAGAAGCCACCGAACACGAAAATTTGACCGGGGTGGAAAGTCTCCCTGAAACAGCATCGTTGTGGATGATCGATCAGGCCATGGAACCTTCTGTCGATGGCTTAGTGGAACTCTCAATGAAAGCACCAATGTCGGTGTCAAAACCGGCCGATCTCGGGTAGGGGGTCCCGAATTGTGCGTCTGAGGATCGAAGGTAATAGGAGGCAGGGGACATGATGTTTACCCAGGTTTGGGCCCTCTTAATGGAGGTAATACCCTACTTCCTGCTTGATTGACTTTTATGAGTATATGGGTTACAAGAGTCGATCTACCTCGAGATCGTAATGGCTAAACCCTAGATGTCTAGCCTGTATGATTTGTCTTAGCCTCTACGGACTAAACCTTTCCGGTTTATATAGACACCGGAGGGGCCTAGGGTTATACAGAGTCGGTTTACAGAGAAAGGAAACTTCACATCCGGACGCCAAGCTTGCCGTCCATGCAAAGGAGAGTCCCATCCGGACACGGGGGAAGGTCTTCCGTCTCGCATCTTCACGGCCCATAAGGCCAGCCCATGTAGTATAGGCAGGCTCCCCGAGGACCCCATAATCCAGGATTCCCTCAGTTACCACTTTTACATAAAGCATTGTTGTGTTCACACCATTAGAGTTGCTTTAGCTCAAATCTTAGAGTAAAGCTCCCCTAGATGTGATATCCCCCCTAAGAGGGATGAACTAACCTTGTGTTTTGTCGATGATGACTTCATGTAGATGTTGAAGATGTGGATGCTCAATGTGATGTACATCATTTGGAGCAATCCATTGGAGTGAGTTGCACTTTCAATACCTACACGGGTTAGTCCCACAAGGAACAAACAAAGATATCCATAGACATAGAATGAAACTCATACATGATGATGTCCATGAAAGCATTAGGTTACCTTGTCCCTTGTCTTACCAACAAGAGGGTTTGTGACTCCTTGAACTAGTGCAAGATGTGGTAGTTGTTTGCACTTGTCCTTGCCAAAATGATATGAGTGAAATATGTTGGCGGAGTCAGCCTCAAGAACTTTCTAGTTCTTCTTCTTCGGGATCCACATCAACTTGATAGGAATCCTTGGAGTTGTAGTCGTACTTGATGAAGTAGAACTTGAAGTAGTCTTGGGAACCCACTTGACCAAGGCCTTGGGAGCTTCTTCAAATGCATCAATCTCCTCTTGAAGCTTGTCCTTGCCTTTTTGCTTGTGGTCTTGTGGTGGAAGATCATCTTGAGCTTGTGTTCCCTTGAAGGAAGTAGGATCATACTTCTCTTGTTGAGGAACAAACTTCGTCTTGGGGTATTGATCTTCTTCCCACTCAACTCCATTGGCATTGAACTTTCGTTCAAAACCAACACCTTGATTCTTCTGGTGCCTTCCATGCTTGCGCACAATATCTTCAAAATGCTTATTTCCAGCAAGGCACTTGTAAACACCTTTCTCTATAATTCCCTTCAATAAGCTATTTTCCTTCTCAAGTGTAACTTGGCTAAGAGAATCATTAGTGGAATCAAGAGAACTACTAGAAGCAACAATATTGGATTTAACATGATTATTGTTACTACTAGAAGAAGAATGTTTATTGTTCTTGTTGCTAGATTTTACTTGTGGCATGTAAGTAGACAAGAGTAAACGCTTGGCAATGTAAGAAGAAATTTTCTTACGAAGATCATCATTGGTTGCTTTTAAGAACCCATGCTCTTGCTCTAGATTGAGCTTTTCAAAGCGTAGCTTCTCATGAGTCTTTAAAAGCTCTCGATGATCTTCTAAGGTAGTTTCATGAGCTAACTTAAGAGTGTTTAGTTCTTTAGTTAGACGCTCAATCTCCTTCTTATCATCGTCATTCGTTGATCTTGATTAGCATGATTAATAGCAAATTCATCATAGTTCGCATAACTAGAGTTGTCAACAAGTAAATCATCATCACCTAGCAAATCATCTTCATCACTATTGAAATCAACATACTCGGGGTGTGATACCTTTGGGCCTTTAGCCATGAAGCATCTTCCAATTCCTTCATTTGGTGAGTCAAATATGTCATAGGAGTTGGTTGACACAAGTGCTAAACCGGCAACACCTTCATCTTGAGTATATTAGAAGTCGGAGTGACAACTTCTCCCGGAGTGGTTGTCGGAGTCGGAGCCGGATACCCATTCACCAACGTGAGCTTGATATCTTTGTTTTGTGTAGCTCCTTGATGACTTGTCCTTCCTTTCTGAATCCTTGCTTCTGCGAGAGGTTCTTCGTTCATAACGATCATCTCTACACCTTCTCTCTCTTGGAGGTGATTCTTCTCTTCTACTTCTTCTTTTAGGTGAGTCTTCTCTTCTTTTGTAGGGAGCCGTACACTCATTGGAGTAGTGTCCGGGTCTTCCACAATTGTAGCAATTACGCTCACGACTAGAAGATCTTTTGTCATTATAGGACCTTGACTTGGAACTTCTTTCCTTGCTTATACTCTTGTAGAACTTGTTGAAGTTCTTCACCATTAGGCTCAATTCCTCATTGAAGGCTTGTGTCTATCTTGATGATGTAGGAGCATCACATGAGGCTTTGTAAGCACCACTTGACTTGTTGTGAAGCTCTTCTTTATCCTTGAGTGACATTTCATGAGCAACAATTCTTCCAGTGACTTCCGTTGGCTTGAGATCTTTGTAATTGGGCATCATTTGGATCAATGTGCACACGGTATCATATTTTCCATCCAAGGCTCTTAGGATCTTCTTGATGATGAATCTGTCGGTCATCTCTTCACTTCCTAAGTCGGCAATCTTATTTGTGATGAGAGAAGCCTAGAGTACATTTCAGCGACACCTTCACCATCCTTCATTTTGAACTTCTCAAGCTGACTTTGAAGCACATCCAATTTGGATTCCTTGACGGAGTCGGTACCTTCGTGCATATCAATCAAAGTATCCCAAATTTCCTTTGCATTCTCAAGACGGCTGATTTTGTTGAATTCTTCGGGGCACAATCCGTTGAAGAGGATATCGTAAGCTTGAGCATTGTATTGCAGCATCTTCAACTCTTCTGCGGTAGCTTCACGGTTCGGTTCTCTCCCATCAAACAATTCACCTTGCAAGCCAATACACACAATAGCCCAAACGGCGGGGTTATGTCCAAGAATATGCATTTTCATCTTATTCTTCCAACTAGCAAAATTACTAGCATCAAAGTAAGGACCTCTACAGTGGTAATTTCCCTCGCTAGATGCCATACTCTCCTTGGTTGTGAAACCAAGGCTATGATCACCAAAGCTATGGAAATCAAGGCAAATGGAGACCAAAGCTCTGATACCACTTGTCGGATCGAAAGTATGTCTAGACGAGGGGGGGTGATTAGACTACTTGCGCAAATAAAAATCTAGCCTTTTCCAAATTTTAAGTTTTGGCAGATTTTAGCAACTTAGCACAAGTCAAGTAATCAACCTTGTCGGATTTCGGTTTCCGGCAGACCCTTGAGGTTCGAACACTGGGGTGCGCATGGAGATCTTTCCCCTACCAGCTCACGCGTCGATGGTTAGCAAGGGATCTAAACTAGGAAGAAGAACACACAAGGGACACGAGGTTTATACTAGTTCAGGCCACCATTGTGGTGTAATACCCTACTCTAGTTTGTGGTGTGGTGGATTGCCTCAGGGGCTGATGATGGACAGTACAGAGGAAGAACAACCTCGCGAGGGGCTGTTCTTGAGCTAGTGCGATGGACTGCTTGGGGAGTCCAGTCGCTTCTCTCTCTCTCTCTCTCTGGTAGGTTCAACCCGTCCCTCTCTCTGTGGTGGCTAGTTCTATTTATAGAGGGAGGCCCTGGGCCTCTTCCCAAATAATGAACGGGAAGGGCGCCAACAATTGGCCATTTTGAAGGGGAACATCTAGTACACTTATCCTGACTAAAGTTGGTCTTCGGCTGCCAAAGGCTCGACGGTGGCGCCTCACAGGCTCCACGATGACCTCAAATCCTGCCGCTCTCACGGGTCTTGGTCTTGTTGCATCGAAGCGGTAACCTTTGCCTGATGCCTTGGCCTGTGCTTGACTCCTTTGCACCAAAGGGGAAACAAGGACACTATGCAGGCCGGCGCCCGCCTGGTCTCGATCGTCATGGCTTGCATCACGGGGCACCCTCGTGAGGTACCCTGCCTTGATCTCTCCGCCTCCTCGTGAGCCTGCCTGACGAGGCTGCTCCTGAGGAAGGTTCCTGTCATCCGCCCCATGAGGCGTGTCCCCTTACGAGGGTCTTGAGCTTGAGCTAATGAAGCTGGGCCGCGCTGGCCCCCCACTTGAGCCACGCCGCAGGCCGCAGGCAGGCAAGTCTGGGGACCCCCGTTCCCAGAACGCCGACAGTAGCCCCCGGGCCCAAGGCGCGCCCGGACTTGGCTAAGCAGAGAAGCAAAGAGGCAAGTGCGAGCGCCATGACCCAACAGCCTTGACCTTGGGCGTAGATGTGGCGATTGATTGGTCGTGGGCGTCTCCGCTTCCCCATGATGCCTCATTACACACCCGGCTAAGCGGACCCGGGGTTGCACACAACCATTCCCCCTTCGCCGTCCGTGCACTCCCGGCTCTTCCTTCTTCCTCTGGCTCCAACTTCCGCCCTTGATCCAACTTGGACTCTCACCCTTCATGTCGCCATGGCGCCAACAAAGAAGGAAAAGGTGAAGAAGCCCGCGCCTTCGTCCCGCTCGCCTCCGGCGGTGGCCCCCGCCGTCGATCGATCTATCATACTCAACCCCGAGGCCTTGGGCAAGGTCCGCTCTGCTCTTGCCACCATCTTCAAAGAGTGCAGAAGGACCACGGCATGGCCTGCGTCCCATGCCTCCTTCGACAGGATTGTCATGGAGGTCCGGTTCTTCGCTGATGCCCTGTGGGCGGGTCTGGTTCCCCCCTTTTTCGCTTTCTTCAACACGGTGCTCTCCCACTATCAGATCCACATGATGCATCTCGGGCCTGAGTCCATTACCCTCCTGGCTGTCTTCGCCTTTGTCTATGAGGCAATGGTGGGCATCCCTCCTTCCGTTGCCCTGTTGCGTCACTTCTTCTCTTTCGCCTGGTGATCATACTCAATGCTCGGGGTGTGTGAGCTTCCTTGCAGTGCGAGGCGGCTCCTTCAGGGATCGATTGGACTCCTCCCCGGCCAAGTTCGAAGAGCGGTGGTTGTATGTGGACGTTGGGGTGCCCATCCCCGCTCTCGCACCCTACCTTGCTCTTTGTTCCCAACTTAGGCTGGGTCACGGGCAGCTCGCGGACACCCGGCTTGCACGTCGTCTGGCGCCGCTTGAGAGCTTGAGGGCGCTCAACGTGACGACGCCCAAGGTGGTGAAGGAGTTCCTTCGGTGTCGCATTGCTCCTCTCGGCGCCACTCTCATCGGATGTGGGACTTTGCGAGGCGCCAAGACCGCATGCGACTTCAGAGGGGGGACTGGCACACAGTGTTGAGGACGGTGCTCAGGGTCCTGGTTGGCGATCCTTCCCCAGGCAGCCTTCGACATGATGGTGCCCTCTTGTATCTCTGTTCGGGCAGGGCCGATTTCGTGAAGCAGATGCCCAGCTTTGACGAGTGGGGGCTGCGCCCGGCTGGCCTCAGGGAGCCTCGCGAGAACCCGCCGCTGCGTGGTAGCTCTTCCGGTCGCCCAAAGTGGCTCTGTCTCAGGTGATGGAGCAGGGAGACGAGAACCGTCAAGAGTTGAACGGGGCGACGTTGAGGTGGTGACGCCGTGCGGAGCCCCGAGGGCGGCATCTCCCCGAGCTCGTTCCGAAATAGTGACAGGTGAGGGGTCACGGCCTCCGGCTCCCGAGGTTGGGGCTCCCGAGGCCCCAGTCGTCCCTCATGAGGCGGCGCCTGGTGGCGTCCCCTAGGCTAGTCCCATTGGCGCTGATCACCTGACTGCCTCCTCCGTGCCACAAACCGACCCCTACGCTGAGCGCTTAGGCCGGTTCCGCGTAGACTTCGTGGCCCTCCGCAAGAGGAAGGAGGCCTCGGGCGGTGACAATCGCCCTTGCCGCTTGCTAAAGCGCAGGAGGTACTTCGCCATGGATGAGTAAGTCCTCTTCTCTCTCTGCTCCTCTACTTCTTGGTTCTTGCAGCTGACTGTGACCTTTCAGGGCCCTTCCTTCCGAATTCGCGGGAGACGGCTGAGGAGCCATATCCCCAAGCTCCGTCCTCGTTGCTGGTCCTAGGCGCATCGAGTTCAAGCCGCGCCCTTACCACTCAGCCGGTCGGAGAGGTGGCTCATTCAGCTGAGTGCCCCGAGCCTGCGCGCCTGCTGTCTTCCCTTCACGAGTTCTCCTGGGGCACAACCAGCTTGCCCCGTGCTCCTTCCTTGATCGTGGATACTGATGGGTTGAAGTCGATCTTGAGCTCTTCCTCTGGGGACGGACCGGCGCCAGGCCCTGCTCCTAGCGAGGCCCGTCCGGCGATTGTTGGGGTGCCATCCCCCTGCCCTGCACCGGGGGGCGCGCCGCCTCTGGGCCCTCCGCATTCACCAGCAGCAGAGGGTGACGCGGAAGACGTGCTCAGGCGTGCTTTCACGCCGCCCTTCGCCAAGAATTTCTCCATGGGGCGACGGGCGGTGAACTGCGGCTCGGGCGGAGCTTCGCCCGGCGAAGATCTTGGCGTCTAGAGGCCGAAGGTTTGCGCCTTGCTGAGGAGAGGCGCAAGCTGAAGGTTGCCGTTGCCCTCGCGCGTCACCAGCGTGACCTTGACAATGCGCAGGCTGAGGCGTCGCTGGCGGCCTCGCGAGAGGCTTGCTCTCGATCCGTCGAGGAGGCCCTGGAAGAAGATCGGCAGCGCAGGGACGTGGAGGAGCATGCGTGGGAGCTCCAAGCCTGGAGCAACTCTCTGGAGCAGCAGGTGGAGTTGCGCCAGGCTGCACTTGTGTCTCTGAAGGAGGCTTCCGTCGACCAGGCGGAGCTCGGAAGCCTTGAGGAAGCGCCGACGCTGGAGGTCGCCGAGCGCATCCTCGACATTGAGCGGTTGGAGAGCGAGGAGCGCTGGTGGCTCGGGAGGAGAGGGCGATGTCGCCAGCGCCTGGCCCGAGCCCAAGAAGAGATCGACCGCCGCGTAGCAGAAGCTCGCTCAGGCCTCGAGCGCCAGTATGAGTTGAGGTTGGAGTTGGTCAGGGCCGAAGCTAAGGGCAGGACCGCGGCCCTCAAGGCCAAGCTAGACGAAGTGATGCAGGGTGCGGACTCCTCCGCAGCCGCCCTTTGCGCAGCGCATGCGGAGCAGACCTCCTCCCGTGCTGAACTGCTTCTTCTTCGACAAAGGATTGATGGCGCCGAGGCCACTGCACGACAGAACAAGGGCGAGATTCGTCGGCGGCGTGTTCTGGAGCACGAGCACACCCCATGCTCCGGACACTCAGGGAACAGGCTAACGCGGCTGAGGGAGTCCCGGATTAGGGGGTGTCCGGATGGCCGGACTATGACCTTCAGCCGGACTCCTGGACTATGAAGATACAAGATTGAAGACTTCGTCCCGTGTCCGGATGGGACTTTTCTTGGCGTGGAAGGCAAGCTTGGCCATACGGATATGTAGATCTCCTTCCATTGTAACCGACTCTGTGTAACCCTAACCCTCTCCGGTGTCTATATAAACTGGAGGGTTTTAGTCCGTGGGGCCGAACAACAATCATACCATAGGCTAGCTTCTAGGGTTTAGCCTCTCGATCTCGGGGTGGTAGATCTACTCTTGTACTACCCATATCATCAATATTAATCAAGCAGAGTAGGGTTTTACCTCCATCGAGAGGGCCCGAACACAGGTAAAAACATTGTGTCCCTTGTTTCCTGTTACCATCCGCCTAGACGCCTTACGATTCGGGACCCCTACCGAGATCCTCCGGTTTGACACCGACATTGGTGCTTTCATTGAGAGTTCCTCTGTGTCGTCACCTTTAGGCCCGATGGCTCCTTTGATCATCAACAACGACGCGGTCCAGGGTGAGACTTTTCTCCCCGGACAGATCTTCGTATTCGGCGACTTTGCACTTTGGTCCAATTCGCTTGGCCATCTGGAGCAGATTGAAAGCTACGCCCCTGGCCATCAGGTCAGATTTGGAAGTTTGAACTACACGGCCGACGTCCGCGGAGACTTGATCTTCGACGGGTTCGAGCCACAGCCAAGCGCGCCGCACTATTACGATGGGCATGATCTAGCTCTGCCGCCGAACAGTGTCCTGGAGGCCGCACCAGTGTCCGCTCCGACCCTTAGCTCGGAGCCGACTGCGCCTATCAAGGATGGATGGCTGGACACCGCCTCGGGGGCTGCAATCTCTACGGCAATCGAGCCGAACACCATACCTGTCCTTTGCGATGCTCGTGACTCCAAGGTGCCGGACTCCTTTCCGGACTCCGAACCTTCCGCGCCCCTGCCAATCGAATCTGATTGGGCACCGATAATGGAGTTCACCGTCGCGGACATCTTTCAGCACTCGCCCTTTGGCGACATTCTGAACTCATTAAAGTCTCTCTCTTTATCTGGAGAGCCCTGGCCGGACCATGGTCAGCGAGGTTGGGATGCGGACGACGAAGAAATTCAAAGCCCACCCACCACCCACTTTGTAGCCACTATCGATGATTTAACCGACATGCTCAACTTCGACTCCGAAGACATCGATGGTATGGACGACGATGCAGGAGACGAACAAGAACCAGCGCCATGTGGCACCTTTGGAAGGCCACCTCATCATATGACATATACATGGTGGACACCCCAAAAGAAGGGAACGGCGACGGAACAACGTAGAATGACCCCTCCAAGAAACAGCCTAAGCGCCGGCGTCAGCGGCGCCGCTCTAAATCCCGCCACAGCAAAAACGGCGATTCCGGCACCGGAGACAATAACACCCCGGACAGTGCCGAAGACAACCCCCTCCAGCAGGATTCAGCACAGGAGGATGGAGAAGCCAGCCCTCATGAGAGAGCGGCGAGCGAGAGAGGTAGAGGGCGATAATTACATGCCTCCCTCCGAAGATGAGGCAAGCCTCGGCAACGACATTTAATTTGTCGTGCACGAGGATCCCGTCGAACAAGAGCGTTTCAAGCGCAGGCTCATGGCCACGGCGAGCAGCCTAAGAAAAAACAACAACAACTTAGAGCTGATCAAGACTTGCTAGTCGGCGGATGGACGGATGTCCTTGCGGCGAAGAATCTGAACTCGAACGCCCCTCCAAGAGCTACCCAAAACGCAGGTTGCTACCTCGATTAGAGGAGGAAGCACCTAGACCTACATCACCAGCGCATGATACGGCCGACCGGCCACCTCGTGGCCGCGACAGAGAGGCCTCTCAGCCCTCCACTCGAGCCGCACCCTGGCGCCGCTCAAAGAATACCAAGGCACGGGGAAATGCACCAGACCTGCGAGATATACTGCAGGACAGGGCAAGGCAAACAAGATCGATCTATGGATCAAGTGGGCGCCCCACGACACGTGACAATAACCGTCATGCCGGATATGGTAAATCCGGTAAGGGCCTAGCACAATGCATATAGCTCATTTGAGCTACGTCGTGATATAGCCCAATAAAGAGGCGCCACACACCCACTATTCTTCACAGATGAAGTAATGGATCATCAAATCCCAGAGGGTTTTAAACCCGTAAACATCGAATCATACGTTGGCACAACAGACCCTGCAGTATGGATCGAGGACTATCTCCTTCATATCCACATGGCCCGCGGTGATGATCTACACGCCATCAAATACCTCCCTCTCAAGCTTAAAGGACCAGCTCGACATTGGCTTAACAGCTTGCCAGCAGAATCAATTGGGTGTTGGGAGGACTTGGAAGCCGCATTCCTCGACAACTTCCAGGGCACCTATGTCTATGCGACCACCGAGCGCCGATGACCTAAGCCACATAATCCAGCAGCGGAGGAATCGGCGAGGCAATTGGACCACGGTTCCTAACGAAGAAAAATCAAATAGTCGATTGTCCGGACGCGGAGGCCCTTGCAGCCTTCAAGCATAACATCTGTGACGAGTGGCTTGCCCGGCACCTAGGACAGAAAAGCGAAATCCATGGCAGCCCTCATGACACTCATGACCCGCTTTTGCGCGGGAGAAGACAGCTGGCTAGCTCGTAGTAATAACATGACCAAGATCCCTGGCAATTCAGATACCAAGGACAGCATGGGCAGGTCGCGTCGCAACAAGCAAAGGCCCCGCATTAATGGCGACGATGCTGAGGATACGACAGTCAATGCCGGATTTAGAGGCTCTAAACCCGTTCAGCGGAAAAAGCCATTCAAAAGAAACACTCCGGGCCCGTCCAATTTGGACCGAATACTAGATTTCTCGTGCCAGATACACGGCACCCCTGAAAAACCAGCCAACCACACCAATAGGGATTGTTGGGTGTTCAAGCAGGCAGGCAAGTTAAATGCCGAAAACAATGACAAGGGGCTGCATAGCGATGACGAGGAAGAGCCCCGGCCGCCGAACAATAGGGTACAGAAGGGTTTCCCCCACAAGTGCGGACAGTGAACATGATATACGCAACCCACATACCCAAAAGGGAGCGGAAGTGTGCACTCAGGGACGTATATGCGTTGGAGCCAGTCACCCCAAAGTTCAACTCATGGTCCTCCTGCCCGATCACTTTTGATTGAAGGGACCACCCCACTAGTATCCGCCATGGAGGATTCGCCGCATTGGTTTTAGACCCAATCATTGATGGATTTCACCTCACTAGAGTCCTTATGGGCCGATGGCGGCAACTTTGAACACCTTTATTAGGATACGATGCGAAAAATGGGCATAGATCCTCAAAAGATTAAACCCACAAAGACGACCTTTAAAAGGCGTCATACCAGGTGTAGAGGCCAACTGCATAGGCTCGATTACACTTGAGGTGGTCTTCGGATCCCCGGATAATTTCCGAGCGAGAGTTAATCTTGACATAGTCCCGTTCGCGATGGCTATCACGCCTTTGCTCGGACGAACCGCATTTGAAAAGTTCAATGCGGTGCCGCACTATGCATACCTAAAGCTCAAGATGCTATGCCCTCGAGGAGTCATTACGGTCAATGGAAACACCGAACGCTCTCTCCGGATGGAGGAGCATACGGCGGCCCTCGCGGCGGAGGTACAAAGCAGCCTGTCAAGGCAATTCTCCAGTCCGTCCATTAAACGTCCGGACATCGGCCAAGCTGCCACCGAGTAACCTACAACAAGACCACAGCACGCTCGAGCACGCCAGAAGCAATGCGGCCCTAACCCCAGCCCTCGCCGAATTGTGAAACCGATCGCCTGCCATATAACTACGCTCTGGAAATACCATGGGCATAGGGGGAAGGGGCACGACCACGGCACGCCCAAAATACGGCTCAACCGCACAAGGGGCTCCTGATTTTGTCATTCCTTTGTTTTCTTTCTTACTTTCGGGACTCCACTTTCCGGAAGGCCTGTCCGGCAGCATAATCGCCAAACACATGATGCAACAGCCAGGGAGGCAGCAAGCTACGTCGAGTTTCCAGGTGGTCTCTATAACGAGCAGTATACTTGTTTCACATACAATCCCGCAGCTCGCCCCTGGAGGGGGGACATGTTAAATAGTCCTATCTCTTGCTTATCGCACTATTCGTATCATTCTGCTTTTACCGCAGACTGTTCGAATAAACAATGCATAACTTTTTTGTCTATTATCGCATTACCTTTTTTATGTTCAGTTATGACATTATGCAACCGTACACTTTGGTACGGCTAATACACCAGGGGCTTACGCACCCCAGAATATGGTATGAGAAGTCCGAACACTCTCATGAGTGCGGCACCCCAAACTTATAGCATTATATGCATCGGCTTTGAATCATGTCTTGGGTCAATAGTTGGGTTTGCCCGGCTCCCATGTTTTGGTACCTTACGTTCCGTTATATCTGCTAAGGTAGCACTGGGAGAACCACTGCGATAGTGCCCCGGTTGAGCCGGTCTGAGCACCTCAGTGGAGAAAGCTAAAACTAACCGTCATGATAGGGCGAGAGCTGGTCGCTGTTCGAGAGGTTTCCGAGTCCCTAAAGACTTATGCCGCTTAGAGCGAGGAGCCGGCTTTGTCCGGCCTAGGCGTGGATAGTGCCCCGAACTCTGTCTTCCGAATACTAGGGGCTTCGCCGAAATTTAAAATTATAGAATTCTATGGCCAAGTGAGAGTGTTCAAGCATTATAGTCCGATTGCCTTGTTCGTTGTGTTGAGCGCCTCCCTCGAAGGACCCAATAATGGGAAAAAGAGCGCTCAAGTTTATCCCGAACACCGCAGCACTTTCATGGCATGGGGCGAAGCGACGACTTCGCCATCTCTCAATTTTGATAAACGGCCGCATAGAAGGTAATATTTTAAATTCAAAAGCGTTGCTTAGCGCATATGAAACAAGTTTTCAGCTGCTGAGGATTACAAATGCGAGTTTACTCAAAAATTACATCTTTGGAGCACTCATCCGCTATACGGCGGGCACCCTTCAGGACGCCCTCATTATACATCTCGGGCTTGCGATGCTCCTTGCCCGACGGTGGTCCATCCGTCACAAGCTTCTCAGCGTCCATTGTCGGGCGGTAGGTGCGACATATGCCGACGGGTGGCTTATCATTGTGGGAGCCAATAAGACGTCGCCGGTGCTTGGAAACGGGATGAGGCGAAGACATGCATGCCGGCGAATCTTACCCAGCTTCGGGGCTCTCCGTGGAGATAACACCCCTACTGCTGCTCTGCGGGGTCTCCGCATGATCACTAGGTGAACAAGTGGCTACAAGAGGCTCCTTGAGCTGTTCGGTGAGAGGAGGGAGAAGGGCACGACTAGCTCTTCCTTTCTCTCTATGTGGTGTCTAAAACTCTAAGAGATCAACCGTTTGCATGGGTGCCCTGGGGGGTTTATATAGGCCTACCCCCCAGGGGTACAATGGTAATCCATTTGGCGCGGGCCCTAGCCATCGATGTGTCTGCGCTACCCGGCTTCTCCACGCCCGTACCCTTTGGGCCCGCCGGTGGTGGGTCCCGCCCGGGTCTGCCGGCTTCTTGGTCGGCAGGATGGCCCCACCGTTGAGGGCCTTGTCGGGGCTGAATTCTTGTTGCCTCGATCTTGATAGACGAGGGCTTTGTCGAGAGTAAGCATGGCTCTGATGCCGCCCGCCTTGGCGGCGATCCTTCAACCTCACCTCGTCTTGTCTCCTTAATGAGGCGCTTCCCTCGAGGGAGGAGCAAGCCCGGCTATGGGAGGCCGGCAATGTTTCAGCCGACTAGGGGAGGCGAGCAGCCTTCCGGGCATCTCTCGACCCGGAGGGGCTGCTGCCGCGGGTCGTAGTGACAACCCGTCGTGGGTGATGTCATAGTCAACATGGCAACCTTGATCTGCATGTGAGACGGACGGGTGATGGCTGCCCGTGCGGTGTCTTTATCGTAGCCACGCAGCTTCCGGGATCTTGAGGGTGGCAGGCTTCACTCTAGCCGCGCCCATCTCATCACCGTTATGTGGGTGCAGATTACGAGGTGCGGCCTTGGCACTTGCTGAGATGGCCAGCTTCTTGGAGTCGGCCTTTTCGTGGCCGGCTACGTGGAGTCGGCCCTCTGGTTGCCGGCTCCTTGGAAGCCGGACCTCTTGCGGCCTTCTGCCTGTAGGTCTTGGGGCCGGGCCGCCTCCTGACAGCCGACCTGAGGGGCAGCCGGCCGGGGGAAGGCGGCCCAACGTCTTGGATGTTGGATGGCTTGATTGGCTTGTAATTTTTTTAGAAGTCCCAGGGGGAGCCGGCTGGGCTACCCGTGGTCATTTACTCCGACAGTAGTCCCCGAAGCTGATTGAGCTTCGAGGTTGAAAGGAGGATGAGAAGCTCGATCAGCTTCCTATCCTGAGGAGCCGGCAGCTAGGAGTCGGCCTTGATTGGGCGCACCGTCTTCGGGAAGCTCCACAGCTAGAAGGAGAGAGCGCGAGCCGACTCGCGCGTTGACCGCGCGTCACCCCATGCGCCACGTGGCCAGAAAGGCCTGCCAGCCCACGCACATGACGGGACATCGCCGCAGGCCGGGGCCCACCAAACCTACACCTCGGCCCACGCGCAGATCCTCTGCGGCCCGAATGGACCGCTCGTCTTCCTGCGGCGGTTTCAGCATGCCTTTAGGGCACAATAATCGCGGGACGTGGGGGGAGTGGGCGCAGTTAATCCCACGTTCCCCCACACCTCGCCTCCTCGGCTACGTCGCCCGAGCCTATAAGTAGGGGGAGGAGGGGCGGCGAGAGGCTTCACTGCGCTCGCCCTCGCTCCTCTCTTTCCTCTACTTCCTTCTTCGCTCTTCTGCCGCCGCAGCGCACTCACCACCGCGCCGTTCCACCGCAAACTATCTTGGCTCACCGCGGTTCCTCCGCTGCGTGGCTGTGCTCTCCGCCGCCGCGCCTCTCTCCTTCCTCTTTCTCCCATGGCGCTGTCTAGCTCGTGGGATGGCTCCAACGTCCATGAAGACCACATCGATTGGCTCCGCATAGAGCAGCGGCGGTTGCAGCGAGGACCTCGTGAAGACCCGCCTCGCGCCGGAGGCGGAGATTTCACCGGCGCCAGAGGAAGGCGAGCGGGTCATCTTCCGCTCGCACTGCCTGCGCGGCCTCGGCCTGCCGGCGAGCGGGTTTTTCCGCTCCTTCCTCGAGTTCTACAATCTCCAGCCGCATCACCTCACCCCCAACACGTGATGCTGCTGTCGTCCTTCGTCACCCTGTGCGAGGGTTTTCTTGGAGTCCTCCCCACCCTTGAGCTCTTCGGGGAGTTCTTCGGTCTGGCTCGGCACCCGTCTCCCAGCGGTGTGTCCCGGCCCCCTGTGGCGCGCCTTCTCGCCGCGGCGGAGGACGGCCGACAACAACCCATTTCCGCCTATCCCGCTGATCCAGTCGGTGAAGCTCTGGCAGCAATCGTACTTCTATGTGAAGAATGTCGCCTCGCAAGGCGACTACTTGAATCTGCCGGCTTACGTAGCCGGCCCGCCGCCTGGGAGGCAGCCGTCTTGGTCCTTCCGAGCCCGGTCACTCTCCTTGGTCGGGAACGCCGCCGTCACCCGGCTCCGGGTGATGGTCCAATCGGAGGGCTTGGTGGGGGCCGACCTGGTGGCCGCCTTCGTGGAGCGCCGGGTGCTCCCGCTCCAAAGCCGGCCGCACATGATTTGCCAGATGAGCGGCCGCTTCGACCAGTGCCAGCTGAGCACTAGAGAGATGCCTCGTGGCAAGGTATCTTACATGGTGAATTACATCTCCAACGGCAAACTCACTGAGGAGTGGCAGTATGGCAAGGCGCCATATTCTCGGGCTGATCCCCCGCCTGTGGTGAGTTTTCCTTACTTTCTTCTTCTTTTGTTGCCGGGTTCGCGATGGACGACTCTTGACTAGTCGGCTTTGTCTTTGAGCAGAGCCCCCTTCTTCGACCGGCGCCCGGGGCCGCAAGGCCGGAGCGCCGGTTATGGCCGACCGCACCATGGGCGACCCGGCGACCCGGATGCTGGGCGGCCGCCATGGGACGACGCCCGTAGTCGGAGCAGCCCGGAGAGGCAAAGCGGCCCCGAGCTCCGCGGCGGCTTCGGGGACTGGCCGGATGATGACAAAGCCGAGGCCATCCCACGCCGCCAGCCGGCGGCCGATCGCCAAGGCGCGGGACCTTCCGCCACCCCAACCGCTCGGGGTGGTGTGCAAAAGCGTCGGGCCGGGCCGAGTCTCTTCGGCAGCCGGCCGAAGAAACCCAAGAGCTCCGCGGCGGCGACCAAGCTGGACGAGGCGGCCGCGAAAGCGGACCACTTCCGCAAGGTGGTGAAGCAGCCACAAGCGGTCTCGGCGTAAGTGTTGGGTGTCTTGTACTTTTGTTGTCTTCTTTGGTTAACGCTCATCTAAGCCGTCTTCTTGATTTGTTGAACAGGGCGCCGCTTTCCCTTGAACGGGTTGACACCACCTCCATAGTTGGACCGACGGGAGGGTCTTCGAGTTCCCGCCGCATGGATCCCCGCGCCGACCTCATGGAGGCAACGGAGCGGTATGCGCGGGAGGCTCGGGAGGAGCGGGAAGCGGCGGAGCGGAGGGCCATCCAGGAGGCGGCGGAGAAGTCGGCCGAGGCGCAAGCCGACGCGACGACCAAGGCCAAGGCGGAAGCCGCGGCTGCGGAGAGGGAGGCCGAGGCTCTGCGCAATCAGCCTCCGCAGCTCGTCATTCCTCTTTGCGCCGTGGCTCACGATATCCCCGTGCCTCCGTCGGAGGAAGCCGACCGCGACCAGCCGGTGATGGAGAGGAGGGAGGACGACGTGACGATCCTGGGGGAGGCGCCACAGCCGGCGCCGACGGGAGCGGGCCAAGGCGGCCGACTTCTGCTGCGGCGCTGAGCAGCCGGCGGGGCGAGTCGGCGGGCGGATCTTGTGGTGCGATCGGCGCCTCGCCCGGCAGGCGGAAAAGCGTCCTTGGTCTTGGGAGCCGCAAAAAGGCTGCGAGCGCCAGCTTCGGCCACCGCGAGACCTAGAGGCGGCCAAGAGCGCCGGCGTGCGAGTGGGCGCCCGGTGAACGACCGAGCTGAACATGGTGGCGGAGGAGGTCCGGCGCCGGCCCGAACTCAGGCCGCCTCGGCTGCAGTACACCTAGGAGTTTCTTGCTACAGCTGATCATCCGGGTGAGTCTTGGCCTTGGTAGATTTCTTTTTGATTTCTTCCGTGAGGCGCGCGTGGCCTCCTGCCCAGGTGTAGTCCCGAGTTTAAGATTAGGTCGGCTGCTTGTCAGGCGGCTTGGAACTTTCAGCAGGCCTTGGCGGCAATCTTGTTCTTATTCGCGCCGTCGAATTCCGGAGTATCACAATCTCCGGCGGCCTTCAACTCCAGGCCAGGAGAGTGAGCCAAAAGGCCGCCCGACTGACGAATAGCGGAGTGAGTACTTTTTCTTTTATATCATGTGGGCGCGTCAACCTGCTGGGTGTAGTCCCCGAGATTGAGCCAGGCTGGCGAGCAGCCGGGTCGGATCTTCCTGACGACTTCTTCCTTATTGCTTTCCTTTTTCTCCACGCTTGCGAGAGGCTAATGCTGACTTGAGGAGCAGCTCGGGCAGACCAGACCGCCCTTCGTAAGGAGGCTGAGTGCAACGCCTTGGCCCAGAACACGACTGCTGACCAAGAGGCTGGCCGACCAGGAGGAGAGCCATAATGGCGGCCCCTGAAGAAGCGCGAGACAGCGAGGCCGCCCTTAAGGCCGAGTTCGAGACCGAGGCGGCGGGCTGGGCTGAAGCGAGGCAAGCGCTGAGCAAGGGCTATGGACGGGTTGAGGATCTGATCGATGGTATGCCGCCTTCCTTTTCACCCTTTTGCCTGCTCCTTTCCCTCTTGTTCATCTTCTGATTTTTGTGTTGTTTCTTTGCTCTTCACGCAGATTACTTCCCTGGTTACTCCGTCGCCGCCAGCCAAACCGCCGAGGCCCACCAGCGAGACAAGCCCGGCAAGCGAGGGGTTGAGATCGCGCCTTGAGCGCCGGGACGCTTGAGGAGCAACTTTTGGTGATCCAGGCCCGGCTGCGGCCGGCTCACCGCATGCTCACGCCGGCTTCAGCGTCATGCGCAAGTGTTGGCCGCTCTACGGCGAGGTGATCCCCGTACCCCAGTCGGACTACCGATCGTAGTGGAGGTTGCGGTTGGCCGCTTGAGGCTGGAAGGCTTCACGCTCGGTCCGGCGCCGGGCGGGTGCTCGAGTTCGTCTGGGCCTGGTATCCTGGGCTGAGCTTGCACCAGCTGAGCACTTGGAGGCAGGAGGCTGACGAGGAGCTGGTGGCGGTGCGGCCGGCTATCATCCAGCGTGCCTCGGCTAGCGCCGAGTACACCGACACCAGCATTTTTGCTCCTGAAGTGAATGACAACGGTGTCGCCCAGCCGAAGGAATGGTTCGGGCTGAACCCGGCGGAAAGCGAGGACTCGGCGGAGGAGATTGCTTCCAACGAGGAAGCCGAAGACGAAGAAGAGGAGGCGGCTGAGGCGTCGTACCCGGCAATGAGCGACCAACCGGCTTCCGGCTGATCGTGCCTCTCTAGCAGTAGCAGCCTTGTGGCGCCTTACCGCCGCCTGCCGAGGTGATGATCGGTAGAGACTCGCCACCGGCCACTCCTCCAGCCCGGCCATTGCCGCCTCCGGCCCGACCTGCCCGACTACTTTGTTGCTCCCTTGGCCTGATCTGCCGCTCTTGCTTTCTGTTGTTGCTCCTTGAACAACTTTTATTAAATTCTTGATTCCACCCAATGGGGGTGTATTCAAACTATGTTGAATGCCGCCCTTTTGAAGGCTTTTGTGTAAATATAATTATGCATGTGTTTGGCTTCCATTCGAATTTGCTTTTTATCCTTAAGCTGTTTCCTTTGCTGTCTTCCCTTGATTGCCGCCTTCCCAGCCGAACAGCTACTCTACAGTCTGTGGCTGGGGAGGAACTTGGCTGTTTGTGGGAAGGCAAGTACTTGAGCTTTCTTGGATTGTGGCAAGGTGAAATGGGAAGCTGGCCGGCTGGCTACTCTGGTAGCCGTTCGGCAAAGGGAGGAAGCCGGCTTTTGTTATACGAGTTCGTTAGTCCTTAGCCGTTTTTCGTGTGGGCATCCTTTTCTGCCTTTGACTCTTGCCAGCCGGACAGTCGGTTCTTCGAGCTGCGACTTTTGACAAGAGCGGGCTTGGGTGCTGGCATACCACTTGTCTGAGTGCAGGTGGAACTTTGAATATAACTCAAGGCGTCCAGTCCCCGGGCCGACTAGTCGAAACCGGTGCCGGACGAGGAGGAAGAGTGTAATGACAAAATCATAAGCATGATACTCGTCATTCATAGATAAAGGGTGGCAGTCCCCGAGTGCTCCTCGGGGGGCCCATTGTCTCATACTTAGTACAAAAGGCAGCGTGATACATACTGCATTTTAACTGTAAAATCTTCGGAGGAGGTTGGCGTTCCATGGTCGTTCCGACTCCTTGCCGGAATCATCTCTCTTCGTGCTTTTCGCTACGTGCGTTGATTAGGTAGTAGGAGTCGTTTCCCAATGCTCTGGCGATGACGAAGGACCTTCCCAAGGGGCGAGAGCTTGTCTTTGGCCGGGCTGTTCGCTGAATCAGCCGGAGCACAAGGTCGCCCTCTTGAAAGGATCTTGGCTTGACCTTCCGGCTATGGTAGCGGCACAAACCCTGCTGGTAGATGGCGGACCGGCTGAGGGCTAACAGCCAGCTTTCTTCCAAGCAGTCGACACAAATCTTCTCGTGCTTCTTTGGCCTCTGCTTCCGTGTACATGGTCACCCGAAGCGAGTCGAACTTCGATGTCGGTTGGGATGACAACCTCGGCACCATATACAAGGAAGAAAGGGTGAAGCAGTTGACTTGTTTGGGGTAGTCTTGCAGACTCGAGGACGGCCGGCAGCTTCGTCGAGCCAACAGCCCGGCCCGAGCAGCTCCAACACGACCACCAGCCGGGCTTGATCTTTGGAAAGGATGAGGCCGTTGGCTCGCTTCAACTTGGACGTTTGACGCGGGTGGGCAGCGGGCGCTAGGAATCGGTCGGATGCCCTGCGTCACAGCGAAATGTGCCAATGCTCCTTGGCAAAATTCGTGTCGTTGTCGGTGATGATCTTTGTGTACACGCCGTCTCGAGTTGTAATGTATGTGATGAATGTCACGGCGATCGGCCCGTTCAGCTTCTTAATCGGCTTTGCTTGATCCACTTGGTAGAATTTATCCACGGCGACAAGCAAGTGTGTCATGCCGCCCTATCGTCTTAAATGGGCCCACCATGTCCGGTCCCCAGCACGGCAAAAGGCCGTGAGGGGAAAGGTCTTGAAGTCTTTGAAGCCGGCGGTGTTGCTTGGAGCTGAAGACTTGGCAGCCTTTGCAATGTTTGACCAACTCCTTGGCGTCGTCCAAAGGCGATCGTCAAAAGAATCCATGGCGAAAAGCTTTGGCAACGAGGGATCTTGAGGTACGTGGTGGCCGCATTCACCTTGGTGAATGTCCTTGAGATTGCTATGCCCTTCTGCAGCTCGCTGGCGATGGAAGACTCGGTGACACTTTGCATCAGCGAGCTCTCTGTTAGCAATTGTATATGCTCCGGCTCGGCGTTGGACTTGTCTTGCCGCGATCTCGTCGACGGCAGTTCTCTGCTTACCGAGGAAGTTGAGGATGGGTTGAGCCCATGATGGATCTGTGACTTCTTCTATAGCCAACACGGCTCACGCAACCAGGCGGGTGGGCTGGGTGGTGAAGAGCTGGAATTGGCCACCGTCTGTGGTGTTGATGCAGTCCCCGGGCCGACTACCGTAGTCCCCGGGCCGGGTTCTGAAGTCCCCGGGCCGGGTGCGACTATGGCAGTCCCCGAGCCGCCCATCGAAGTCCCCGGGCCGCCTGCTTGGCTCCCCAAGCTGGATCTGGCTGCGTCGGTGTTAGGCGGCACAAAGATGGAGTCAGATTCTGGAGACGGCTTGATAGACGGCTTGAGGAGGCGTTGGAGAGAGACGCCGGTTGGTATAGCTTGTCGGGTTGAGCCTATTCGTGCCAGGGCATCTGCTTGCTCGTTGTCGGCCCGTGGCACGTGGAGGAACTCGCATCCTTCGAAGTAGCCGCTGATTTCTTTGAGCGAGAGCGGTAGCTTGCCATGTTTATGCGTCCTCGGCGTCGATCACGGATGGTGATGGACCACTAAATCCGAGTCGCCATAGCACAGGATCCGGCGGATGCCGAGCTCTTTAGCTGGCGAAGTCCGTGTATGGCGCCTCATACCGGCCACGTTGTTGGAGGCGGCAAAGTGAATTTGCAACATGTATCTGAGTTTGTCGCCTTTGGGAGAGGTGAGGACGATGCCGGCTCCCAAGCCGGTGCGCATCTTGGACCCGTCGAAGTGCATCCACCAATGAGTGGAGTCGGGAGCCGGCAGCTGGTACTGGGTCTCGGCCCAGTCGACGAGGAAGTCGGCCAATGCTTGGGACTTGATGGCGGTGCGAGGCTGGTAGAAGATCGTGTAACAAGCCAGCTCAATGGCCCATTTTGCCACCCGGTCGGAGGCGTCCCGGCTGCCTATGATCTCGGCGGAAAGCGGGCGGTGCATACGACCGTGATGGAGTGCTCTTGAAAGTAGGGTTTCCAGCTTCTTGGCGGCGAAGTACACGCCATAGCACATCTTCTGTAATGTGGGTAGTTACGCCCTTGAGGTGGGCGATACTTCACTTAAGTAGTACGACCGCCTCGATCGGGCTGAGCTCGGCCTTCTTCTGGGCGCTGGACCACGATGACGGTGCTGACCACCCTGCTGCTGGCGGCAATGTAAAGGAGCATGGGATCTTTCTCAATCGGCGCCGCCAAGATAGGCGGCATGGCAAGCATCTTCTTCAGCTCATGAAAAGCTTGGTCGGCTTGGTCGTTCCACTTGAAGTGAGTGGTTTTCTTCATGAGTCGGTAGAGGGGGAGAGCCTTTTCTCCAATCCGGCTGATGAAGCGGTTCAGGAGGCTGTGCACCGGTAAACTTTTGGGCGTCTCACAGCTTGGTGGGAATCTCCATTCTCTCAATGGCTTTGATCTTTCTTGGGTTGCATTCAGGTCTCGTTAGGAGACCGGGAAGCCTAGGAGCTGGCGGGCCGCACTCCGAACACGCATTTCTCTCGGTTGAGCTTGATCTGAAACCGGCGCAGGTTCTCAAATGTTTCCTTGAGGTCTTCTAACAAAGTGCCGCGCTTCTCCGTCGTCACCACAATATCGTCTACATAGACGTGGGCCAGGCAAAGGGGTCTTTGGGGCAGGCTTTGTTGAGGCTTGTGTAGTCTATACACATGCGCCACTTGTTGTTCTTCTTCAGAACGAGCACCGGGTTGGCAAGCCACTCCGGAAAGAACACCTCCATTATGAAGCCGGCCACCAGGAGCCGGGCTATCTCTTCTCCTACAATTCTTCTCTTCTCCTCTGACAGCCGGCGGAGGGGCTGTTTGACTGGTTTTGCATCCGCTCGGACGTGTAGCTTGTGCTCGGCGAATTCCTTCGGAACACCCGGCATGTCCTTGGGGGACCATGCAAAAATGTCCCGATTCTCATAGAGGAAATCGACGAGCTCGCCTTCCTATTTGCTGTCCAGGTTTGCCCCAATGACGGTAAACCTTTCCGGGTGCTCTGGGTCCAGAGGTATCTTCTTTGTTTCCTTGGCCGGCTGGAAGGAACCTTGAGCGTCACATTCCTTGGGGTCAGGGGACAGGGCTGGCTTCTTGCCGGCCAGGGCCATGACTCGGTCCAACATCTTCTTCTCTTCGGCGACCACAAGGGACTCGGCCAGCCGGCTGCTGGCTGCAGCACACTCGGAGGATTTCTTGTAATCGCCGGCTATGGTGATGATGCCCTTGGTACTCGGCATCTTCATCTTGAGGTAGGCGTAGTGGGGTACAGCCATGAACTTGGCGAGCAGGCCGGCCAAGCAGCGCATGGTAGGGGCTCTCAAGGTCCACCACTTCAAACCAGATTGCCTCTCGGCGGAAGTGATCCTTGTCTCCGAAGAGAACATCTATCTTGATCTTGCCGATTGGTGAACAGGACAGGCCGGGTACGATGCCATGGAACACGGTCCGGCTTGGCATGAGGTGCTTGGCCTTGATGTTTAGCTTCTCCATGGTGTCTCGGTACAGGATGTTGATGCTGCTCCCGTCGTCTATCAGTACGCGGGAGAATCGGGCAGCAAGCCTGTCCATTGCTAGGGTTGCCTCCAAAACTAATGCATAAGAACCCGGGGACAGCATCACCTCTAGGTGGTCGGCCCGGCTCCAGCTGACAGGCCTCTCTGACCAGTGCATGTACTCGGGGTTGTTGGAGGCGACCGCGTTGACTTCTTGGTCTTTGTCTGGCGCCCGGCTGCCTCGGGTCTTCGGGCTGGCTTGTGAAGACGACGTAGGCGGCATGCTCGTTGGGGAACTCGTCTTGGATGGTATCGACTGCTGGTCGAGTGGCCGGCTATTGGGGAGCCGGAGGCGGCACGAGCCCTTCACCTTTGGTGATTCGGGTGAGCCAGTGGCATTTCCGCGTTGTATGGTTGGACGGCTTCGCGCCACTGTGGAACTTGCATGGGGCGTCGAGGGCCTGCTCGTAGGAGAAAGCCGGCTGCTAAGCCGGCCTGCCGCCCTTCGGCTTCTTGGGCGCGGGCCGCCTCTCGGGTTGCTCGTCTTCGACGGTGGCCACCTGCCGACTGGCTGGAGGCGGCATTGGGCCTTTTCCCTTGTTGTCGTTCTGGTACAGACGTCGGCTAGAGTCGCCATCCGGCGTTTTGGGAGCCGGGTTGAGTACCTTCCCGGAGGCGTCCACACGAAGCTCGGTCTTCATTGAGGAGTCGGCGGTGGCGTACTTGTCGGCTATGACTAGTAGCTCGTCGAGGGTAGTCGGCTCGTCGTAGAGAAGCTTGTGCTTGAGGAGGGTGCCTTCTCGGCACCAGATGAAGTACTCTATGGCTTGAACCTCGTGCACCCCCTCGCGGGGAGTTGCGGAGCTTCAATGTCGTGAGGTAGTCGCGAGTTGACTCGGTGGGTCCTTGTATGCGCTGGGAGAGCTGCACAGGCTTGGGAGCCCGGCTTGTAGGTGCTTTGGTGAAGTTGCGGATGAAGGCTTCGATGAAGTCTAGCCAGCTGTGGATCTGTATGGCTTGAGGTACTGTTGAGCGAGGTTCGGCGTCGTGCTGAAGCATGAGGGGCACATATTTCACGGCAACGCGCCTCTTGCCGTTCGCTATGCTGACTGCGGTGGAGTAGTCGATCAGCCAATCCTCCGGCTTCACGGAGCCGTTATACTTGGGCGTGTCTCTTGGGAGCGAGAACCCTTTAGGGAAGGGCTTGTCACGGATGCGGGGGCCGAAGCAAGGCGGACCGACATCGTCTTCTTCTTCAAACGCCAGGGATCACGCCAGGCGGTCGATCCGGTGGCGGGCGTCATTTTTGCCGACTCCTTCGCGGCGGCCTAGTCGACCGCTGAGAGTCGGATGTGTGACAGGCGGCGGGGTGGGATATCTTTCCCGCGAGGTGGAGGAGGGGGTGGGTTGCCTCGCCGCTCCACGGCTCGGCGGCCTTCAACGTCGCTCGATGGAGATCGAGTTTAGCTGCGGCCGCAGCCGACTTTTTCCGCTGCAGGCGCGGGCGTTGCCCACAGTCGGCGTGCGTGATGTCACGCCGTGCTCTCGGCGCGGGGGAGGGCTTTCGGCGCGGGGGAGGGCTTTCGGCGCGGGCGCTTTCTTCTTGCCGCTCTGCGGCTGCGCTAATCAGTTGCTCGATGCGCCTAGCCATATAGGGGAGCTCGTCGGGCCCTAGTCCGTTAAGCTCTTCTACGGCCGCCTAGGCGGTGCGTAGGTTCTCGAGGGGCGTGGCGTAGACCGGGCGGTCCACTCCCAGCATGTCGGCGATGACTGCGCCGCGCTTCTTGACGACGCCCGATCTGCCTCGGCCCGTCGGGAAGCGGCGTGCCAAAAGGCGGGCGCTGATGCGACTACACTGGTGGGCCTCGGTGAGGCGTCTCATGGAGGCTATCCTCCGACCCTCTGCGTGGAGGGCGAGGCGGCGCGCCTCCAGCGCCTCGGTGTCGGCGTCTGCCGGGAGAGGGGCGGACAGGTCGTGCAGCGCCGCTTGCGGGGCGTCGTGGGCGTTCTCGCCAGAGGGGCCGCTGTGACAGATGACCAGCACCTCGATGATGGCACTGCCGCAGCTGTCGGCTTGGGGGAGCGGATCGTTGAAGACCACAACGTTGGTGGGAAAGCATCGAGCGATGCGGTGTCGGAGTCGACAAGCATCGGGTGGGTGGAGCCGACCGAATCCAAATCCACAGCAGGCTCGCTGGAGACATGGATTTGGTCGAGGAGGCTGACGAGGTGGCTCTCGAGGCAGCCGGTGCCCGCGTCGGATGCGGGCTCGTCAGAGATGCGAGCCTCGCCAAGAAGGTCGGCGAGGCAGCTTGCCGCCATGAAAGCGTCGGGCCGACGCGTTCGCAGCCGGCCAGCAAGCGCCATCGGGCGTGCTGGGCTGGCTACGCCCGTGGGGGAGGAAGAGGGTTCCGTCGAGCAGGTCTCACGGGACGACGGTGCACTGGCCCCATGGTGCGCGCCAATGTCGGGTGGTAGGTGCGACATATGCCAACGGGTGGCTTATCATTGTGGGAGCCAATAAGACGTCGCCGGTGCACAGAAGCGGGATGAGGCGAAGACATGCACGCCGGGCGAATCTTACCTGGCTTCGGGCTCTCCGTGGAGATAACACCCCTCATCGCTGCTCTGCGGGGTATCCGCATGATCACTAGAGTGAACAAGTGGCTACAGAGGCTCCTTGAGCTGTTCGGTGAGAGGAGGGAGAAGGCACTACTAGCTCTTTCCTTTCTCTCTATGTGGTGTCTAAAACTCTAAAGAGATCCAACCGCTTGCATGGGTGCCACAGGGGTTTATATAGGCCTACCCCGAGGGTACAATGGTAATCCGGCTGGGCGCGGGCTCCTAGCCATCGGTGTCTGCGCCGAAGCTTCTCCGGTTACTTGGGCCCGCTTAACCTGAGGGTCCCGCCCGCCGACTTCTTGGTCGACAGTGGCCCCCACCGTTGAGGGCCTTGTCGGGGCTGGTTACTGTTGCCTTAATCTTGATGGCCGAGGGCTTTGTCGAGGTAAGCATGGCTACAGTGCCGCCGCCTTGGCGGCGATCACTGTAGCCTCACCTCGTCTTGTCTCCTTAATGAGGCGCTTCCCTCGAGGGAGGGAGCAAGCCGACTATGGGAGGCCGGCAATGTTTCAGGCCGACTAGGGGAGGCCGAGCCGCCTTCGGGCATCTCTCTGACCAGATTGGCCCGCCGCCTGCGGGTCGTACTGACAGCCTGTCGTGGGTGATGTCATGGTCAACATGTATGAGTGCCTTGCGGAAGGGTGATGGCTGCCCGTCTGACGTCTTTTTGTAGCCAGCGCTCCGGGATCTCGGGGTGGCGAGGCTTCATCAGTAGCCACGCCCGTCTCATCACCATTATGTGGGTGCAGATTCCGAGGGTGCGGCCTTGGCCGCAGGATGGCCGACTTCTTGGATTCGACCTTTTTAGGTCGGCTGACTACGTGGAGTCGGCCCTCACGGTAGCCGGGCTCCTTGAAGCAGGCCCTCTTGCGACCTTCCGCCTATAGGTCTTGGGGCGGGCCACCTCTGACAGCCTGCACGAGGGGCAGCCGGCGGAAGGCTGACCCAGCGTCTTGGATGTTGGATGGCTTGATTGGCTTGTAATTTTTCAGAAGTCCTGTGGAGCCGGCTGGAGCTACCGTGGTCATTTACTCCGACATCCATCTTGCCCCAAAGGCACTTTAGCAGGCAAGGCCTCTGAGCACCTTCGATGCATACTGGGCGCTTGATGACTTCAAGCCTTGGACAGGCATCCACCAGCCGCCTTTACCGGCCGGAGTAGCTTCCGGGCATGGCTTCCCCGAGGCCACACTGGATCTAGAGATCCCTTCATGGCCTGTTCGGCCACCTTATGGAGCTCGACCAGCTGCTTCAGCTGGTCGCGCAAGGGCACCGGGTGTCCGGCCTCAGCATACTGAGACCAGAACACCTTCTCCGTCGAGCTTCCCTCCTCGGTCCGGTAGAATGCGGCTGCGTCGGACACACTCCGGGGAAGATCTGCGGATGCTCCTGGAGAGCTCCGGACTCGGGTAAGTAACAAGTAATTCATTTTCGCGTGCTTGCTTTGCATAAAGAATGCCTTACCCGCCGCTATCTTCTTCATCGCCTCAATTTCCTGGAGGGCATTTTGGGCCTGGCCTTGGCAGATTTGGCGCTCTCAAGCGCCGAGGCGGCTTCGGACTCGAGTTTTCGAGTCACGCTCCGAACTCTCGTGTTTTTCCACGAGAGCCTGGAGCTCTTGCTGCACCGCCGCCACCCGCGCCTCCTGCTTCTCTCGCTTGGTGTGCTCCACGGCCGCATTGTTTTAGGCCGTGGATAGCGCTTCCTTCAGGGTCGCCACCTCGCTTGTGGCCCCTGCATACCCACGTTGATCCTGTCATTTTTTTTGCAACCACATCTTTTTTTTGCATAAGGTATTACTTACCTTCCTTGTCCTCGAGCTGCTTCTTGGCAAGGCCTAGCTCGTCCTCGGACCGCTCGAGGCTCTGCTTCAATACATTGACCTTCGCAGTCGGTCAAGGGCGTGAGGTCAGCAGACAACCTACATTCCCATATTGACACACTTATGTTAGACTCCTGCGTATATCTTTTTGATCCCTCAGTTCAGCTTTTCTTTCCGAACACCAAACTGAGCATCGAGCTACTGTCTATCACGGTAACATTTTACATATCTTAACTACGTACCTCAAAGCCTGTTAGGAGGCTGGCACAGGCTTCGGTCAGCCCGCTCTTGGTGGACCGAACCTTCTGGATCACCGCACTCATAATAGTGCGGTGCTCCTCGTCGATGGAGGCGCCGTCAAGCACCTCCAGCAGATTATCCGGTGCCTCCGGTTGGACGGAGGTCACCGGCGTCATAGGCTTGCCCTTCTTAGTAGGGGGCCGCCTGCCAGATGCCGGAACCGTTGAAGGTTCCGGTGCGGTGTCCGGCCTAGGGCCAGACTTAGAGCCCCTAGGGGTTTTATCCCCTTTTCGCCTGGAGTCCGGGAGGTCGCCTTGCGGCGCCTCCAGGACCACCTCCTCCTGGCTTGGCCCCTTTTGGGACGCCACCTCATCGTCATCCGAGGCGCGAGGAGTGGAGGCGGTCGGAAGTGAAGTGCTTTTCACATCCGACGAACCCAGGGAACCGCTCGATGAAGCGTCGAGCCCGGCCTTGGGCGGACTGCATAATTATATCCAACGTCAGAAGGTACTGTGCAACAAAGGAACGCCATGAGTCATTCTGGTATCTGGAGACTTACGATTTTGCCAGGGGCTTGGCCCTGGGTGGCCACTCTTCGTCGCCGTCGTCGGCGTTGGTGGAGTAGTCCGGAGGGAGGGTCCTTCCCTTCTTGGACCCCTTGACCTCCCCAGTTGGGGCGGCCTTCCTTTTTTTCTCTCCCCCCACTGGGGGAGAGGCCTCTCTTTCCTCCTCCTCGTCTTCATGGGAGGAGTCCGCCTCGGAGTCATCGGACGATGAGTCCGACACCACCTGGCGCCGGGAACTCCTTCGAGTTCCCGTGGCCTTCTTCTTGGCCTTCTTCTCCGGCACCACGTAAGGTGCCGGAACCAGCAACCCGTCAGCGGGCATTCACCGGGTCTTCGGCAAGGGAGCCGGACAGTCAATCTGCCGGACGTCCTCTGCCAATCCTGTCAAAGGTAAGGGAGTTTAGATCCCGCATAGAGTCAAACTATGAAAACAAGTGTCCCGTAAAGGGCAAAATAACTTACCGCGTTGGCTTGATGCTGCGCGCTGAATCCGCGATCCTCGGTAGTGGATGCGGGAGCCTCGGCGCCCTTGAACAACACCTTCCAGGCATCTTTGTACGTAGTGTCGAAGAGCCTGCTCAGGGTTTGGTGTTGTGCCGGATCAAACTCCCACAAGCTGAAAGCTCGTTGTTGGCACGGGAGGATCCGGCGAATGAGCATGACCTGGACTACATTGACGAGTTTGAGCTTCTTGCTCACCAGGTTTTGGACGCATGTTTGGAGTCCGGACAGCTCCTCCGAATTACCCCACAACAAGCCCGTCTCTTTCCAGGATGTGAGCCGTGTAGGGAAGCCAGATCAGAATTCGGGGGCCGCTGCCCATTCAGGGTCACGCGGCTTGGTGATGTAGAACCACCCCGATTGCCACCCTTTTTATGGTCTCCATGAAGGAGCCCTCGAGCCATGTGACATTGGGCATCTTGCCCACCATGGCGCCTCTGCACTCTGCTTGTTGGCCGCCCACTACCTTCGGCTTGACGCTAAAGGTCTTCAACCATAAACCAAAGTGGGGCTGGATGCAGAGGAAGGCCTCGCACATGACGATAAATGTCAAGATATTGAGGATGAAGTTTGGGGCCAGATCGTGGAAATCCCGGCCGTAGTAGAACATGAGTGTCGGTGTCAAAACCGGCGGATCTCGGGTAGGGGGTCCCGAACTGTGCGTCTAGGCGGATGGTAACAGGAGACAAGGGACACGATGTTTTTACCTGTGTTCGGGCCCTCTCGATGGAGGTAATACCCTACTCCTCGCTTGATTAATATTGATGATATGGGTAGTACAAGAGTAGATCTACCATGAGGATCAAGGAGGCTAAACCCTAGAAGCTATCCTATGGTATGATTGTTGTTAGATCCTGGGACTAAAACCCTCCGATTTATATAGACACCGGATAGGTTAGGGTTACACAGTAGTCGGTTACAATGGTAGGAGATCTACATATCCGCATCGCCAAGCTTGCCTTCCACGCCAAGGAAAGTCCCATCCGGACACGGGACGAAGTCTTCAATCTTGTATCTTCATAGTCTTGGAGTCGGCCGTGATGATAGTCCGGCTATCCGGACACCCCTAGTCTCGACTCCTCGGTAGCCCTGAACCAGGCTTCAATGACGCAGCGAGGTCGGCGCGTTGATTGTCTTCGACATTGCGAGGCGGGTTCCTCCTCAATACTTCATAGAAGGTTTTGAACACAAGGATAGTGTCCGGCTCGCAAAACAAGTTCCACATAACAATCAGAGAGAGAATAATTTTTGCATGATCTGGCGGCGTATTCATGGCGTGACATCACACCCACGACCAGGCCTTTATATGAATCATTTTCTACCGTTCCACCTCGGCGTGTTTAGCGAGGCGGTTTCCTTAACGCGTCTTATCAAAGCATAGATCGTGCCTCCTTATTCGGGATTCTCATCCAATACGGACGTGGGTAACCCATCGCCGCCATTGATTACGGCGCTTGGGAAATAAGCGAGTTTTACCCAGTCGGGTGGGGGACGCATAGTCCATCCATATAAGGGGATAAGGATCCACCCTTTCACCTATGCCTTCTTCCTCCTTTTTGCTTATCCATTTCACGGCACTTTCGAGGCTCCAGCGCCCAAGTCCGCACATCCCACCTCAACCTTTCTCCAACCATGTCGAGGCGGGAGGCGGGATGGCCTCCTCCCGCCACGGAGGGCACATCACAAGACTGCGGGAGGCTGGATACTTGTCCCGGACGTATCACAAGCCTGAGCTGCCCGATGCTTGGGGCAGCTTATTCCAACTCCCGGGCCACATGAGAGGGTGGTGTTTCTCCCCCACTTCCTCCATGGACTAGGGTTTTCCACTTCACCCATTTGTCCAGGGGCTCATGTTCTACTACGGCCCTGGACTTCCAACGACCTGGCCCAATTTCATCCTCAACATCTCGGCGTTTATCATCGTGTGCGAGGCCTTCCTCTGCATCCAGTCCCACTTCGGCTTATGGTTGAATATCTTCAACGTCCGGCCGAAGGTAGTGGGCGGCCGTCAAGCGGAGTGCAGAGGCGCCATGGTTGGCAAGATGGCCAAGGTCCTATGGCTCGAGGGCGCCTTTTGAGACAATAAAGGGGTGGCAATCGGGGTGGTTCTACATCACCGAGCCACGCGACCCCAAATGGGTGGCGGCCCCCGAATTCAGATCTGGCTTCCCCACACGGCTCTCGTCATGGAAAGAGACGGGCCTGATGTGGGGGAATTCGGAAGAGCTATCCGGACTCCAGACATGCGTCCGAAACCTGGTGGACAAGAATCTTTGGCTTGTCGACGTAATCCAGGTGATGCTCATCCGCCGGATTCTCCCATGCCAACAACGGGCCTTTAACTTGTGGAGTTCGATCCGCACAGCAGATCAACTTGAGCCGCTCTTGACACTACGTGCGAAGATGCCTCGGAAGGTGCTCTTAAGGGCGCTGGTTCCCAAAGATCCGCTAACAAAGATCGCGGATACAACTCGCGGCGCCCAAGCCGGCGAGGTAAGTTATTTACCCTTTACGGGACTCTTTTTTCGTGGAATTGACTCGTGGGATCTAAAAACTCCCTATTCTTTGGCGACAGACTGGCTGAAGAGCGTCCGGACAGATTAACCCGTCCGACTCCTTTGCCGGAAGACCCAGCCGACGCCCGATTAATGGAGCACTGGCTCCGCACCCCATGTGGTGCCGGAGAAGAAGGCCAAGAAGGAGGCCACGGGAACTTGAAGGAGCTCCCGACGCCAGTGCTGTCCAGATTCTAAGCGTAATCTTCTCCAAGACGCAGGAGGAGGAAGAAGAAGCTCCTCCCAGGTGGGAGGAGAGGAAAAGGAAGGCCGCCCCAACTGGGAGGCCGGAGGGTCCAAGAAGGGAAGAACCCTTCCTCCGGACTTCTCCACCAACGCCGCATTTGCGACGACGAGGAGGATTGGGCCTACAAGGGCGCTGCTCGCCTGGCGAGATCGTAAGTGTCCGGATACCCATGGCTTTTTATTATTGCAGAGTGTTCTCTAATGTCGAATAACGCGGTAAACTCGCCCAAGGGCGAAGTTCGCCCGATTCATCGAGCGGGTCCCCGGGCTCGCTGGAAATGGAGAGTACTTCGCTTCCGACCGCCTCCTCGCCCTCACGCCAAGTGGACGACGCCATGGTGGGGCCCCAAGGGGCTTGGTCAAGAGGAGGTAGCGCAGGAGGTGCCACAAGGCAACCTCCCGAACTCCAGCGCTGGGGCAACACCCCTGTGGGCTCGGTAAGCCTGACCCTCGTCTCGACTCCATGCCGAACCATCACGTTCCAAAGTCCGGACAGCGGATCCTTCGCAAGAAGGGTAAGACGCCGGTGTCCTCCGGCCCAACCGAGGCACCGGATTGCTTAATGGAGGCGCTCAACAGCCGGCCCCATCGAGGAGGAGCACCGCATCGCTATGAGTGTGGTGATCCGGACCAGTTCAGTCCGCCAAGAGCGGACTGATCAAGCCTCGCACCAGCCTTCTAATGTGCTTTGAAGTAAGTTTAGAATATATAAAAATATTACCGCATAGGCGGTAGCCTCGATGCTTAGTTCGTGTTCGAAAGAAAAGGACTAAGGATCTAAAAAGATATACGCAGGAGTCTAATATAAGTGTGTCAATATGGGAATGTTACATTTAAATTTATGCCGCGCCGACTTCGGGCCAAGACTCTTTTGTGCGGAGGTCACTGCATTTGAACAGCGCGTAATCCTCGAAAGCGGTCCGAGAACGTAGATCGGACAAGCCAAGAAGCAGGCCTTGAGGGACTTCAAGGAAGGTAAGTAATACCTTTTTAAAGAAATAAATCTTTATAGAAAAGGTTTTGGTTGCAAAAAATAACAGGAATAACATGGAGTACTGCAGGGCCACGGTAACAAGGTGGCGACCACAGAAGGAAGCCAGGTGTCCGTGGCCCGGCTCTGAAAACAAAGCGGGGTCATGAACGCACCGGAGCGAGAGAAGGGGGAGGCGAGCTGGCTAAGCAGACGACTAAGAGCTCCAAGCTCGTGGAAAAACACGTAGGGTTTGGAGGCGTGACCTCAAGACTCGAGAGTCAGCTCGAAGTCTCGGCTGCCTTGGAGAGGTGCCAAAAGTCATGCATAAAATAGCCGAGGGCCCAAAAAAAAGCCCTCCAAGAAATTGAGTCGATTGAAGAAGATAGCGGCCCAGGTAAGGCATTCTTTCTTATGCAAAGCAAGCATCCGAAGAAGTGAATTACCTATTACTTACTCCGCTGGATCTCGGAGCTCTCCGGGAAATATTCGCAGATTTGCCCCATAGTGTGTCCTCGATGTCGCACGCATTCTAACGCTCGCGCCAAGGAGGGGCTCGACGGAAAAAGGTGTTCTGGTCTTAGTATGCTAAGGTCGAACATTGATGCCCACAGCGACCAAATTTGCCCAAACAGCTGGTCCCGAGGCTCCACAAGGTCGCACGAACAGGCCGCATGAAGGGGAGCCTTATAAGCTGCGGTATGGTCGTTGGAGAGCCATGCTTGCAAGAGGAGCTTTTTACTTGCCGGCTTGGAGTGCGCTGACTGGTGGATGCCCAATCACCAGTTGAAGTCACTGTCAGCGCTCCGTCTCGCATTGAAGGTGTCCGGTCGGGCCCTTGCCCATGCTAAAGTGCACTGGGGCAAAAGGCTGCCGATGCGTAGAAAGAAACTTGTGACGGACCGAGGCCACCGATAGGAATATGAGCATCGCCTTGACGCCAGAAATGTACTATGAGGGCCTCCTCGAAGGGTGCCCGCCAAATAAGCGGATGAGTGCTCCAAGGATGTAATTTTTGAATAGGCTCGCATTTGTTATCACATGCGCTGAAAACTTGTTCATATGTGCTTCAAGCAACGCTTATTAAATTTAAAATATTACCTTCACGCGGGTCATGCGACCCCGTTTATCAAATTTGAGAGATGGCAACGTCGTTGGCTTCATTATGCCACGAAGTGCTGGGGTGTTCTGGGATAAACTTGAGCACTCTTGGTCCCATTCTTGGGTCCATCTAGGGAGGAGCTCAACACAACGAATGGGGAAGGCAACCTGGACTTCTTAGTAAAGTGCTTGAACACTCTCACTTAGCCATAGAATCTCTATAATTTTAAATTTCGGTGAAGCCCCTAGTATTCAGGAAGACCGAAGTTCGAGGCGCCTATCCATGCCTTGGCGGACAATTCGGTTCCTCGCTCTAAGCGGCATAAGTCTTTAGGGACCGAAAAAACCTCTCGAACAGCGGACGGCTCTCGCCCTCTATCATGACGGCCGGGCTTTAGCTTTTCTCCTAATTGAGATGCTCGAGCTCCAGCCTCAAGCTGAGGCACAATAACGAGTGGTTCTCCCAGTGCTACCTTAGGCCGACATATAACTTGGAAACGTATAAATTGCCAAAACACGGGGCCGCAAGGCAAATCCAACTATTGACCCAAGACATGATTCGAGCCGATTCATATAATGCTATAAGTTCGGGTCTGCCGCGACTTGTGAAAGTGAAACTGGACTTATCACACACCATAATTTTTGGGATACTTAAGCCCCTGGTGTAATCGGGCAGCGTACCAAAGTGTCACGGTTGCATAAACATGTCGTGAAATGAACATATGTATATATAAAGGAGGTAGGAGCAATAAGAAGCAAAAGCTATGTATTGTTTATTCAAAAAATCTTGCAATGGAAGCGGAAATCGATAAAATAAATGGTCACGATAAAGCAAGGGATGGGACTATCTAACATGTCCCCTCTAGGGTAAGTCGCGGAAGGATGGTATGTAAAAGCAGGTATAATGCTCGTGAATAGAGACCACAGAACACTTGGCGTGGCTTTCTTACGCTTCTTCGGCTGTTAGCCATCGTGAGTTCGGGACGGTTCTGAGTGCGGGACAGGGCCCGGATGAAAAGACGGAGTCCTGAAAGTAAGAAAAAGGAAGAAAAAAAAAGGAAAAAGAAAAGAATGACAGCTAATCGGGGCCCCTTCAGATGCGGTCGAACCAATTCTTGGGCGTACGTGGTCTTGCCCTCTTCCGATATGCCCATGGTATCTCCGCAGTAGTGGAATTATGTATGCAGCGTAATACTAAGCTTCGCCAATTTCATGCGGGCGGGGGTTGGGGCCAGATTGCTACTCGTGCTTGAATCTTGCCAGGCAATCTTGTTGTAGGTTACTCCGGGCGTGCTTGCCAGTGTCCGGACGCTTAGAGGCCGGACTCAAGAATTGTTGTGGGAGGCTGCTTTGTACCTCCGCCGCGAGGGCTGCCGTGTGCTCCTCCATTCGGAGAGAGCGTTCGGTGTTTCCATTGACCGTGATTACTCCTCGAAGGCCTGGCATCTTGAGCTTGAGGTATGCGTGATGCGGCAATCGCAGTGAACTTTGCAAATGCGGTTACGCCGAAGAAGTGCATGATAGCCGCAAAGCGGAATGGGACTCGATGTCGCCGATTAACTCTTCAACCTTCGGAAGTTATCCCGGGATCCGAAGACCGCTTCGAGTGTAACTGAGCCCGTACAACTGGCCTCTACACTCCGGTGATGACGCCTTTAAAGGTCGCTTTTTGTAGAGTTTTAATCATTGAGGGTCTATGCCCATTTTATGACCTTTGTATCCACGATAAAAGCAGGTTCGAAGCCACTTTGCCGCCCGTCCATCGAGGACTACGGTTAGAGTGAAATCCGTTCTATAATTGGGTCAAGAACCAATGCGGCGTAAACCGCCCGTGGCGATTTGATGCTAGTGGGGTGGTAATCCCCTTGATCGCGAAGGTGATCGGGCAGGAAGCATCTTCATGGGTTAAACTTCAGGCGGCCCGGCTCCATCGCACATACGTCCCTTAGTACGCACGCTTCCGCTCCCTTTTGGGTATATGGGTTGCGTATATCATGTTCATCATCCGCACTGCCGTGGGAAAACCCTTCATCGCCCTCTATTGTTCGGTGGCAGGCTCTTCCCTCGTCATCGCTATGCAGCCCCTTGTCATTGAGTTCTGCACTTAACTTGCACTGCTTCGCTATTGAACACCCAACAGTCCTGTTGGTGTGATTGGCTGAGCTTTAAGGGGGTGCCATGTATTTGGCACTGGCGATCGAGTATTTGGTCCAAGTTGGGACGGGCTCCTGAGGTATTTCTTTTGAATGACTTCTTCCAATTGACGGGTTTTAGAGCCTCACGAATCCGGCATTGACTTGGTCATTATCTTGAAGTGTTATTGCCCGTTAAGTGCGGCGGCGCTTGTTCTTGTTGCGACGCTGACACATTCATTGGGGTTGCCCTTGGTATCCGAACTATGTCGGGATGTTTGGCCAAGTTGTTTCTTCGAAGCTAGCCGAGCTTGTCCCCTCCTCAGCACAATAGTCGGGTCATGAGTGTTGTGAGGGCTGCCATGGATTTGGCTTTTTCCGCACAAATTAGCCCGTGAAGCCATAAGCCACTCGGTCGCGGCTGTTATGTTTGAAAGGCTGCAAGTACCTCTGCATCCTGGACGATCCAACGATTTGATTTTTCTTTGTTAGGAACCGTGTCGAGAATTATGCGGCCGATTCTTACAGCTCTTTGGATTATGTGGCTAAGGTCATGTCTAAGGCGTCACAGTGCGTTCAGCAGGCCATATGTGCCCTGGAAGTTATCAAGGAATGCGGCGCTTCCAGGTCCTCCCAACAACCAATTGATTCTCACGGGCAAGGTGTTGAGCCAATGCCGAGCTGGTCCTTTAAACTTGAGTGGGAGGTATTTGATGGCATGTAGATCATCACCGCTGAGGCCATGTGGATATGGAGGAGATAATCCTCGATCCAGAATTCGTAGGATCTGTGGTACCATCATTATGATTCGACATGTTTACGGGCTTGAAGTCTCTTGGAGTTTGATGATCCATTACTCTTCATCCGTGGAAGCATAGTGGGTGTCTTTGGGCGCCTCTGTGTTGGGCTATATCACGGCGTGGCTCATGTGAACTTTGTCT